>JAEBUS010000033.1:0-385777 GCA_023014475.1 Amanita pallidorosea | reverse complement strand
ATGAAACCTTCTATACCAGATATTGATCTAGATAAGACGGTTACTATGGATACAAATGAGATTCAGAATCTAATGATTTAGAATTTGATAATGAAGCTTGGCTAAAGAAAGTACAAGCAAAAAGAGATAAATTTCTCTTATCAAAAGCAGCATCAAAACTCAATGATCAAGAAAACAGAAGAAGAGGAATACCTGTTGTATATAGAGATCTTATCAAATAAAAGATAAGGATCCTCAATCATATTCAAAATGGGTAACTGCTATGGAAGAAGAAATTAAATCTATACAGGAGTAGAAATGTTTGGGAATTAGTTAACAGACCTAAAGACAGGAAACCTATTGGATGTAGATGGTTTACACAATAAAGCAATTGGATAATAGATATAAAGCGCCGATTGGTTGCTCAAGCTTTTCACAAGTACCAGAATAGACTTTGGAGCCACATTTAGCCCGGTTTCAAGATTCGAGACTGTCAGAATCCTACTAGCATTAGCAGCTTTAGAGGGTTGGGTACTCAAAGCACTAGATGTTAAACTGCTTTTCTATACGGCCAATTAGAAGAGGAGATATATATGGAACAACTGGAAGGTTTCAAAACCAAAGATACTGATAAAGTATATAAGCTGAGAAAAGCTTATATGGTTTGAAACAAGCATCTTTAGCTTGGAATATACAAGCACATAACAGTATAACTAAACTAGGGTTTAGAAGATTATATGCTGATACAGGAATATATGTCTACAGAAAAACAACAAAGACATTGTTGTTATCATCTTATATGTTGATGACATAATATTCAGGGCAATAATGAAAAAACTGTTGATGACTTAAAAAGAAATTTATGAATAAATGGGAAAGTAGAAGACTTAGGAGATCTAAGTGGAATATCTAGGAATGAATATTGTGATAGATAAAAAATAAATGTACTGTCACAATTGATCAAGCCAAATATGCCAAAAAGATTGTGAAAGATTTGGTTTAATAAATGCAAAACCAGTTAATAACTCCTTTACCAGCTGGTTATGTACCAAATAAACAAATAGAAGGCAAAGCTACACCTGAAATGATCACATACTATCAACAGTTGATAGGATCATTATTATTTCTAGCAATGTGTACTAGATTAGATATTGTTTATGCTACAATATTAATGTCACAATTTGTGAGCAATCCTACAATGGATCACATTAATAAAGCATTACACATAATCAAATATGTGGAACACATTAGATTATTGTATAAAATATGAGGTCGTGATGCTTATGGTTTAATTGTATATGCTGATGCTGATTGGGCTTCAAATCCAATTGATAGGAAGTCAACAACTGCATGGTTGTAAAATTAGCAGGAGCACCAGTATACTGGAAATCACAAACAAAAAACAATAGCATTATCTTCAACAGAAGCTGAAGCTGAATACATGGCTGCATCAGATGCATGCAGACAGATATCATGGTTAAAGAATTTGTTTAATGAACTTGATATGATATACAATCCATTCCTTTAATAATGGATAATCAAGCAGCTATCTACATGGCTTCTAATCCAGCTCAAGAACAAAGAACGAAAACACATGGATGTAAGATATCATTATATCAGACAATGTGTGAAAGAAGATTTAGTTGATCTCTATTATATAAAAACCGAAGATCAAGCAGCTGATATCTTAACAAGAACCTTTATGTTGAATAAGCATAAAAAATGCTTGAGTTGTGTGGTATACACAATTGATAAAATATTCAACAAAGGGAGTGTCGAAACTCTGACAGTTATTATAATAGTTACATTAGATTAGTTACATTCATTACAATAACTAATGTAATGAACATCTTATCTAATCTATATCTAATCTATATCTAATCTATATCTAATCTATATCTTATCTAATTAAATAAGATTGAATAACTATTAATTAAGTGTTTCATATTTAATGATAAATAGCTTACGTAATATTAAGTCATGTGACTTATGACTCACAATTATGACTTACAGTTATGACTCATACTTATGACTCATACAATGTCATATAGAATGAAATGATGTCATATAGAACATTATAGAAGGACTATAAATAGAAGAAGACTCAGAATGACTCGTTTTAGGGACCGATATTATGTAATAGGTAGATTACACTTTACTTAGGTTAGGGTTTCTGAAACATATATAAGGAGGGCGTTCTGAGCAACTATCCCCTCAGTTTTTACAACTAACAACCTATTAACTAAGGCAACCTTAGCTAACAATGTAAGTAATTGGAACCTTACTTAGCTAGTGGCTTGCGCTGCTGTCTCTTGTTTCAATAACTAGGACTGACCTTGGACTACGAGGTCAAATTTGGCTGGGTTTCCAGCCAAATTCACTTGCATACTCAAAAAACTCGGACTCTGAGCTGAGTCCTCATAGTCTGAGGACTGAGCTCAGAGTCCAAGCATCTTCGGGGGCTCAGAGTAAAGTGCTCGTCCAAGTCACTAGAAGAGTGGTTGCAGGCATGGTCAGGGTCACTTTGGATGGGCTGGTCACTGTCATAATCAATTCAGGGTACATCCTCCCATTCATTGTTGTTATGAAGGATTGATGCCTGAGGAGGGGCCAGATTGCGCCTTGGATGTATTGGCATAGGACAGTTACAGTGGTTGACAGCCTTACCTCTGCTTGCAAGTATGTAGGTGACTTTTCATACCTGAGACACTCATAAATAACTTCCCACATTTCAAAGCGCATGGAATATTGCATGGATGAAATCGTTGATGAGTAGTAGAAGCCATGGGAATTTGGGGAAAAGCAAATGCATTGATAGGTTGGCTTGACGTGCGTGACAGATTTCATTCAAGTCTGACTTCTCATCCAACCCACCTTCTCCCACCCGTCACTATGCCACCCAAACTCACCTTTATCCCTCTGCCCTCTGACCGCACTATGAGGCCATCAAATAAAGACAAGCATCCTGGCACCATCGTCAAGCCAAAGCCTCGTCAAACAACAGCTGAGGTTGCACTGATGCGCCAAGAACAAGAAGAGCAGGCGAGCAGAGAGCAAGAAGAACATACCAATGCTGTGAAAGATCTTGCTGGCATTGAGGATGCCAATCAGCTCAAGGAGAAGCGCATCGAAGACGCGCGCATTGAAGAAGCGTCCGCGTGCAAGGAAAAAATGCTATCTGCTCAGAAAGGTGATAGTATATGCGCTGCATATGAGTACCACTGACCTATTCCTGGTTGTTTCAGCATCAAAGAGTACATCTGAAAACCGTTTGTACCAATTTGTGTTTAATTCTCACGAGATGATCGACAACATATGTACCCTTAAGGCAAGAGTTGCAATAATGTGCATGTGCAAGCCATGAACAACAACAAAGGGCCACCTATAGAATATAATAGTGAGTAATCTCCATTATCACGATATGTGCTTACCAACATCATCTGTCCTTGAAGTTGATCAGCCTGATGGCCGCAAGTTGGCATTCATACCCGGCATCAGCAGAACTGTGACCAAAAAGTCAAATAACGCAGTCAAAGACATGGGAAATTTGATGGGCCAGAAGAATAGAGTTGCCCCTCCTCATCACACTAGTACATTCTATTGTGGCATAAATAAATACTTGCTGACCGTACTAGAAGATAGACCCATCTACACTAATGTTGATTCTCATGACGTGTATGATGAGTCGCAAGGCAGTTCTGAGGAGTACCAGGATGGGGGACTTGCTGAAGATGAAGACAAGGTTCTGGATGAGGACAAGGATGAGGATGAAGATCAAATGGAAGTTGATAATGATGGGAAGAAGAAAACAAAGAAGAATTCAACTCAACATGATGCTAATCATTTCAGGATGACACATCCAGTGTCAGGTACACCAGCAATCAGCCAGAAGCAAAAAGCCAATGAAAATTTGGTCTCCTTGGGGAAGTATGCTGTCCCATGCTATCAACTATCCTTACTCACGAATATCCATCCCAGAGTCCCTGACAGAAAAAAGAAGAAAAAATCGGCATCGTCATGCCTCCAACCTGGATGGAATCAGAATGAGTGGCGACGGGCCACAAACAAGCAAAAGGATGCCACCGTGCAATATGCCGGCTCAGATGAAGATGCCGTTTTCAAGTATGGCAGGTTTGTCCCTGACAGCAAATCTGAAAAAGTCAAATGGAAGGCTGTGGTGAAGGCAAAGGTGAAAACTGTTGAAGATGAAAATGTTGAGTATTCTATATGCTATCTGACCAATATTCACATTCTAGCTACAGATGATTACAATCAAGCCGAACCAACTCGTGTCCCACCCTGATCAAGGTACCAGAAATAACACATTGAGGGCATTGCCCAAGGAAGCTCAAGGTGACTTTGAAGATATTGTTGCCCCTCTCTTTCGCAAGAAGGCTGGCTCTCTTTTGCCATGGAAAGTTTTAGAGGTACTGGACATTCAAGCTATCATTGATCAGGTCTATGGCAAAGGCGCATATACAGTAATGGAGATGAGCGCTTGGATTGGTGTTGTGAGCCTGACATTTTATATCAGAATGATGCTGACAATAACATTTGAGATGAACGCTCGCTTAAATACATGGTGCCGTGGATTCGTTGAAGCAGGTATGACAAGCGTCAAGTCCATTTATCAATCAGCGGAAAACGCAGAGTACTTCAATTCCCCTGAGGTGATAGCAGAACACGCAAAGTTCTTATTATCAAAGACGAATGATAACGACTTTTGTATTCCATTGAAATGAGTATAACAATGGCATTAAAAGGTTGTAGGCCATCTATCTCATTAAAACATCATTAATCACATTACAGGGTTACCTATCTGCGCCGCTCATCACCTGGACACTTGGCATTGGTCATTTAGCAAAGTTATTGGTAACGATGACCAATTTTAGTGAGGAGAAGCCAGTTGGTGCTTTGGTACTTGCAGCGCAAGCGGCAAGTCAATTTTTATATATAGCTATTATGCGTCTACTAAAGGTAGTTGAATCAAGGTGGAACACGTTCTCAATCAATGGACTACTGTGTTAGGACTAATCCCACACAACCACAAGCTTCCAAAGAAGAGATAGATTGGTATCGGCACAGCCCCTGGCTGACTAACTGCTGACCTAACCAATGGGCACCTTGACATAGGGTTGGCGCCTATAAGTCCTGTATACCTATGCGTCCATAGGGCCCGAGAAGATAGATAAAAATAAAGAAAAACCGCCAGAAAATTGCAAGAGTCATAACATGACCCCCCCCTTAAGACTTCATGTCCCAGGAAGTCAGTGTGAGGATATTGTCCTGGGAATTTTTGCAAGGTCTCTTGCAAACGCCTGATCCGTATCCGGTTTGTCATAAATCAACTTGCGGTCACCTTTCCACTGCTGCCAGTTCCTTTTAAGCTTTTCGAGGTAATCCCTCTCGAACTTGCCATTTTCCCATCCAAACAGTTGTTTGGGCACATGTACCTGGGTATGATTCTGCCACCGTCAGTAGTCCATATTGCATACATTGACAAGTCAGCGTGGAGCACTGGGGTTTGCCTTGTGAAATTTCTGAACCTCTTTCTTAGTGTTATCGAGGTTTTCAGCTGGTTCCCAAGTGGATTCTTCTACAGGATAATTCTTCCACTTTACAAGGTATTCCAAGTGTCCACCACCATGTCCGCTGACTCAGCTGTCCATGACTTCTTCAACCTCGTATTTGTCATCCTGAGATTCTTCCACCATTTGTAACTCTTTCCATTGAGCTACCTTGTCTTTCTGAGTGGGGAAGACAGGTTCTTTATACGGTTTGAGATGGATCTTGTTGAACACATTGTACACCTTCCATGATGCAGGGATTTTTAACTGGTACACAGATGTGCCAACCTTTTTAACGACTTCCAAGGGACCGACAAACTTGCCATCAAGCTTTTTTGTAGCACGAATGGTAGGCAAATTTCCGTGCTGAGATAAACCTTGTCACCAGGTTTGTATTCCCGTGCTGGTGCCTTATTTTCATCATACCGCTTTTTCATGGTTTTGGCGTTTTATTCAGCACTTCTGTTGCCTTAGAATGTACCTCCTCAACTTGTTTGGCCCATTCCTCAACTGCAACTACCTTGGGCATTGTACTTGGTCATTGTGGCAAAACTGCGCCACAGCCAGCCAGTCACTCCAGTTATCCTGTCAATGATTCACAAACATGGTGAGGAATTCCTTGACTTCCTGGTTAACATGCTTGGTTTGTCCATTGGTTTGCAGATGATCAGCTGTCAATCAGTTCGCCTTAATTCCCAGCATCCCATACAAGTCATCCATGAACTTGGATACAAACTGTGGTCCTTGGTCACTGATGACTTTTCTAGGAATTCCATGCTCTTGGAATACGTTGTCTCGGAACAAGACTGCCACGCCTTGTGATGTGATGGTTGACATTGTCAGAAGGAAATAGGCCTGTTTACTGAATCTGTCCACCACTACCATGACCATGTCATTGCCCTTTGATTCCGGCAAGGGTCCAATCAAGTTGACAGAAACAATTTCCCAAGGCTCCAAAGGAATCTCATTTGGATGTAACAGAGCTGCTCTGGCCTGTCGGTCTGGTTTAGTGTTACAGTTCTCTTTTCGTTTTGTCTCCGTGTCTCAGTAGGCCATTTCATATCCATTGTTACTGCACAGTGTACAGCCTGGACACTATCTCCTTTCGTAGTCACTTTCACATTTCCTTTCTCAAGTAGCTACAGCCTCATCCCCTTTTTCAGTTTTCTTTGTTCTCCAAAACGTATATAAACCCCATGTATCTTAGAGTAACCTCAGTTCCAACTTAGACGAGTTTTGCTCTCAACCTCACTTGAACTCAACGATCTTCTTCCTCATCGTTCTCAAAGACCTTTGTCATCGTTTGACTTAGTGTCTAGACTCTTTGTCCAGTGACTGGGAGCGGACCAAGACTCTGCTTGTTGCTGTTGACTTAGAATGAATCACGACAAGGGCATTGTCTGTAACACAAGTTGGAACTCAGGAACCGCTCAGTGCTTCGTCACTAGCCAGACATCATTGAGACCCGAACCTCCCAGATCAGACCGCCAAACGACTCTGTTCGTTACAAACAGAGGTACTACCTCAATTGAAGGGAAGTCTACCCTTCTACAACCAACGAAGGGTGGTACTATGTTTCAGCTACAAAAAAGAAAAACCAACGAGTCCCAGAAAGCTTCTTTGAAGGGGAATACAAAGAAGGGGATCCCACAAGGAACTACTGCACAAACTTGGATTGTTTGGCACAACGAAGAAAACGATTCAGATAAACAGTTGTTCTTCCCCCAAACACAGAACCAGAACTCACTTGGTGGCACAAATTTCGTGACACAGAAGACTTAGGAGACTACCCTTTCCTAGCACTTGAAAACCCCACTCTTGCCAAGTGGAGCAAATACAAGGAACAACAGCAGATTGAATTAGATCCAGCCTTTGATGACGAACTGAAACAAGGAGAAAGCTCAAAACAGGCAACAGAACCGAAACAGGAACCTGAAACCGAAATGAAAAAGGATATGGCAGACAAAAAGGAAACATCTTCAAAGGAATAAAGGGGATCTCCATTGAAAATTCAAAGGACAATGATCCAAAGTGAAACATTTCATCTATGCATTTGATGACACCTTTGATCTAGATGAGGAACTATTTACCACTGCCAAGAAGAAGATCAAATACATCTTCCTACACTTAGGAGAGGAATTGGACAATTGGAAATCCAATATCCGAGAGGAATTGGACGAGGCAACTACAGACAAAGGAAAGAAAAAGGAAGAAGGAACAACGCCTCTTGGATAGCTACAGCAGTTTCAAAAAGCGATTCTTAGCCGATTGGGGCAAATCAGACACCGCAGCCAGGACCCTGAATGATCTAGATAAAGTCAAAGTGGGCGGAGATATTGATATCCCCACCTATATTCAGAAATTCCAATCGCTCATTCAGTCAACCGGAATCACAGGGTTCATGGCACAACAAATCTATTTCTGTAAAGGATTACCAGCATCAGTTGCAGCAAAGATCATCGAAAACCCCACAGTCATTAATATGGAAACAGCCTATGATGCTGCGGAGCAACTACACAATGCTTGGGAAACCCTGAAACTAATGAACCGTCCACTGGTTTGGAAACATGGAGAGACGTTTCAAATTTAACCGAAACTCAGGAACTCGCATCAGGATCAAAAGGGGTCAATGCCATAACTACTGGATGCCTTTCAGATGCCCAAAAGGAGGAATATCGGAAAACCAGCAAGTGTTCCGATGCAGAACTCAGGGACAACATATCCAGGGATTGCCCAAACAAAGGGAACGCCCAGACAACGCCCAACAAATCACCCCCCCTCAGAATCGCACTATTAGAACTATAGAGGAAACGACCTCAGAAGAATCAACTGCCCAAGCGCATTAGGGCACTGTTAAAAGCACTCCCAGAGAGGAGCACGAGACCTCCAAGAACTAGAAACAGAGGGTTTTAAGAAGGAGACGCCAGAAAGCGGTTGACGCCTCCCATAAAGTCAACAGTTAGCACTCGATTCTGTAATCGTACAATCCAATAATGATAAACGGATTTCAATCACTGTGCAAACGAACAATAAACCCGCTGAAATATCCACCCTCATTGATTGTGGAGCAGAAGGAAACTTCGTTGACAAACGCATATCAAAAGATTGAATTAAAACAACCAATTAAAGTCAAAAACGCTGACGGAACTATTAATCAGAATGGCATAATCACGCATCGAACCCATCTTACCTATTCTATTAATGGAAAACCATATGATAATTGGTTATGGATCACAAACTTAGGAGATCAAGAAATCATCTTCGGAATACCATGGCTGGAAAAGCATAACCCGACTATTGATTGGCAAAAGAAAACCCTCCAAATAGACGATGATTCAGAAGATGACAAACCTATTTGGTGCATGGCGCTAGATACTCAACAATGGGGAGAAGACGAATACTGGATAAGAGTAAAAACATCGGCATCACAAGCGTTTGAACACCAAGCAAAACGCAATGAAACGCCAACTGTCTTACCACCCGAATACCTTCCCTGGCAGTCTACCTTTGAGAAAAAAGCATCGGAGCATTTCCCATCATCACGCCCATGGGACCATGCGATTAAACTCAAAACTGGATTTACACTGAAAGTTCGCAAAATTTACCCACTATCACTGAAAGAACAGTCAATGCTCGATAAATGGATTAAAGAGCAATTAGACAAAGGATACATTCAACCATCCAAATCACCACAAGCATCACCATTTTCCTTCGTTTCAAAGAAAGAAAGCGGCGCTCTTAGACCCTGCCAGGACTATCGTTACCTTAACGAATGGACAATCAAAAATGCCTATCCGTTACCCCTAGTCTCAGATCTAATGACAAAATTAGAAGGCGCAAACTATTTCACTAAACTTGATTTGCGCTGGGGATATAACAACGTTCGAATTAAAAAGGGCAATGAATGGAAAGTGGCCTTCATTATGAACCGCGGGTTGTATGAACCAACAGTAATGTTCTTTGGCCTCTGCAATTTGCCCTCGACGTTCCAGACCATGATGAATGAGTACTTCCAGGATATGATTAATGAAGGATGGCTCATTATCTATATGGACAACATTTTGATCTGCGGGAAAACAAAGACGAAATACAGAAGCGAACTGAAAGAGTCTTGGAGCGCTTACAGGAGAAAGACCTATTTTTGAAATTAGAAAAATGCAAATTTTGCGCTCAAGAGGTCGAATTCCTGGGCATGGTCATTATGCCTTGTCACATTCAAATGGATCCTGTAAAACTTGCCGGTATCAGAGATTGGCCAATCCCACAACGGTCAAACAAGTCAGGTCTTTCCTTGGATTTGGAAATTTCTATAGACGATTCATCAGCAACTTTGCTGCTATAGCAAAACCGTTGACGGACTTAACTAAGAAAGGTTTAACCTTCAGTTGGACGCTTGATTGTCAAATGGCTTTTGATGAATTAAAACAAAAATTTTCATCAATGCCAGTCCTACGTATGCCAGACCCCACGAGACCATTTATCCTACAAACAGATGCCTCCAATAAAGCCACTGGAGCAGTGTTGAAACAAGCAGATGCTTCTGGATCCCTCCATTCTTGTGGTTTTATATCACATGCCTTAACCACGATGGAACAAAATTACCAGATCTATGACCGAGAACTGTTGGCCATCATTAAAGGACTACAAGCGTGGCGACATTTGTTGCATGGATCACCACACCCCATTATAGTCCACTGCAATCACAAAAACCTTTCATTCTATAGAACCCCGCAGCGATTAACACCTCGACAAGCCCGATGGCCCATGATGCTATCAGAGTTTGATTTGAAAATCGAGCATGTACCAGGAACAAAAATGTTTGAAGCAGACGCATTATCCCGCCGACCCGATCATATGAAAGAGGATGATACCCCAGACGATGTTATCATGCTACCTGATAACAAGTTTATTCGCCTTATTGCTACAGATCTTGCTCAGAAAATTCGAGATGCAATGTCATTTGACAGCTTTGGAAAAACCATCATCGAAGTCATAGAAACGCAACGCGCTCCACCTATTAAATCCAAATTACAGGATTGGGCGTTCATTGACAGAATCATTCGATACATTGACAGAGCATATATCCCTGATCTTGGAATGCTCCGCACCAGTATTATCAAAACGGTTCATGAGTCGCCTACTTCTGGTCACCCTGGACGCCTGAAAACATTAGAATTATTACAACGAGACTACTGGTTGCCAGGAATGTATAAACATGTTAAGGAATGGATTACAGGATGCGCTACTTGTCAGCAAATGAAGGTGAACACTCACCCCAACACCCCGGCTCTTCTCCCAATTGGATCTAAGGCGACTCAACCATTTCAACAAGTAACCCTAGACTTTATTACTGATCTCCCTATTTCTGATGGATTTGACTCGATTTTGGTCACGGTGGACCATGGTCTTACAAAGGGGGTAATTCTTACTCCTTGCAAGAAAACCATCGATGCATTAGGAACAGCAGACCTTTACATCTCCGAAATATTCAAGCACTTTGGTCTACCAGACGTACTCATTTCAGATGAGGACTGCAGTTCTCAGCCAAGGTCTTCCAAAAAATTAGAAAAGCATTAGGAATCGATCATAGGATGAGCACTGCGTACCATCCACAAACCGATGGAGAAACGGAACGAGTTAATCAAGAACTAGAAGTATATCTTCGAATATTCTGTGCAAACGAAGCCCATACTTGGAAACAACTATTACCAATTGCCGAATTTGCCCATAACAATTGCCATCATGATTCAGTTAAAGCATTGCCTTTCCAGCTTATGTATGGAACAAACCCTGTTGCCCACCCACTGCGGTGCAGAAAATGACAACACCAGCAGCAGAGGAACAACTACAGACATTACGAAAAGCTAGGGAAGAGGCGCTTGCTGTGCATGAATTAGCCAGACAAATGGTGGCCAGACAAATTAGGGACAAGTCAATCAAATTTGAAATAGGAGACAAAGTTTGGCTTGAAAACAGGAATCTTAATATTCCATACCAGTCCAGGAAACTAGCGCCAAAACAAGAAGGACCCTTCTCCATTGAGCAAGTCTTAGGACCAGTGATGTATAGGCTCAAACTCCTGAAACAATGGCGCATTCATCCAGTCTTTCACACATCACTCCTTATGCCATATAGGGAAACTGAAACACACGGACCAAATTACACAGCTCCACCTCCTGATCTTTAAATGGACAGGAGGAGTTTGAAGTCGAAGCAATTCTTGCACACCGAAAGCATGGAACAGGATATCAGTATTTGGTTAAATGGAAAAACTACGGTCCAAATGACAATTCCTGGGAACCAGAACAAAATCTATGCAATGCTGCGGATATCTTGCATGCATATAAACAGAGAAGACAGTTGTAAAACACCCATGTCTCGCTATTGTAACCGCCAAATCCTTAAACAAACATTCGATATACAAAGAAATACTGTTCTACTCGAGGACTGTATTCTCCAAAACTCTATGAAAGATTTTGAGGACGAATCATTAAAATTCCCATCTATCACCTTCTAAACTCTCCACTAGGATTACCACGATTCTCCAAAATCACCCAGACACAAGCAGTTCAACAAATTGCACCTAGAGTCTCAAGACTAACCACCATACACCTAACACATCCACAAGGACACATAGAATTCCCATTCAACGCTTGCCTTCATTATCTCCCAAAATACATGGATCTTACATTTGATCCTGAAGAATTACCATACTATCCTGAAGCCAGATCATATCTTCCATCACCCAACATACCTTTGAATCACAGATATGAGGTGTACGCTGAGATGGCCCTTCGAAGAGAAGACCCTGAAAAATACACCTTTATCCAGAATCTAAAACATGCTGGCAAGGAGATCGAAATATACCACTGGGTTGCTGATTGGCATGTCCCAAATGCACAAGCCAATTTCAACGATGCAATGGATAGCCTGGACTTCCTGAACATGTTCATTGACGACCCTGTTATTCCTGACACACTGGAACAAGCCATCGCACAAGGCAATGACCCTATCACAGACACCGAGCATGAGAACGAGGTTTCCACTGTTACCAGAAATGAATTAAGTGAATCAGAAGAATCCGATGGAGAACTCGAATACATTCCCACCATCAGAGTGCCCGCGTCATCTTACCAATTTTCGGAAGAAGAGCTCCTGACTGTCAATTATGATGACGAAGCGTTCAATTGAACATAAAAGGATGCTTTGGAACACATCGGATTCCCCAATCCACTCTTTGCATCATGCCCACTTTCTTCACCACCATTGCCTACATCGTCACCTTTGCCTTTGCCCTCCTGGTCACAGCATGTGGCCATTATTACATTGAACCGGCTGTTGTCCTCTTGCCCTTCCTTGCCGCTGCCCATGACCTCCCCTTGAGGTCTTTGTCAACACCACCACCACCATAGATGACTTCGAATTCGCCGACCTCCCCGAACTACATGAGCACCCAGCAGAACTGGTTGACACTGTCACCATCCCCATTGTACCCGCTCCGCCCATCATCACCCGTCCTTGCAACGCCATGCTTGACAACGTCAGCGACAATCTCGCCACCTTGGTCACCTACTTCAATTTATTCTCCGAGCCACTTGATTTTATCACCGCCCTCACCCTCACAACTGACCCACACACTCTTACTTATGAAGAACGAGACACAATGCTCGCTCAAGCAAAACAGTTGCAATGAGCAGTTCAGAGTTTACAGTGGTGAGTGGAGACTGCTGACAAGGACGTCGGCAATATTATCAGTTGGCTGGAGTCCCGGCAAGACCACAGTTGGACAAACTCATGGTAGAAGTTGGTGACTCCTCGCATACGAAGGGGGTAATGTTACAGTTCTCTTTTTGTTTTGTCTCCGTGTCTCAGTAGGCCGTTTCATATCCATCGTTACTGCGCAGTGTACAGCCTGGACGCTATCTCCTTTCATAGTTACTTTCACATTTCCTTTCTCAAGTAGCTACAGCCTCATCCCCTTTTTTGGTTTCCTTTGTTCTCCAAAACGTATATAAACCCCATGTATCTTAGAGTAACCTCAGTTCCAACTTAGACAAGTTTTGCTCTCAACCTCGCTTGAACTCAACGATCTTCTTCCTCATCATTCTCAAAGACCTTTGTCATCGTTTGACTTAGTGTCTAGACTCTTTGTCCAGTGACTGGGAGCGGACCAAGACTCTGCTTGTCACTGTTGACTTAGAACAAATCACGACGAGGGCATCGTCCGTAACATTTAGCGCGTTGACAAGTTTCGCATCCAGGAATGTATTTTTCAATGTCCTTTCGCATATTCGGCCACCAGTAGTCCCGAGTTATTAATTCCAGAGTTTCAACGACTCCAGAATGTCCCCATGAATGAATTAGGCCAATCAGCTCTCCCCTAAGTCGATTGTTGGTGGGTACATAAATTCGTCCTTTCCATCATACCATTCCCTTGTCAATGGTGTAGTCCAAGTCTGCCTCTTCTAGTCCCTCCCGCACCTGTGATTCCCATTGCCTTTTTGGGATTTTTGCAACGTCTTTCAGGAGTTCATCAACTGCCCAGTCATCATCTAGAAGCCGTACAAACAAGTGCTCCTTTAGAAGGATGATGCCTTTGTTATCATTTTGACCTTGTTCATGTCCCGCTTGCCTGGATAACAAATCTGCCTTTGAGTTGGACTTTCCTGATCGATGTTTGATGACAAAATTGTACTCTTGCAAGTCCGTGACCATCATGCTTGTCTCCGGTTCAAGTTCTGTGCCTTTTGGAAGTATGTCAGATTTTGATGATCTGTCAGGACTTCCACTATCTCCTTGGCCCCCTTGAGGTAATGAGACCATTCGTAAAATGCATGCATTACAGCTAGCATCTCTTTGTCATAAATTTCGTAGTTGCGTTCAGCGTCATTGAGGGCTTTTGAAATAAATGCCACCAGCCTCCATTGTTGATCCTTGCCTTGCTGAGACAAAATTCCACTGATCGCAAAATCCAAGGTGTCCACTTCAACCCAAAATTGACCCTCGTCATCAGGAATTTTGAGGACAACTTCCCTTGCCACAAGGTCTTTCAGTCCCTGAAAGGCCAATGATTGAAGCTCGGTCCACAACCAATCAACCTTGCCAGTCAATTTTGTTAATGGCTTAGCCGTCTGAGCAAATCCTTGCACAAATCGTCGGTAGAAATTGATAAAACCCAAAAACTGCTGCAGTTCCTGTTTACAAGTTGGTTCTGGCCAGGATGCAATAGTGTCTACTTTGCCCTTTTCCATTCAAATCGAGTTGGTACTAATAACCAAACCCAGAAAATCTATTTGTGGTTGATCAAACCAACACTTCTCAGGCTTGAGGGACAGTTTATGATTCTCCAGTTTTGCTAAGATCCGATTCACGTGGTTGGTGTGTTCCTTCTGTGATTTCAAAAAGACCAAATGTTGTCCATATAGATGACAACCCATCCTTCGGCAATTTCTTGCCGAAAAATGTCATTCATCATGGTTTGAAAGGTTGCTGGCGAATTGGTTAATCTGAAAAAACATAACCAATAGTTCAAATAGGCCTCAGTTCGTTCAAAAGGCCGCCTTCCATTCGTCCCCTTCCTTAATTCGGACATTATTGTATCCCCAATGGATATTCCATTTCAAAAAGACCTTGGCTTGTGACAGTTTATCTACCAATTCCCCATGAGCAGTAGTGGATACCGGTTTTTGATTGTCATCTCATTCAACCGTTGGTAATCTTGAACTGGCCGCAATTTTCCATCCTTCTTTTTGACGAAAAAGAATGGTGATGCCATGGGCGATTTGCTAGGTTGAATTCGCCCTGATTCCAGATTTTCTTTTAGGAATTCATCCAATTGAGCCTGCTCATCTCAACTGAGTGGATAAATTTTACAGTCCACTGCTTTAGACCCTGGTACCAATTCAATTGCGTGATCCCAAGGACGCCTTGGTGGTAGTTCATCAAAGGTTTCTTTTTCAAAAACCTTTCAGTGTCCAAGATAATGTTCTGGAACAACTTCTTCCAGCAAACGTTTCTTTGCTGAGTCCACCTCCTTTGCCGCTATGTCGGTGGCCACTGATTGGATTTTTGATTCTGGTTCACCAATATGCACCACCAGGAGGTTTTCACCATCCTCAAGCAGTTCCATGGGATCCACTTCATCTTCTGGATTTTCAATGTGAGAACAATCCCAACATGTTCCTGGACATCTAGTAAATTGTACTTCCTGCTTTTTCCAGTCCATCACCAGATTGTGATGCTGCAGCCACTCATGTCCCAAGAAGATATCAGTTTTCCCTAATCCTGTGACCCCTGCATTTGATGACTTCTTCATGGCTTCCTATTCGTAATTTGAACTGGACCATGTACTCCAGACTGCCTAATGCATTCCTTGTCCATCCGCATTGTATACTGGCATTGGTTGTTGAAGAAGTTTCTGTTTGTTGAGTTTGTGTTTTTCAACAAACTCCGTACTGACACAAGACCCTGTACACCCTGAGTCTACTAAACACAACTACATTAATTTGTGTCCCAGTGTCCATTGTTGTGATTGTCCTTTCAAATTCATTTCCTGTTGTCCCGTAGCTTTGACGACACTCTGCCTTAACCGTGTCAAGTTCCATAATGCCTCAGCTTCTGATTGTTGGTTATAATTCATTAACCAAGCTTTCAGTTGCTTCATCCAGGCGTTTATTATGAACCCATTCTTTTAGACACCACACCGCAGTGTCCTTGTCCTGTTGCCAAATTCTTCTCAACACCCATGCGGGTGACCATGTCTTTATCCTTGGTTTTGCACTCACACTCAAGTTTCAAATCTGATGGACGTGTGTAGAACATTCATATAATAAGTCTGGTACACTCATACATGAATCATTGTCCTGGATCGAAACTCTATCAGCCAGCAGCATGGAGTGCTTGCCTACTGGCTGTCACCAAAACCCTTCTCTTTTCCGTATTCTTTCCATTGCTCCTCAGTGAGCTCCTCTATCTTCAACTCTCGAATACGGCCCTTTCCTTTTATCTTTCTTACTGAACCGCTTTGGTTCAGGACAGTCTCTGGCAAAGTGTCCTTCTTTGCTGCAGTTGTAGCATGCCCCCATGCGTCATTTTGCCTTGTCGACGTCCATGGCATTGGGATCCCTGCTAGACGTTGACATGGTGGGCATGCTATGTTGTATGGGTGCCTTTGTCTCTTTGGCCACCAGTGTTTCTTTGTATTCATTACGGCTTTTCTTCTCACCATACACTTCCTTCACTCTATGATATACCTGCGCCAACTGCACTGCTCGATCCTGAATTGTTTTCAGGGATGCATCGTCCGCTAGATTCCCATGTCTGATCAATTCTGCACCTAGTGCAGGGTTGATCCTGTTAAGGAAATGATCCTTGAGAGCGTTCTCTCCCCAGCCCACCAATGGTGACAACGCATTGAACTTGATGATGTAATCCTTGATTGGAGTGTTTTGTTGCTCCAATTTCATCAAGTCATCGGTGGCATGTTGTTTGGTTTCTGTAGACATGAAAAATTTGTGCATCTCTGTCTTGAAAGCCACCCAAGTTGTCCATGGATATTTGTTCATGTTGGGTGGGCATGTCCATTGCAATGGTTGATCTTCTGGCTGCAAGGGGGCTCGGTGCCGTTATTTACCTCCGCCCATGTAAGATCCGATGGATACCTTGTTGGAGCACGTGCATGCTTTCCTTCATATTCCTTGTCCGCCTTTTGGATTTCCTGGAGTTTGACTCCCACTCATTCTTCTGCTCAATTTCCCTTTCCCTTCCTAGTGCGGTACAAACAAATGACAATACGTCTCACCATTGTTTCCCGTGCCAGCGTGAAATAAACCTCCATCGTACGCAGCCAATTATCCACCTGACTTGGATCACCTTCAAAATGATCGGGCATCTCAGCTTTTGTTAATGGAGCCGGTGATGGTCAAGGATGAGTGCGTTGCCATTCATCTAGGACATTTGTCAGAAGCTGTCAGAAGCCATTGACAGTCGCCATTCTGGCCTCCTCCATGTCCTCGATCTGCTGTTGCCTATCTGCCACAGCATCCTGATTTGTCCCTGTAAGAGGAATCAGCAGAGGTAATGCATGCAGCATGACCTGCGTGTATCCAATTAGGAAGTCCCTGAGTCCGGCAGCCATTTGGACGGTCCATTGAAATGCGCCCACATGGTATTGTCCATATCCCTTGAGGATCCAATCCTCCATTTGAGTCCATGCATTAAGACCGTTAGAGATGCGTTCTACATGGAGACATCCCTCACATCCATACATTTTTCAGGCTCTCATGTTTGCTTGCAACTCTCTCATTCGTTGGTCAAACTGATAGATTTCTTGGATCTGCGGATAAGCCGGCCATTTGAAGCTGTTCCAGTACTGCTTCTGAAACATCACCAAGTAACAGTATCCCGGAATGTCCAGGTGCAAAACTTTATTACTCATATGTGCCACAGGGTAGGGATATGCATGTCCTACTTCGTTTGCTACCGTTCAACACCAGTGATCTATCTCTCGCTACTTTTGTGCATCATGCAGATTACTAGGCCCTGCCTCAATCATCCAGTCCTCTGCCATGGTTACAGGCCCATCATGCCAGTTCCAGTCACCACCGTGGGTACGCATGATTGCATTAAACTCCGCCTTTTTGGCTTTGATGGCTTCAGCATACGTGGGAATTTTGGTGGAACCGGAGGTGGCGTAGACTGTTTCGACGTCCTGGGTGGTGTAGATCCAGTGATCAGATATAGAACCAGGTTGGGCTTGCTCGTGTGAACAGGGACGCTGGACAACTCCATGTCACCTCCTTCACACTTGATGGACAGGGTTGAACCCGTGTAGGATTGGGCCTTCTTTTTTTCTCATTACAACAAAAGAAACCCTTGCCACCCCAGTGAGCTTGCTTGTTGTAGGTGCCTCTTGCGATCATCTCATCAATACTGCCCCAATCCCAAATGTTGTCACCATCCTCCTGTCGGATCATGAATTCTTCTAACACGTGGAACTGATCCCATTGACAATTGTCTTGGAGGCTGAACCGCGCAAATGGGTTCCTGAGTTCTGTGTTCCAGGCTGCAATCTTGGTGACAGTGGGCCAAGCCGGCCAGTGGTACAAATCATAGTACTCCAGTTTGAACAGGTACATGTAGCAATACCCGGGTTTCCACCAATGATAGTTAGGCCGATCCTCATTTGTTGGGATCCCAGGTAATATAACTTGTTCCTGGTTTTCGACCCAATGCTCCGTATATTCCTGCTTGGTCCGAACTCCCCAGTCGGCTAGATGTAGGTCCATGAAGTCTTCCCATTCCGGGAGCATGACTCCATCATTATCAAGCCCGGTGTGGTTGACCAGAGAGTTGGGCTCCATGGCTGGAGATGAGCTTGATCGTGATTTCCTCCATTCATACATATATGGGGCATATCTCATCATATGGCCCACGTGCTTGACTTTGATATTGCCATTTGAGGCGTGCATCAATTTGTTTTGTTCCTTAGTTGTAAGGACCAGTCCATCATGTTTTAATGTGAACACATTGAATCCTTGTAGTAACAGCAGCACATTGGAGGGCGAGTCAAATACTGCCTCCCTGACATCTGGTTGGTTTATGAGCTGCTCAAGCACCTGCTCAAGCACTTGGCAGTCGGCTTCCAATTCTTGTTCCATCTGCTGGAACTTCTTTTCCTTTCTGAGCGCCTCGCGCTTTTCCTGCATGAGGATCTCCCATGCCTCTTCTTGCTCTCAGAAGGACACTTCCTCAAGCACCTGTTGTTCATAAGCTGCCCTATGCAGCCTAAGCTTTTCTAGATGACGCTGCTCCTTGCGCCACTATTCTTTGATTTTATTCCACCAAATGACCAAAAGCGGTGCTGCCTGGTGCTTCACTGAGATGTCCTTGTGCTCAGATCATTAGATCCGATATGTGATTGGTATTCTCAGACTGTATGCCTTGATACAGGTCACCACTGATGATTGCCTTTGCATGTTCCTTGTGCTCTTCCGAAAAACCTGATGTAACTGCCTGGGGCGACCCTGCCTGGTCCACAACCCAGCACACCGTTACTCTCATTCAGGCTTTTTGTGTAGACAGATTTTTCCCTGAGTCAGTTGTGACCCAGTTGTCAACTGTCGGGATCGAGGCTGCAACCGGCCTCGTGGTGTAACGAGCAGTTGGTCAGACAAATAGAATTTGTTGGATCGCTTCAACGCTGTGAGCAACAATGAGCAAGGGGTCCTTGGCGCTGTAGCAAACAACGAAGGGTGTGGTTAGAAAGACTCTAGATTATGTTAGGACTAATCCCACACAACCACAAGCTTCCAAAGAAGAGATAGATTGGAGATGAAACTACTGACACAGTAGAGTAGTAGGCTGGGTAAGAGCAAACTATCTAGAGTCTTAGAGACTCCTACCTACAACGCATCACCTTATATACCCCAACCATGGTCTGTGCGCAGCAGCCTCATGCCTCAAGGACTATGCGCGTGCAGCAACAAAACCATGGCAACTATCCACACCTTCCCATGATGCCCGTGTCCCCATCCGGTCCTTATTGTCTTCTTATCGGCACAGCCCCTGGCTGACTAACTGCTGACCTAACCAATGGGTGCCTTGACATAGGGGTTGGCGCCTATAAGTCCTAGGGCTCCCAAAGTTCGGTTCTGAACTTCAGTTCGAACCAGAACCGAACCAAACTGATGGTTCTGGTTCAGTTCTGGTTCTTGTTCAGGCAATCCCAGTTGGTGTTGGTTCTGGTTTGGGCTGCTGCTGGGTTTTGAGAACCGGTTCTGAACCAGAACCGAACTGCCCGAACCGATTGTCTTTGAGGCTGTAGGTGTTGCAGCCGTCGTTGTGTTGAAGGAGTGTGACAACCATTCCTGTGAGCCAAATGTGACAGGAGTGTGACAACTGTTCCCGCGCGCTCTACATCTGCACCTGCTTGTCGCACTGCCGCACTCAGCTGTCATGGCCGCACTCAACCCAGACGGATGTCACAGAGATTGAGTTTTACAACTCTGAGACTGACGAGCGTCCGATTGGCTCATCAGGGCAGGCAGGTAAGTGTCACATCATCAAAAGGTGGTAAGTTTGATAGTGTCATATCTTGTTCATTTCTGCTCGGATTACCTTCATTCAGGTGTCGATTGGAAGCTCTCTATTTACTATTCCTCACCGCATCAACTGCGCTTCAAGTGGCGCCCTCGTTTGTCCGGCGCATGTCACCTTCTCTGATCAAATCTGAGTTGGGGACTTTCCTCAAGTGATATCTCGACCATTCCTGGGCGGATGTTCTTCAACCATAGATCAATGGAAAGCCCTCTTATCACTCCTTCTCGTCACACTAACCGCTTGACAAGCAGTGCCTTTATTCTCCTGTACTTTGTCAATTTCTGCTGAATAGCCCTTTCAAGTCATATCTCGGCCGTTTTTCAGCGCTTCCCTTCAAAAAGGGATCTGCTGGAAGTCCCTTCATCACCTTTTCTTGTACCACTGACCGATTGACAGGCGGCACCTTCGTTCTCCAGTAATCTGACAATTTGTGTTGCAGGGGTGGCTGAAGTCATATCTCCACCATTTCTGGATGGATTCCCTCAAACAAAGCGTCGTCAGAAAGCCTTTCTATTGCTCTTTTACTGTGTATTAACCGTTAAACGAGCAGCACCTTCATTCTCACAGTATTCCCAATTCTTTGCTTGGAATGACCAGTTTGACTGATTTTTGTCAGCTTAGTTGTCTCCATTTCTGCTCATAGTACCACAAATCATGCATAAATACATATATTTGTATCAGATACAATAACTGCAACTGTATTGAACAGACATACAATAAACATCAGAAAATTGAATGAAAGCATGCCAACATGATCACACCTGCTGGCCCCACCTCATGCAGGCTGTCCAAATGTCAGGCAAGTGCTAGTAACATGCACACATTGTCAAATGAGCCCTTGAGCAGCATATTATTAGAGGTGTAGTAAACATTTCATGCTATCACTTTCTCTAAAATTTCCTTATTAGGAAATTTTAGTCGGTTCTTCAGTTTGAACCAGAACCGAACCAGAACTGAACCGACAGAACCAGTTCGGGCAGGTTCAGTTCTGGTTCTGGTTTGGTTCAGGCATTTTCTCATTGGTTCTGGTTCTGGTTCAGCCAAAAATGCCCCTGAACCGAACTGAACTGAACTTCGGGAGCCCTAATAAGTCCTGTATACCTATGCGTCCATAGGGCCCCAGAGAAAATAGATAAAAATATAGAAAAACTGCCAGAAAATCGTAAGAGTCATAACATACTGGTTCATTTGTGAAGTCTCAGAGACAATTCTCGGCCAACCACTATTTGGATAAAGAAGAGCTCATTTGTGAGGCTGGCCAGAATTGCAAAACGTACAAGAAGGTTGTCACCTATGTCACTGCACCGTTGATCAATAGCATTGGAGCGTTTTCCGAAAAGCATTGGAATAACCTACTTGAAGATGTGTGTCGAAACTCTGACAGTATAATAGTTACATTAGATTAGTTACATTCATTACAATAACTAATGTAATGAACATCTTATCTAATCTATATCTAATCTATATCTAATCTAATTAGATAAAATTGAATAACTATTAATTAAGTGTTTCATATTTAATCATAAAATAGCTTACATAATATTAGTCATGTGACTTATGACTCACAATTATGACTCACTGTTATGACTCATTTGGAGTCACAATGACTCATGATTATGACTCATAATGACTCACACTGAGTCATATGACTCATACAATGTCATATAGAAGGAAATGATGTCATATAGAACATCATAGAAGGAATATAAATAGATGAAGACTCAGAATGACTCGTTTTAGGGACTGATATTATGTAATAGGTAGATTACAATGTACTTAGGTTAGGGTTTCTAAATGCATATAAGGAGGGCGTTCTGAGCGACTATCCCCTCAGTTTTTTACTACAAACTAACATTAGTTAAGGCAACCTAGCTAACAATATGTAAGTATATTGAAACCTTACTTAGCTAGTGTATGCGCTGCTGTTCTCTTGTTTCAATAGGTTATGGGCCCCGGCGACTGCCTTCAAAACGCTAAAAGGGTTGGGCGTTGTATTGTCTAGAAGGGTAGTAGTCTAAAGTGTATTATAAATAGTTTAAGTGTGTGATCAGATCAGCTGATGGGATCTCAAAATATCGGAATCATAGATATGGCTGATGGCCCTCTATCATGACCAATGGTATCTATAGCTGATAAGATATTGTGTGATCTGTGTTTTGACTTTCTCTCACGCCTACAAATGAATGCTAACCCAATTATGGGATAAATAGTCGCTTAATGGTAGCAGGGATACCATTTCTGTCACACTTGTGACAGACTATCTGGGGAGATAGATTAAAAACCTGGTGTCACGCATCGGAGTCGTGCGTTGTTGGGAAACAACGAAATCAAAATTCTCCCAGGATCAACGGATCTCAAAACACGTTGTGGTTTTGTCAGAGCAAGTGACACTCCCCCCCCTGTACGAGTGGAATCCGAGCTCAGTCCGAGGAATCCGAGCAGAATCCGAGTTCAGTCCGAGTCCAGTCTGAGTAGGCTAAAAAAGTACAAGGAATCCGAGTAGAATCCGAGTCCAGTCCGAGCTCAGTCCGTGGGATACTCCACCATTCAATCCGAGTTGAACTCGGACTGAGCTCGGACTGGACTCGGATTCTACTCGGATTCTACTTGGATTCCTTGCTTTTTGAGCCCATTCTCATTGGCCAATGCTGTATATAGTAAAGCTATGTCAATATATCTATTCCTTGTGTCTTATTGTTTAATTCTCTCACAACATATTCAATTATTGAGATTGTACATTTGTTCCTCATGTTAGAAGAGTCTTAGTACCTCTGTGTACCAGGACTCTATCTTGCTCATCTGTGCTCATTCCACCCACCTTGAAGGTTATCTGGCCTCATATTCAAATGAGTCTTAGCACTTGCTCAAAATCATAATCATCTACCAGGGTCCTGATTATCAGACATTAGTGTTGCAGTTGTAGATGGCGTTCAAATCTCAGCTAAAGTCAACTTTTCAATTAAAGCCGGATACAGATATTAGGTATATGTATATTACATATCATCTGAGGTTTCCTCATCTGATATTTCTTCCTCATCTGATATTCATCATTTGAGATTTCTTCCTCATCTGATATTTCTCCATCTGAGATTTCATGATCTGAGCTTTCCTCCATGATTCCCTGCTTTTTAACAACATGTTTTGTGTGATAATACAATATGCTGTGTAAAACCAGTTGAAGTTCCAAGATTTCATTCTTCTCAAGATATGATCATAGCCACCCAACCAGGCATTTAACTGTTCACAAGCCTGTGTATTAAATGCACGTTTGTAGTAAAGCCTCCCATTTTCATCAGTCTCCACAATAACCAAGTTGGGGGCTGAGCCATCCAATGGTGCTGGATTACACCATTTGCGACATAAGTGGTCACTTGTGCGATGGTTGAAATAGTGATAGGCATCAACTATGAACCTGCTGGTATTTTTCCACCTGTCCCATGAACCATTTGAAACACTCCTCCGAAGCACCATACAGGCTTTGTCAATGCATATATATGCAGGTCTGCTTTCATCATTAGGATAAACATGCTCAAGGAAGCCTAATATGTTTGTGGGTGATTCTGATTTTATAAACTTAGCCCATGCTACAACTACACCACATGGTGCACAAATTGTTTCAATGCAATAAGTTCTTGGAGGTGTGAACAATTCAGTTCGTGTTACTTGGTCATGTACCTCAGTATCATGTGGTTGTGTTGTTGTTGTTGTGAAGCTGGCAACCATGGCAAAGTCTCAGCTGCTCTCCTTGCTGCCCTTCTATATCCCCCTAGCCCATTGGCCTTATGTTTGATATGATGTCTTTGCCACCTATCCTGATGCTCTACACAAGCTTGAGTTTTGTGCACTTTTACATTGGTGCATCCATCAATATGACATAATCTTCCAACCAAATTCTGATGGAAAGCACAGTAGACACCTTTATGTGCATCCAATAGGTCAGAAGTGCAGCCTGGATATCCACAATACTACAATGGGCATGAGCACCAGCTCAACTTAGCCACATAAAAACTTACTGTGTGTCCTGTCACAATCCCATCCACCACAACCATCTTCACAGGTGCACAATCCTCAATTATGTTACTCTGTAAGTGGGATGTGATCATTGCATCTTCCATGCCAACAACAGCTGATTGATCTGCTCCACCTGTGCCAGTGCCAGACTGTTCCCTGTACTGTTGGGTGCACTTATCACATCTGTGTTGCAGTGATCCTGGAATGATACCATTATTACCTAGTAATTGAAAAGCTTCTCTGGTAACTTCAACTAGTGGCAGCCCATTTGGTATTGTAAATTTCACTTTGGATTCTGCAGCCTGCATGCGCAATGACTCTTGTACAAATGCATTCCATACCTTCCTCCTTGTCAGTTTTGTTGCAGGTGCAAATGATATATTCCAAAATTGTGCATAAGTTGCAGCTGATGCATGAAAAGTGTATATCCCACTGATGACAGCAGAAGTAAAAGACCTATCAGCCCATAAACTCTGCCCAAGTTTTATGTATTTAGCAGAGTTTAGATATATTCTGTCCTGCCTGTTGTCCTGCTGATTGTATACTGATTCATGATCAGCATAGTAAATAGCCTTGCAACCTGGGCATTGACCACTAAGTACAGGCACATGGTAATAGTGAGTAAAATTCTTGATAAGGCACACTTCTGGGATGTCCCTTGGCTTGGTATTCTGAATCAGTGACCTTGGATTACAATTCATGGATGTGCACACAATTGTGTCTGGACAGATGACATGCACTGGAACAATTTCATCATGTGAGACTGGCTTCAGTTTTCCAGTGAATTTCCCTTTCTTATCATAAGGGTATAGTTTCAACAATTTGGCTAATGCATCAAGCTTTAAGCTGACATTTGTTATGACTTGATCACCATTGCCATCCTCTGTATCATCATTTGGCAGGACTTTGGCATTCTTGGAACTTGTCCTTTGTAATATTGCCCTTGATAAGCAATTAATCCACCCAGTAGTTAAGTGTGATCTCTCCCTCCCATATTCTGGGTTTTTTTGACGGGCATGCAGTCCAAGGAGCATTGTGTTTTCTGTCATAGAAAAAAGAATCATTAAAACTGTAGACAGTGAAACTGTTGAGTGGAAGTTGTCTTTAACAAACTTGCAGAAGTCTTGGAATGATACATCTGGGAATGGCTGCTCTGACTTTGCTACCACCACTGGGATATTTTGAAATGCAAGTATGCACAGCACATATTTGGTCATCACATTCATAAAGCATAGCAAAGTACACAGGATACTACAAACAGGATGATACAGGAATCACATGAAAGTCATCTCATATCAAAGGAAGCTTACTTCATTGATTTCTTGTGTTTAGAAGATTCAGCCTTCTGTACAACCTTCTTCTTCTTCTTCTTAGAGCCTCCATCATCATGTACCACCACTTTCTCCTTGCCTTTGCCCTTTCTAGCCTTAATCTCATCTTGTTTATTAAAATATGCTGTCAAATCTGCAAAGGTATATGATGTCTTGAGAGTACCCCAGACTTCTTGATCTTCAGGGGCATTGGCACCTCCCTCTAGCCATTCTTGCATTTGAGGGTAATCAGAGACTTTTGACATTCTCTTTACATGAGAATGCCACATTGATGGTGATACAAATAATTTGATAATCTCTGTCATATTTGGCCTCTTCTGAGCAGGCCATTGACCTTGTGCAAACATATCATCTACATTGTGTTGTGCCTGAATGCAGCCCTTGTATTTCTGATAGTAAGACTTCAAGGACTTGTCTTCTTTATCAGTCAAATATGCAGGAATGTTGAGTACTGCCATTAGCTCAGCAGAAGTAAGCTCAGATGGAACTGCAGTGGATGGAGCTGCAGCAGAAGCACTAGGAGCCACAAAAACACTAGAACCAGCAATGATGCTGCCTGTCAAAGATGAAACACTTTTATCTTCCTGAATTGGATTTATGAGTAAGCATGTTTAAATTTGTGCAATAACTTACAGCACAAAGGTGAAGCACAGATTTTCCTTCACTTGATGTCCACTCTATATCCTCATCATCAATTATGGCATCATCATATTTTCCTTTAATGACCCATTCTTCATCCTCAAGGACATATATCCTTTGGTTGGATTCTGATGATATCAAATGCATAATGAAATAAAGAGAGAAGCTCAATTACTTACTGCTCACAATGGAATACTTTCTGGATAACTTCTTGAGGACAGGGGCAAGTGTAGGAGTGACTTCAGTTTTTAAAACCCAATGTGGCTTTAATTTGTCAATCTCATTGAAGCAAGCTTTATACACTTTGACCCAGCCCTGAACTGGGATGCTCCCTGATAAGGGATTAGGAGCATCTGCAAGACTGAAGGTGTTTCCAGTCGCATGGCCTCTGATGGTCCCCCCAGTAGCTCTAGACGCACCCTCAGATGGTATATGAATTCCTTCTTCTGGTAGGATTTGTAAAAAGAATTTTAGAGTTAGGTATAGCATACCAGCAATGTCAAAAGCATTTCCTTCCTTTGATTTCTCCTCATTTGTCTCTTCCTGTATCCTACATGAGAAAGGGAAGATAACCAAGAATCTCACTGACTGTGTGCTGACTAAATCCATATCCTCCAGAAGTCCTAGAGACATCTCCTGATGGGATATCAATGTTTGCCTCTAAAATAATGTATAAGTATGGCATACCAGCAATGACAGCCATATTTCCTTCCCCTGTATTTTCTTTACTTTTCTCTTCCTGTTCAATCTGAGGGAGAAGAGAGAATTAAGATTAAGAACTTCACTGACCACAATCTCACTACCACTTTTGCTTCCCTCATCATTGTCAATACTCTAATAGATGATTAGATGCTGTACAATGTGAATAATTATCACACACCTTCTTATGTGTTTCACTTTCATCCTCATCCTCATCTTCATGTTCACCATCTCCACTATCCTCACCTACATCACTTTCACCCTTATCTCAGATTTAGTACCTTTATGGTCATATCAAATGATAACTTGTGTACATACCTCTCCTTCTCCCTTGGTACCATCATCAGATTCAGAAATATCTTTGCTGACACCAGCAGGCATTGGTCGTTTAGGTGGGGGAACAGATACCCCACTATCCTCTAATAATTGTTCAATTCTACATGTATGAATAGAATAAATAATAAATAATAATAATAATGCATGACATGATGATGGCAGTTGTGACCAAGGCAGCAACCGAGGGAGGGAGTGGTGACATGGCAGTTATGAGCAGGATGCAACCAAGGGGGTGATGGCCAAGGGGTGGTGGCCGAGGGGGTGGTGGCCGAGTGAGTGTGGGTGACGTGGCAGTTGTGTGCAAGAATGAGCAGGACAGCATGAGTGAGCAGCAGACGAGGTGGGAGTTGGCCGAACGTGGGCGAGACGGCGCGTTTTGCAGTGGGAGGCGGCCGAACGTGGGCGAGACGGCGCGTTTTGCGAGTGAGAGGTGGTAGCCGAAGGAGGAGAGGGCGGCGTTTGTGAGCAAGGCGGTGTTTATGAGCAGGACAGCATGAGTGAGCAGCAGACGAGGTGTAAGGCGGCCGAATGTGGGCGAGACGGTGCGTTTTGCAGTGGGAGGCGGCCGAACGTGTGCGAGACGGCGCATTTTGCAAGCGAGAGGTGGTAGCCGAAGGAGGAGAGGGTGGCGTTTGTGAGCAAGGCGGCGTTTATGAGCAGGACAGCACGAGTGAGCAGCAGACGAGGTGGGAGGCAGCCGAACGTGGGCGAGACGGCGCGTTTTGCAAGCAAGAGGTGGTAGCCGAAGGAGGAGAGGGCGGCGTTTGTGAGCGAGGTGGCATTTATGAGCAGGACAGCATGAGTGAGCGAACGTGGGCGAGACGGCGTTTTGAGAGGCAGTAACCGAAGGAGGAGAGGGTGGCGTTTGAGAGCGAGATAGCGGTTTGCAAGTGAGAGGCGGTAACCGAAGGAGGAGAGGGCGGCGTTTGAAAGCGGGATAGCGTTTACGAGCAGGACGGCGTTTAGGCGTTAGTCAAGTGCAAGGTGGTGACCAAATGAGAGTGGGCGGCGGCCAGATGGCGCAGTCAACAGGTGGTGGTTGGGGGAGCAGGCAGTGTGTGGTTGCAAGGGTGGAGGGCAGGAGGGAGGGGCAGGAGGAGCGGTGCATTGATCAGAATGGAAAAGACACTGTGAAAACGAACAAAACTTACGGTTTCAGTTGTTCCACTGCTGTCTTTGCTCGTTTCTTCGATTTCCCAGTGATGGAGACTGAGGATGGAGCTCGGCTACGCTTGGTTGGTGCAGCGGGTGGGCTGGTGCGACGGGTGGACCGGGTGGTGGGCATTGCAGTGTGAGATTGATAATGATCAAGCGCTGGGCTGCGCATCGACGAGCACAGGCGCATCACGTGCACGTCATGTGCATCATGTGATGATCAACATGGACGTGTGCTGACACGTGTCACACATGTCACAAATGCTATAAATGGCATGGCAGTTACCTGTCCCTCAGCTCAGCCAGCTCACACTCCACTCGGACTCTACTCGGAGTCTGAGCTCACTCCCAGCATTGTCAGTCCTAGTACTACTAGGCTGCTTCCGAGTTCAGCTCGGGTTCAGCTCGGACTTGACTAGGACTGAACTCGGATTACGAGTTCCCATTTTGGTGAGTACCAGGCCAACTTTTTTCAGCTCGGAATTGACTCGGATTCCGAGTAGGCTACTCGGAATCCTAGGATTAAGCTCGGACTGAGCTCGGAATCTCGGAATAAGGGGGGGGGAGTGTCATGCTCTCGTTTTGTCACACCACTACCAAAAAAGACACGGATTTTGGGCCGCTTTATGCGGATAACAGGCCAATCCCCTGTAAAGGCTTCACGCACCCCCAATTGGCCGTACATTATTGCATATATCATATAATAACCGTTTTCGTCGGTTTTCTCTATTTTTATTATTTAAATATTTGTATAAAGGTCGTGCTGAGGCGAACTTTCGTTGTACAAGCAGATATTGTTGGGCAGATGAATAGCACCCAACTAGATTAGGACGTCGAGGATGTCACTTACACAGATACATACACACATACATACATACATACTAGTTTGTACGCAGGGAATTTGAAGGAGCCCTGGTACAAGATTGGCAATAACAATCCATATAACCCAATGAGTTGTTTGCGTTGCCAGACAAGTCATGATGTATTGTTTCAAAAATAGCACAGCCTGATAGCACTCTTTTTTCTCATGTATTATTTGGGAAATAAGATTAGGCTAATATATTTTTATTTTTAGAAACAAATCGAAATGTCGCGCGTTTACCAAATCGGTCCTCTCTGCACTCAAATGTACTATCATGTCTATCTTGATGGAGCTATCGGCTACGACAATTACATCAATCAGGGCATTTTAGCTCGGGTCCTGATTAGGACCGAAACTTGACCAAGGAGGACGTTCTCAAAAATCATGAACAAATATGATGCAGATGATATGGCGTCATGTGATCCATATGCTCGACTTGCTCGCCTCCTCCATCTGGCACATTCTTGTGCCGGATATACAATATTAAGATACCCCTGAGATCAGGGAAATATATCCAGCGATCCGATCTTATGATCTTCCCGCACATCAAATTTCCTTCGCCTCTCGTATTGACACGTTTGGTTTCATTCTTGATTGTTTCCTAACTGAGGAAGTCAGGGACATTGGTGATAAACCGCATATATTAGGTGTCAAGTATAGATCAGGTGATGGCATGGCCATCAGCGAGAACGAAGATCTCATCTTGTTGGATCTGTTTGACAGGGTGAGGAAGAAGATGGAGAAATTGAGATCATCACACGTCGAGAAAATTATCTGACATCCCTGGATTTCCACAGCATCTCGGACCGAAATGTCACTATATGGGATTTGATGGCCGCCCGCTCCACAGTATGAGTCTCTGAAGAAGACTATTGATACGGCTCCGAAGGGTTGATGACCCTTATGATCCGAAGGAGCTTTCTCAAGAATTGGCTAGGAAAAGACTAGAGAACACCCTATCTGGATTCATGATGGCATTGTTTATCATGATAAGCAAGATATGATGAAAGTCGTCCATGCAGCCGAGATGCAAAGGGAGGAGAAGCGATCCAGAATCTAAGTCGGATCTTGGAAAAAGACAGATATATGTCTTTGGTAATCAATCTAAATCAGCTATTAAAATCAAAAGCTGATGTCTCTGTGACAGCGTACGTATTCAGGGTCGTGAGAACCCCAGTCATTCAGAAGAGGGAGTTACGTCACTCCCCGTACAGTCACATTCACCCGGGGAAAAGTTTATCCCCGTAGCAGAAGAGAGACGGAGCGGATGCTCTGGAAAGATTCAAGCCCATTTCCGATCAAGGACGAAATCGAGAAGCTCAGGGAGTTTGGCAAACTCAGTCGTCTCCAAGGACAGCGTAGACTACCAGGTATAGTACCTAGTAGTCAATATACTTGTACAAATGCGGACCAAAATGGTCCAATTATGAATTTTTTATCACAGTCCGATGAGAATGAAAATCAGACTATGGATAATTTCCCAACAGTTAAATCTGATGAAAAACTTCATCAAAATGAATTTACTCATACGTCTAATTTGGATAACTTTGTATATGTTCCTGATGAAATTATCGACATGTATTATCCTAAGAGTAATCCATTTTTGAAAGAAGAAGAAACTGCGTTCACCATCCACAATGAAAATATCGTTCAACAGTCCAGAGTCTCAAGGACGTGTTAATAATACCCCTGAACCAACATTATTAAACACAAAAAATTATTGCTGGTTAATTAAACGTCTACAAAGGATCTGTGAGAAACAGAAAGCTGATGATACAAATCAGGATAACGGTTGGAATGATGAACACAAATCAGATGATGATGATAAACCTTGGGATATGAACCACATAAAGCATCGATTGGATTGACAAAAATTTGGAAGAAATTGTTTATCCGAAAAACAATATTTCCAAACCAAGGAATCTTCGACGAAGAAGAGGGTTCACAATTTTCAAGCTCCACAAATCAGATGGCAGAAGAACATTGCACCTATAAGAGAACCAAGTTCTTCATCAATAGGAATTCTTGAAATCAGGTTCAGGTACTGAATCAAAATCTGATAAGAATATTCAGTCTAATTTCAGCATTAAAGCAAAGGAATTAGAACTTGCATTTCCATTCTTTATAAATGTTAAATATAGGGTTAACAAACAAACACATATCATAAAACATACTAAAAATCATCCTATCTGGAATAAGAATGGATTATGTTATATGGTTTTGTTTCAACCCAGATACTATAAAGAACAAGTTTGGCCTATGTATCCTAAATTATCTGAAATCGTCTCATATCCTCAACATTGGAGAAGAAACGTTCATTTTACTTATGAACGTACTGGCATTAATCATCTTCATTTCACTGAGAATTTTAAGTCTAGACTTGCTTGGTGGACTCTAGATGATTTTGTTTCCTCTAAAAATAGATTGGCAAATTATTTATGTGGAGGAAAAGACGATAAAGAATCACTTGAAAAAATGGTTACTGTGTTTAATGGTGTAATGGATTATAAAATGGAAAGAAACTTTGATGGCATACTTAGCCATGAAAGGATACACTAAATACGTAACTAGAGAAAAGAAGGTTATCCTTCACCACCAACGGAAAATCTAGCATTGAAGAAAAACCCATTGGGAATTGAAGTATAATCTGTTTATAATGAAAGACTTGATTGGGATGAAAATTCTGCAAAGACAAATGCTATCATTAAAATGGCATTAGCAACTAATCTATGGTCTTATGTTAAAGAAACTCCAGCTCAAACTATTGCTGAATTGGATAAAGTTTTTGGAACAACTGGAATAGCCAAATATTTTATTTTATATAAAAACATATTCAGTGTCTATGAAACCAGACAAGATCCCATTATAGCTATCTCTAAACTGATGAAAGCTGTTTCCGATTTAGGAACTGAAGATAAATACAACTTCCAGACTTTGTATTGACTTTCTTCATTTTACACGCTTGAATCAACAATATAGTACTTTGGTTACTAATATTGTTAATAGCAATATTGATGAATTCATGTCAACAAAGATAGTTCCTAAAATTCAGAATGAATGGAATCTCATGCAATCAAAAGCAAGGAGTGGCAGACAAACCGTTCAAATTGCTAATATTGGATCTAACATCAACAAGTATCCAAACACTAAACCATCTTGGAATGATCAACAATCTAGTAATCAATTTCCAAACAATAGGTTTAGAGGAGGATCTTTTAGAGGCAGATTCAATAATAGACGATCGTTCACACCTCAAAGCAATAATAGATTTGCTAACAAAGCAAATGCATCGTCTTTATCTAAAGATGATAAGAAGAAACGAATGCACAGAATTGTGATAACAAGAAGCTGAAGAATAAAGCTTTGCTTGCAGAGTTGAATAAGTATAACATGAGAATAAGAAAGATTCTCATAACATTATTCACTTTACAAATAATATGACGATTGATGAACCGATTCAGACTATAGGAAATATTGAGGAAGAGATACCTGAAACACATCTAATCATGATTTATTAGATAAATAGGTTTCCATTACATAGATACTATGTTGGCTTATCCTCCGGAATACCTTCGATGAGGTAGTAGATTATGAACTTTCTCCTGAAGGAACGGAGTTCAAAAGAATCTTCTTGACGCCAAATTCCATTTTCACCTATAGCAGAAATGATGATAGTTCAGTTCCAGACCTTAAATCGCAATCAGATAGTAGTGAGGAACACTACAATGATGCAAATGATGTTATAACAGTGGCATTGAATACATTGATGAAAACATCAATACTAACGTTGAAATATGGATATAACTAATCCTGAGAGTAACTCTGGAGGACCATCTGATGAGGATGATCCATTTGGGTATGTGACAAATTTAAACCATTCTAATTACCTATCTAATACTGTTTTAGTGCTTGATATTTTACCAATGTGAATGCGTTGAACGCATCAGATCAAGCTTTGAATAACAGTAGATACAATTGTGTATATAGTAATTATGAAATAGGTTCCTAGTGAACAAATTATGCTCTTAAATAAGAATGATAAGTGGGTAATTGATTCTGGAGCTACCAGACATTGTACACCATTTATAAATGACTTTATGTCATATAAGAAATTTATCACACCAGTTAAAGTTACTACTGCAGACAAAAATGCGAAAACACTCATTGAAGGCCAAGCCAAGTATGTTTCCGACATGGAAAACATATGCTAAATGGATCGTATGTCATATGCCAATGTTGCCATACAGAATTATCTCTGTACCACAACTTACCAGTATGAATTATGAAGTATATCACACAAAAACACAAACTATTATACACAAGGGAAACATAAATGACAGGATATCCTTTAGAAACTAACTCTATAAGTTGGTTATCTACTGAGATTAAAGACCTTTTACAACATTTGTTATTAAATAATAGTTCTAAAACTATTGATTATTTATTTGGCATCGAAGAATGGCACATCCAAGTGATAATGTGTTAAGTCATATGTTCAGAAATACTGAAAATAGTTCTAAAATTAATAAACCAATATGAAAAGCATATGTAAATCATGTATCATGGGAAAACTTGATAACAAACCATATCACGTTTCAACTAATAGAGCAACTAACTGCTAGAGATTGATACATATGGACTTGATAGAATTACCTATTCAGTCTTACCATAAACAAAAATGGGCTTTATTAATTTTATATGATTATCTTCTTTTGCTTATGTAGCATTACTATCTAAAGCTGATACTTTTACTGCTATTAAGCATATATTATATATATTGAGAATCAACTCAATTAAAAGTAAAAAGTATGCGTTCAGATCGAGGGGAGAGTTTGTAAATCAAAAGCTAAATAACTATTTTCAAGAAAAAGGTATTAAACATGAACTAAGTGCTCCACATGTTCATCAACAAAATGGTAGAGCAGAACGATTAAATGAAACCATTCTAAAGAAAGCACATACACTTTAATTAGAATCTGGTGTCCTAAATCATGGTGGTCATTTGCATTTGATACTGCAGTCCACATATATAATCATACACCATTAAGAAGAACGAAGGAAAACACCTTATGAAATATGATGAACAAAAAACCTAACATGTCAAACTTTAGGATATTTGGATGTCTAGCATAGTTTTATATAGTAAAAGAAAGAAGAAAGAATAAATTATCACCAAGAGCTGAACAATGATATTCATTGGATATGAAAGCAAATCATATAAGTTCATGAATGATAAAAATACTATAGTCATTGCTACACATGCCATCTTTGATGAAAACATATTTCCCAAATTAACAAAAAATAAACTTATTCATAAAGATATACCCACATCTTTAGATCTTAAACAATTCCATCAAACAAGAATTATTATAATTATGACACTACAATCATGATAAAAGGAAATCATTTCATAATTCAAATAATTTAGATGATGATGATTCGTCGGAATCAGATGATCATAAGTCTAATAAGGAATTAGACATCATCTACATGACAGTAATTCTTCATATCATAGCACAAAATCATATTCAGCAGATGAAAGTGATTATGATTCAATATATCTAAAAGTAATTCATATAGATCAAAGAAGGATTCACATTCAGAATCAGATTTGAATATATCTCATATATATAAAGTAAAAGTGATCTTGATGAAGATATAAAAGATCCTGAAACAAAAGGTTTTAGAAGTAGTCAAGTAAAAAGAATTAATGACAACTTCGAAAAAATGAAAGAAATTAATGATTCTTTTCAATATTTTACTGATAAAGGAAAACAAAAAGTTATTGATACTCCTTCATTAAAGAAATCATCTACAAATAAGAAATCACAAAGATGATGAAAGATTAGCTAAGATAAGAGAATTTGAAAAACAGATTGAAAATCTGAATAAATCTAAGAATACTCTTAATAAAAGTAAATCATTAATTGAAACACCTTTTCAACTTCCTAAGTCAAATCTTGACATAAACTATAGAAAGAATATAGATTTATTTAAAGGAGTTAAACGTGTTGGAAAAAGTTAGATCTTCGAGAAGTTAAAAGAAATAGACTTGGTAATGATAAACCAGTTTCTAGATCTACAATACTAGAACAGTCTATTAATTCAGATGAACAAGCTCAAAATCCATTTGATTTAGAGAACAGGAAAGAGCTGTCATACAACAAAAGTTTGGAACACGAAAATCATCTAGGATCCAAAAGTTAAAGTTATTAAAGATAATGTTATGGAGATAAACATCCAGCTAAAATTGAAGCTGAATTTAACTTTAAGAAATGGAATGATGTCATTCAAACAGAATTAAGAAATGATAAAGAACTAAATGATAAAATGACAAACAAGTTCAAAAAGTTACTGAAGACTTGTATGGAAGAAAAACATCCAAACATTAGAACATCAGATTCTAATATGGCAGAACTAACTGTAGAAGATCTTAGACCTATTCCTAAAAAGAATACTAAGAAAATAACTTCTGTAGAAACAAATAAATCAGAATGTTAAATCAGATTTAACTCCAATGCCTAGATTTGAAAGAAAATCTTATTACCTGAGATAATAATGAAACCTTCTATACCAAATATTGATCTAGAAAGACGGTTACTATGGATACAAAATTAGATTCAGAATCTAATGATTTAGAATTTGATAATGAAGCTTGGCTAAAGAAAGTACAAGCAAAAAGAGATAATTTCTCTTATCAAAAGCAGCATCAAAACTCAATGATCAAAAAACAGAAGAAAAGGAATACCTGTGTATATAGAGATCTTATCAAGATAAAAGATAAGGATCCTCAATCATATTCAAAATGGGTAACTGCTATGGAAGAAGAAATTAAATCTATACAGAGTAGAAATGTTTGGGAATTAGTTAACAGACCTAAAGACAGGAACCTATTGGATGTAGATGGGTTTACACCATAAAGCAATCGGATAATAGATATAAAGCGCGATTGGTTGCTCAAGGCTTTTCACAAGTACCAGGAATAGACTTTGGACCACATTTAGCCCGGTTTCAAGATTCGAGGACTGTCAGAATCTTACTAGCATTAGCAGCTTTAGAGGGTTGGGTACTCAAAGCACAGATGTTGGTTATGGGCCCGGCGACTGCCTTCAAAAGCTAAAAGGGTTGGGCGTTGTTTGTCTAGAAGGGTAAGTAGTCTAAAGTGTATATAATAATAGTTTAGTGTGTGATCAGAATCAGCTGATGGGATTCAAAATTATCGAATCATTAGATATGGCTGATGCGCTCTATCATGACCAATGGTATCTATAGCTGTCAAGATAATTCGTGTGATCTGGTTTTTGACTTTCTCTCTCACCTACAAATGAATGCTAAGCAATTATGGATAAATAGTCGCTTATGGTACAGGGATAACCATTTCTGTCACCTTGTGCAGACTCTGGGAGATAGATAAAAACCTGGTGTCTAGCATCGGAGTCGTGCGTTGTTGGGAAACAACGAAATCAAATTCTCCAAGGATACGGATTCAAAACACGTTGTGGTTTTTGTCAGAGCAAGTGAACTCCCCCCCTGTAGAGTGGAATCGAGCTCAGTCGAGTAATCCGAGCAGAATACCGAGTTCAGTCCGAGTCCAGTCTGAGTAGGCTAAAAAAGTAAAATGGGATCCTGAGTAGAATCCGAGTCAGTCATCCGAGTTGGGGATACTCCACCATCAATCGAGTTGCACTCGGATCTGAGCTCGGACTGGACTCGGTTCTACTCGATCTACTTGGATTCCTGGTTTTTGAGCGCATTCTCATTGGCAATGCTGTATTATAAGTAAAGCTATGTCAATATATTAATTCTTGTGTCTTATTGTTTAATTTCTCACACTATTCATTATGAGATTGTACATTGTTCTCATGTTAGAAGAGTCTTAGTACTTGTGTACAGGATCTATTTGCTCATGACTTGTGCTCATTCCACCCACCTTGAAGGTTATATGGCCCTCATATTCAAATGAGTCTTGCACTTGCTCAAAATCATAATCATCTACAGGGTCCTGATTACAGACATTAGTGTTGCAGTTGTAGATGGCGTTCAAATCGTCAGCTAAAGTCAATTTTCAATTACAGCCGGGATACAAGATATTAGTAATGTATAGGAGGATTACAATATCATCTGAGGTTTCTCATCTGATATTTCTTCTCATCTGATATTTCATCATTTGGATTTCTTCCTCATATCTGATATTTCTCGCAACTGAGATTCATGATCTGAGCTTTCCTCCATGATTCCCTGCTATTTTAACAACATGTTGTGTGAATAATACATATGCTTGGTAAAACAGTTGGAAGTTAAGATTTTATTCTTCTAGATATATCATAGCCACCACAGGGCTTTAACTGTTTACAGCCTGTGTATTAATGCACGTTTGTAGTAAAGCCTCCCATTTTCATCAGTCTCAATAACCAGTTGCGGGGCTGAGCATCAATGGTGCTGGATTACGACCATTTGCAGACATAAGTGGTCATTTGTGCGATGGTTGAAATATGGTAGGGCATCAACTGACTGCTGGTATTTTTCCACATGTCCATGAACCATTTTGAAACGCCCTCCGAAGCACCATACGGCTTTGTCAATGCGAATAATTATGCAGTTGCTTTCATCATTAGATAACAGCACCAAGGAAGCCTAATTGTTTCGTGGGTGTTCTGATTTTTTAAAACTTAGCCCATGCTACAAACTAACCACATGGTGCACAAATTGTTTTCATGCAATAAGTCTTGGAGGTGTGAACTTCAGTTCGTGTTACTTGGCATGTACGCTAGTTATATGTGGTTGTGGTTGTTGTTGTTGTGAAAGCTGGCAACCATCGGCAAAGTCTCAGCTGCTCTCTTGCGCCGCTTTCTATTCCTAGCCCATTGGGCTTATGTTTGATATGAGACTACTGATGCTCTAACACAAGCTTGAGTTTTGTGCACTTTTAACAGTTGGTGCATGCCATTCAATATGACATAATTTCCAACAAAATTTCTGATGGGAAGCACAGTATAGCACCTTTATGTGCATCCCATAAGTCAGAAGTGCGCTGATATCCACATACTACAATGGGCATGAGCCAGCTCACTTAGCCACATAAAACTGTACTGTGTGTCCTGTCACATCCATCACCACAACCATCTTCAAAACAGGGTGCAAGTCCTCAATTATGTTACCTGTAAGGTGGGGGATGTGATCATTGCATCTTCAATGCAACAATCAGCTGATTGTGCTCGCATCTGTGCAGTGAGACTGTTCCTGTCTGTTGGGTGACTTATCACAATCTGTTGTTGCAGTGATCCTGGAATGATACATTATTACCTAGTAATTGAAAGGCTTCTCTGGTAATTCAACTAAGTGGCAGTACCCATTTTGGGGTATTGAAATTTCACTTTGGATTCTGCAGCTGCATGCGCAATGACTCTTGTAAAATGAATCCATAATCTTCCTCCTTGTCAGTTTTGTTGCAGTGCACAATGATTATATCCAAAAATGTGATAAGTTGCAGTGATGCATGAAAGTGTATATCCACTGATGAAAGCGAAGTAAAGACCTATCAGCCATAAACTCTGCCAACAGTTTTATGTAATTTAGCAAGTTATGATATATTCTGTCCTGCTGTTGTCCTGCTGATTGTATACGCTGTTATGATCAGATAGTAAATAGCCTTGCACCTGGGCATTGCACATAAGTTACAGGACATGGTATAGTGAGTAAAATTCTTGATGGCAACTTCTGGGGTCCTTGGGCTTGTATTCTGATCAGTGACCTTGGATTACAATTCATGGATGTTGCACCATTGTGTCTGGACAGATGACAGCACCTGGAAGCAATTTCATCATGTGAGACTGGCTCAGTTTTCCAGTGAATTTCCTTTTTATCAATAAGGGTATAGTTTCACAATTTGGGCTAATGACATCAAGCTTTAAGCTGACATTTGTTATGACTTGATCACCATTGCATCCCTGTATCATCATTTGGCAGACTTTGGCATTCTTGGAACTTGTCCTTTTTGTAATATTGCACTGATAGCAATTAATCCACACCAGTTAGTTAAGTGTGATCTCTCCTCGCAATTCTGGGGTTTTTACGGGCATGCAGTAGGAGATTGTGTTTCCTGTCATAGAAAAAAGAATCAATTAAAACTGTAGACGTGAAACTGTTGATGGAGTTAAGCTAATATATAAAACAAACCTTGCAGAAGTCTGGAATGCTACCATCTGGGAATAGAGTCTGACTTTGGCTCCACCATGGGATATTTTGAAATGCAGTAATGGCACAGCATATTTGGTCATCACATAAAGCATAGCAAAGTAAAACAAGGATACTAACACAGGATGATACAGGAATTAATGCAAGTCATCCTCATATCAGGAAGTTACTCAATTGATTCTTGTGTTTAGAGATTCAGCTTCTGTACAACCTTCTTCCTTCTTCTTCTTAGAGCTCCATCATCAATGTCCACACTTTCTCCTTGCCTTTGCCTTTTCTAGCTTATGCTCATTGTTTTAAATATGCTGTCAAATCGCAAAGGTAATGATGTCTTAAGAGACCCCAAACTTCTTGATCTTCAGGGGCATTGGCACTCCCTTAGCCATTCTTGCATTGAGGGTAATCAGAAGACTTTGACATTCTCTTTACATGAGATGCCACAAATGATGGTGATACAAAGTAATTTGATAATCTATGTATATTTGGTCCTCTTCTGAGCAGGCCATTGACCTTGTGCAACATATCATCTACATTGTGTTGTGCCTGAATGCAGCCCTTGGTATTTCTGATAAGTAAGCTTTCAAGACTTGTCTTCTTTATCAGTCAAATATGCAGGAATCGTTGAGTACTGCCATTAGCTCCAGCAGAAGTAAGCTCAGATGGAACTGCAGTGGATGGGAGCTAGGCAGATAGCACAGGACCAACAAAACCACTAGACAGACATAGCAATTTGGATGGCCCCTGCCTGGTCCCCAAGAATGAAACACTTTTATCTTCTGAATTGAATTATGAGTAAGCATGTTTAAATTGTGCAATAACTTAGCACACAAGGTGAAGCACAGATTTTCCTTCTTGATGTCCACTCTATATCCTCCTATCAATTATGGCATATCAATCATATTTCCTTAATGCCTATTCGTCATCCTCAAGACATTAATCCTTTGGTTGGATTCTGAGATATCAATGCATAATGAAAAAAAGAGAGAAGGCAATTACTTACGGCTACATGGAATCCTTTCGGATAATCTTGAGGGACAGGGGCACAGTGTAGGAGTGACTTCAGTTTTAAAACCCAATGTGGCTTTAATTTGTCATCCATGAAGCAAGCTTTATACATCTTGACCCAGCCTGAACTGGGAATGCTCCTGATAAGGGATTAGGGGCCCTGCAAGACTGAAGGTTTCCAGTGCATGGGCTCTGATGGCCCCAGTAGCTCTAAGTGACGCACCTCAGATTATATTGATCCTTCTTTCTGGTGGAATTTGTAAAAAGAATTTTAGAGTTAGGTTTAGCATATCCAGTCAATGTCAAAAGCATTGCCTCTTTGATTTCTCCTCATTTGTCTTTCCCTGTATCCTATTGAGAAAGGGAGATAACCAAGATCTCACTGACTGTGTGCTGACTAAATCCATATCCCCAGAACCTAGAGAAATCTCCTGATGGGATATATGTTTGCCTCTAAATAATGTATAGAGTAATGGCATACCCAGCAATGACAGCCATATTTCCTTCCCTGTAATTTTCTTTATACTTTTTCATTCCTTTCAAATTGAGGGAGAAGAGAGAATAAATTAAGATCTTCACTGACAAAACTCACTACCACTTTGCTTCCCTCATCATGTCAATACGCTAAAGATGATTAGATGCTGTAGCAATGTGAATTAATTTATCACACCCTTCTTTGTTTCACTTTCATTCCTCATACCATCCTTCATGTTCACCATCTCCACTATCTCACCTACATCACTTTCAACCCTTATCGAGATGATTAGTACCTTTATGGTCATTCAAATGATATTGTGGTACATACCTCTCCTCTCCTTGGTACCATCAATGATTTCCGAGTAATATTCGTTTGCTGACAACAGCAGGCATTGGTCGTTTAGGTGGGGGCACAGATAACACCACTAATCCTATAATATTGTTCATTCTACATGTATGAGATAGAATAAATAATAAATAAAGTAAATAATGGCATGACATGATGAATGGCAGTTGTGACCAAGCAGCAACTCGAGGGAGGGGTGGTGACATGGCAAGTTATGAGCAGGATGCTAACCAAGGGGGTGATGCCAAGGGGTGTGCCGAGGGGTTGTGGCGAGTGAGTGTGGGTGACGTGGCAGTTGTGTGCAAAGAATGAGCAGGACTGCATGAGTGAGCAGTCAAGACGAGGGGAGTTTGGCCGAACGTGGCGAGACGGCGCGTTTTGCAGTGGGAGACGGCCAGAAATTCGTGGGCGAGACGGCGCGTTTGGCGAGGTGAGAGGTGGTAGCTCTGATAGGAGGACTAGGTGGGGTTTTGTGAGCAAGGCGGTGTTTATGAGGCAGGATCAGTCATGAGTGAGCAGCAGACGAGGTGTAAGGCGGCCCGAATGTGGGCGAGACGGTGCGTTTTGCGAGGGGAGGCGGCGAACGTGTGCGAGACGCGCGCATTTTGGCAACGAGGGTGGTAGCGAAGGAGGAGAGGGTGGCGTTTGTCGAGCAAGGCGGCGTTTTATGACGCAGCACAGCAGAGTGCAGAGCAGACGAGGTGGGAGGCAGCCGACGTTGGGCGAGCGCGCGCGTTTGACAGCAAGAGGGTGGTAGCTGAAGGAGGAGAGGGCGGCGTTGGAGCGAGGTGGATTTATGAGCAGGACAGCATGAGTTGAGCGAACGTGGCGAGACGGGTTTTGAGAGGCAGTAACGAAGGAGGAGAGGGTGGCGTTGAGAGCGAGATAGCGGTTTGCAAGTGAGAGGCGGTAACCGAAGGAGGAGAGGGCGGCGTTTGAAAGCGGGAATAAGCGTTTACGAGCAGGGACGGCGTTTTAGTGCGTTAGTCAAGTGCAAGGTGGTGACCAAGATGAGGTGGGCGGCGGCCAGATGGACGCAGTCAACAGGTGGTGGTTGGGGGAGCAGGCAGTGTGTGGTTGCAAAGGGTGGAGGCAGGAGGGAGGGGCAGGAGGAGCGGTGCATTGATCAGAATGGAAAAGACACTGTGAAAACGAACAAAACTTACGGTTTCAGTTGTTCCCCTGCTGTCTTTGCTCGTTTCTTCGATTTCCCAGTGATGGAGACTGAGATGGAGGCTCGCTACGCTTGTTGGTGGGCAGCGGGTGGGCTGGTGCGTACGGGTGGACCGGGTGGTGGGCATTGCAGTGTGAGATTGATAATGATCAAGCGCTGGGCTGCGCATGCGACAGCACAGGCGCATCAGTTGCACGTCATGTGCATCATGTGATGAATCAACATGGACGTGTTGCTGACACGTGTCACACATGTCACAAATGCTATAAATGGCATGGCAGTTACCTGTCCTCAAGCTCAGCCAGCTCACATCCACTCGGACTTCTACTCGGAGTCTGAGCTCAACTCCCAGCATTGTCAGTCCTAGTTACTAAGGCTGCTTCCGAGTTCAGCTGCGGGTTAGCTCGGACTTGACTAGGACTGAAACTCGGATTACGAGTTCCCATTTTGGTGAGTACAAGGCCAACTTTTTTTCAGCTCGGATTGACTCGGATGTCCGAGTAGGCCTACTCGGAATCCTAGGATTAAAGCCTCGGACTGAGCTCGGAATCTCGAATAAGGGGGGGGGAGTGTCATGCCTCTACGTTTTTGTCAACCCACTACAAAAAGACACAGGATTTTGGGCCGCTTTATAGGCGGATAACAGGGCCAATCCCCTGTAAAGGCTTCACGCCCCCCAATTGGCCGTTACATTATTCATAACATCATAATAACCGTTTCTGTCGGTTTTTCTCTATTTTTATTATTAAATATTTGTATAAAGGTCGGTGCTGAGGCGAACTTTCGTTGTACAAGCAGCTATATTGTTGGGCAGATGAATAGCACTCCCCAACTAGATTAGGACGTCCGAGGATGTCACTTACACAGATACATACACACATACATACATACATACTAGTTTGTACGCAGGGAATTTGAAAGGAGCCCTGGTAAAGATGGCATAACAAATCCATATAACCCAATGAGTTGTTTGCGTTGCCAGACAAGTCCATGATGTATTGTTTCAAAAATAGCACAGCCTGATAGCACTCTTTTTTCTCATGATTATTTGGGAAATAGAATTAAGGCTAATATAACATTTATTTTTAGAAACAAATCGAAATGTCGCGCGTTTACCAAATCGGTCCTCTCTGCACTCAATGTACTATCATGTCTATCTTGATGGAGCTATCGGCTACGACAATTACATCAATCAGGGCTTTTTAAGCTCGGGTCCTGATTGGCACCGAAACTTGACCAAGGAGACGTTCTCAAAAATCATGAACAAATATGATGCAGATGATATGGCGTCATGTGATCATATGCTCGACTTGCTCGCGCTCCTCCATCTGGCACATTCTTGTGCCGGATATACATATTAAGATACCTGAGATCAGGAAATATATCAGCGATCCGATCTTATGATCTTCGCCGCACATCAAATTTCTTCGTCCCTCTCGTATTGACACGTTTGGTTTCATTCTTGATTGTTTTCCTAACTGAGGAAGTCAAGGGAATTGGTGATAAACCGCATTATCTAGGTGTCAAGTATAGATCAGGTGATGGATGGCCATCAGCGAGAAAGAAGATCTCATCTTGTTGATCTGTTTGACAGGGCTGAGGAGAAGATGGAGAAATTGAGATCATCACCGTCGAGAAAATTATCTGACATCCCTGGATTTCCACAGCATCTCGACCGAAATGTCACTATATGGGATTTGGATGGCCGCCGCTCCACAGTATGAGTCTCTGAAGAAAGACTTTGATACGGCTCGAAGGGTTGATGACTTATGATCCGAAGGAGCTTTCTCAAAGAATTGGCTAGGAAAAGACGAGCAGAACACCCTATCTGGATTCATGATGGCATTGTTTATCATGATAAGCAAGATATGATGAAGTCGTCCATGCAGCCGAGATGCAAAGGGAGGAGAAGCGATCCAGAATCTAAGTCGGATCTTGGAAAAAGACAGATATATGTCTTTGGTAATCAATCTAAATCAGCTATTAAAATCAAAAGCTGATGTCTCTGTGACAGCGTACGTATTCAGGGGTCATGAGAACCCCAGTCATTCAGAAGAGGGAGTTACGTCACTCCCCGTACAGTACATTCACCCGGGGAAAAGTTTATCCCGGTAGCAGAAGAGAGACCGGAGCGGATGCTCTGGAAAGATTCAAGCCCATTTTCCAGATCAAGGACGAATTAGAGAAGCTCAGGGAGTTGGCAAACTCAGTCGTCTCCAAGGACAGCGTAGACTACCAGGTATAGTACTAGTAGTCAATATACTTGTACAAATGCGACCAAAATGGTCCAATTATGAATTTTTTATCACAGTCCGATGAGAATGAAAATCAGACTAAGGATAAATTTCCAACAGTTAAATCTGATGAAAACTTCATCAAAATGAATTTACTCATACGTCTAATTTGGATAACTTTGTATATGTTCCTGATGAAATTATCGACATGTATTATCCTAAGAGTAATCCATTTTTGAAAGAAGAAGAAACTGCGTTCACCATCCACAATGAAAATATCGTTCAACGTTCCACAGAGTCTCAAGGACGTGTTAATTAATCCCCTGAACCAACATTATTAAACAAAAAAAATTATTGCTGTTTTAAGTAAAACGTCTACAAGGATCTGTGAGAAACAGAAAGCTGATGAACAATCAAGGATAACGGTTGGAATGATGAACACAAATCAGATGATGATGATAAACTTGGGATATGAACGACATAAAGCATCCGATTGGATTGACAAAAATTCGGAAGAAATTGTTTATTCCGAAAAACAATATTTCAAACCAAGGAATCTTCGACGAAAGAAGAGGGTTTCACAATTTTCAAGCTCCACAAATCAGATGGCAGAAGAACTTGCACCTATAAGAGAACCAAGTTTCTTCATCAATAGGAAATTCTTGAAATCAGGTTCAGGTACTGAATCAAAATCTGATAAGAATATTCATCTAATTTCAGCGTTAAAGCAAAGGAATTAGAACTTGCATTTCCATCTTTATAAATGTCAAATATAGGGTTAAACAAACAAACACATATCATAAAACATATAAAAATCATCCTATCTGGAAATAGAATGGATTATGTTATATGGTTTTGTTTTCAACCAGATACTATAAAGAACAAGTTTTGGCCTATGTATCCTAATTATCTGAAATCGTCTCGTATCCTCACATTGGAGAAGAAACGTTCATTTTACTTATGAACGTACTGGCATTAATCATCTTCATTTCACTGAGAATTTTTAGTCTAGACTTGCTTGGTGGACTCTAGATGATTTTGTTTCTTCTAAAAATAGATTGGCAAATTATTTATGTGGAGGAAAGACGATAAAGAATCACTTGAAAAAATGGTTACTGTGTTTAATGGAGTAATGGATATAAAAATGGAAAGAAACTTTGATGGCATACTTAGCATGAAAGGATACACTAAATACGTAACTAGAGAAAAAGAAGGTTATCCTCACCACCAACGGAAAAATCTAGCATTGAAGAAAAACCCATTGGGAATTGAAGTATAAATCTGTTTATAATAGAAGACTTGATTGGGATGAAAAATTCTGCAAAGACAAATGCTATCATTAAAATGGCATTAGCAACTAATCTATGGTCTTATGTTAAAGAACTCCGCTCAAACTATTGCTGATTGGATAAAGTTTTTGGAAACAACTGAATAGCCAAATACTTTATTTTATAAAAACATATATCAGTTGGTCTATGAAACAGGACACAGATCCCATTATAGCTATCTCTAAATGATGAAAGCTGTTTCCGATTTAGGAACTGAAGATAAATACAACTTCCAGACTTTGTATTGACTTCTTATTTTCATGCTTTGAATCAACAATATAGTACTTGGTTACTAATATTGTTAATAGCAATATTGATGAATTCATGTCAACAAAGATAGTTCCTAAATTCAGAATGAATGGAATCTCATGCAATCAAAAGCAAGGAGTGGCAGACAAACCGTTCAAATTGCTAATATTGATCTAATATCAAAATATCCAAACACTAAACCATCTTGGAATGATCAACAATCTAGTAATAATTTCAAACAAGGTTTAGAGGAGGATTTTTTAGAGGCAGATTCATAATAGACGATCGTTTCCCTCGTCAAAGCAATAAAGATTTGCTAACAAAGCAAATGCATGTCTTTATCTAAAATGATAAGAAGAAACGGAATGCACAGAATCGTGATAACAAAAGCTGAAGAATAAAGCTTTAATTGCAGAGTTGAATAAATATAAACATGAGAATAAGAAAGATTCTCATAACATTATTCACTTACAATAAATGACGATTGATGAACCATTTCAGACTAATAGGAAATATTGAGGAGAGATACCTGAAACACATCTAATCATGATTTATTAGATAAATAGGTTTCCATTACATAGATACTATGTGTGGCTTATCTCGGATACCTTCGAGATGAGGTAGTAGATTATGAACTTCTCACTGAAGGAACACAGTTAAAAGAATCTTCTTGACGCCCAAATTCCATTTTCACCTATAGCAGAAATGATGATAGTTCAGTTCCGGATCTTAATCGCAATCAGATAGTAGTGAGAACTACAATGATGCAAATGATGGTTACAACAGTGGCATTGAATATATTGATGAAAACATCAATACTAACGTTGAAAATATGGATATAACTAATCCTGAGAGTAACTCTGGAGGACCATCTGATGAGGATGATCCATTTGGGTATGTGACAAATTAAACCATTCTAATTACTTATCTAATACTGTTTAAGTGCTTGAATTTTACCAATGTAGATGCGTTGAACGCATCAATCAAGCTTTGAATAACAGTAGATACAATTGTGTATATAGTAATTATGAATATAGGGTTCCTAGTGAACAAATTATGCTCTTAAATAAGAATGATAAGTGGGTAATTGATTCTGGAGCTACAGACATTGTACACCATTTATAAATGACTTTATGTCATATAAGAATTTATCACACCAGTTAAAGTTATACTGCAGACAAAAATGCGAAAACACTCATTGAAGGCAAGGCCAAGTATGTTTGACATGGAAAACATATGCTAAACTGGATCGTATGTTATATGCCAATGTTGCCATACAGAATTATTTCTGTACCACAACTGACTAGTATGAATTATGAAGTATATCACACAAAAACACAAACTATTATACACACAGGGAACATAAATGACAGGATATCCTTTAGAAACTAACTCTATAAGTTGGTTATCTACTGAGATTAAAAGACCTTTACAACATTTGTTATTAAATAATAGCTCTAAAACTATTGATTATTTATTTGGCATCGAAGAATGGCACATCCAAGTGATAACGTGTTAAGTCATATGTTCAGAAATACTGAAAATAGTTCTAAAGTTAATAAACCACATATGAAAAGCATATGTAAATCATGTATCATGGGAAACTTGATAACAAACCATATCATGTTTCAACTAATAGAGCAACTATTTGCTAGAATTGATACATATGGACTTAATAGATTAAGGAAATGATGTCATATAGAACATCATAGAAGGAATATAAATAGATGAAGACTCAGAATGACTCGTTTTAGGGACCAATATTATGTAATAGGTAGATTACACTGTACTTAGGTTAGGGTTTCTGAAATGCATATAAGGAGGGCATTCTGAGCGACTATCCCCTCAGTTTTACAACTAACAAACCTATTAACTAAAGGCAACCTTAGCTAAAGATGTAAGTAATTGAAATCTTACTTAGCTAATGGCTTTGCGCTGCTGTTCTTTGTTTCAATACATTCCATCAACTCACATTGAATCAACCCTCTTCCAGCCTATGATGTCCAAGGCCAGCTGATCCAACCATCACAATATTGTTGCACTAGTCCACCTCAACTTCTCAATTCATTATTGGCTGGTGAAAAATGTGATCTACCTGGCCACAGACATCGAAACTATCTGCGTCCTGGAGCCTCCCTCAGCACCCATTCAAAACGCAAAATAATTCACATAACTGATCCCAGAATGGCAATTTTTTTTTAAGAAACAAGATTCATAAAATTTCCCATCCATTTCTTCACCTCACGTTATCATCATCTCACCTTACTTATGATAGTAAAAGGCATAGAAATAACTTCATGTCGTACATAGCCTAGCACAAAAGTAATTAAGATGGATCTACCAAGCAAGGTTGTGCTCGGCGAAAGCCAACGCTTATCTAGTTAAACATATATAGCCTGTCGTTGCAGCAATTTACGATACGGCCATTTTTCTTTAAACAAACTTGAGACTGTGTATCCCGAGAGTATTGGGGAAGTGCTGTACCGGGTTAGTGACCCCGAGCAGCCCATCTAGAACCTTCATGCATCATATGGGGTATTATATCAAGCGTCACGGTCAAGCACCGCTTGGACTTCATTCTAAACCATCATGTTGAACTTTCCTGTGCAGCACCTGCGGAAGATAGCGCACATCTTGGATAGACGAGCAGCCAAGTCTACAAAACATGGCACACGAGCAGCCAAGCCACCGTCAGCTGACTGCATCGTACCCCGCGTCTACCTCACTAACTACCCTACTGCCATCGATGCCGAGAAACTTACCTGGCTTGCTGCCACACATGTTGTCTCCGTTCTTGACCAGAACGTCGATCTGCCAAAGTTCATACGCAAGGAACATAAATTACATATCAGGATCACAGATACTCTAGAGTCAGATTTACTTCCACACTTGGACAAAGCAACAAGCTTCATACATGCGGCGTTGGAGGAGAACAGCACAAATGTGGTCGTGGTATGTCAAGCCAACTAACACGTGTATCGGAGACTTAGACTAGCAGGTTCATTGTATGATGGGCATTAGTCGCAGCGCGGCCGTAGTATGCGCATACTTGATTGCACAGAAGAATCTAGAAGTAGAAGACGCAATCACTTACGTGCAATCCAAGCGACCGATCGTCCACATCAACCCCGCGTTCAAAATCCAACTTGAATCGTTCGCATCCAAACGTGGATCGAATCCAGTGACAACGGTTCAAGAGGGGGTGGTACTTGAGACGGTATAAAACTCTCATGTTCGACTCTTGGTTATACCTTAGCATAGTGGTGCAGCCAATAGTATTGTAGTGACGAATTCACTTTTACAAGTCTGGGTTAAGATCCAAGTCAAGATCAAGGAATTGTGATTGAGGTGCCGGTGCACGGAGATCATGTCTATATGGATTGGCGCCGTGACCAAGTTGTTGGGCACGAGGGGGCTCGACTTTTGGCGAGACTGTAGGCGCTGTGAATTGTTAACACAGCAACGATGCGCAAAAGTACTACTCACGTCGTCCGACAGAGTGTGTCTCTCCGAGGAAACCAAGAGGTGCTTCAGCATTGAGGCGTCCTCGTCGCATCTTTTCCTCGTTCGGGAATGGTGGAAAAAATAAGGGTGGCGGCGGTTGACCCGGCAAATTCATATCAGGCATATTAGGTGGTGCGGACGTGAATGCACTGAGACTATGAGCATACGCCAATAAGTCGGGGTATGGTATTGATGCTAGAAAGAATGAATAATGCAAGAAGAGAGAGGGATTGAAAGAGTGATCACCTTCTCTTGCCTTCTCAATGGCTTTGATCCTCTCTTCGCCCTCGACTATAATCTCGTCCAGTTCTCGCTTGCCTGCTTCGAGTTCCGTGCATACTTCACGCCATCTACGCTCTAACTGCAAATGTTCTTCTTCCAGTGCCTCAATCTTTCGTTGCCCCAACTGATGTTTGTATGCAAGATTTACAGCATCGGAGAGTGCCTTGTCACAGGCCAGGAATGCTGACAATGGCGGAGGTGGAGGCGGTTTGGTTTGTGCGGGCGACAGCGACAGGAAGAGAGTGTGTGATAGCGATTGCAGGTCGTTTAGCGGCGTAAGCAAAATGGATGACATTGAAGTCGCATCCTGGCTCGTTTGTGAGGCATCAGACGGCCCTGCGCGTGGATTGTGGAAGCTATCCTGCGACATTCGCGTCGATATTTGTTTGGTTCAGGCCCTGGTCCATAATACGTCCAGGACAGGGACCGCTTCCTCAGTCTAACATGACGGCGACGGCCGCCCAGTACGAATTAACCGAGGATGGGAGGCTCTTTAACGACACTCAACCTTTGCGATTGCCAAAGTATCCAGATGGAAGTACTGTTGACTGGCTACAACAGGAAGCAGTCGAGCGCGATCGGGATCAACTTCTACGCTCACAAGCCGGCGTACGAGGCATATTATTGCCCATGTTGGAGGCTTCATGCATGTGGCTGGTAGTCATCGTCACAGGAATGGGGATTGGACTAACTGGTGCTTGGCTCGACATACTCGTGAAATGGTATGCCTTCGTCCTACCGTTGGTGTGCTGTTTATTGAGCGTACAGGCTTGGTGACATACGGGAAGGCCGGTGCTCTCATGGCTTCTTCTATAATCAAGTTACATGCTGTCGTGGTGTAGACCGTGTGTCCTCATTTATCGAAATACATACCCTACTCATGCACGTCAGCGGGTGAAATCTGCAAAGAATGGCAGACGTGGAGTCAACACTTTGGGATCAAATACATCTTTCTTCAGTCCCTATTACAAGCATCTGTATATACTGTTCTTGCCGTGCGTGTTGAGCGAATTCCCATATCAAATAATTTCCGACATCTTTTAGGTCACATTCGCTGGCTGTGCCGCTTTCCTGGTCAGGACTTATGCACCTTAGTAGGCCAAAAGCATTCAAGTGGCGTTTAATGCTAACTCTCCTTGCAGCGCATTTCATACTGGAAGTGAGTCGCTTACATCAGTGTTTCGTAATTCATTTCACCCATATTGTTTAGTTCCCGAAATAAAGGCCGTAGGTACCCTCCCTTACAAGCAGTGGTTATTTACCCATTCTTCCAACGTTAGATTCTTGGTGGTTATGTCTTCGACGCCTTTTTGACACCGTGGACTTTGTTTATCAAAGCCGTTGGTCTTGCATTGGCAGTAGCTTCGGGCCTATCTCTGGGCAAAGAGGTACTTCACCTAGTTGGGTATCACAGCTACGATGCTTTCCCTGACTGTAATTGTAGGGGCCTCTCGTTCATGTTGCGTGCTGTATGGTAAACCTGATTATGCGTTACTTTGAACAGTTCCGCAATAACGAGGGTAAGTACCATTGCGAGTATGCGACCGACCACTAAACTTTAAACAAGCTCAGAAACGCAAGTTGCTAGCTGCTGCTGCCGCGGCAGGTGTCTCGGTTGCTTTCGGTAGTCCACTAGGAGGCGTGCTGTTTTGTCTTGAAGGTCAGTATCACTTGTCCATGAGTACGCAGCTGCTGAAGTGCAACGTCAGAACTGGACGCCTTCGCGAGTGAGTCAGATGTCCTATGGAGGGGCTTTGTAGCCTCAGCCGTTGCTGCCGTCTCGTTACAGTGGGTTGACCCCTTCAGAACCAAGAAACTTGTACTATTCCAGGTTTGTAAGCGGTCTAACCTCTGGTTGCTCTGATAAACCTTGTGCAATGTATGTTTAGGTCACATACAACGATGAAGTGTGGAGAGCCTTTGAGCTCGTCAGTCTACAGCGCCTCTGTTGTACTGTTTTGACAGCATTTTCAGGTTCCTTGGCTGGCATTGGGAGTTATTGGGGCAAGTTGATGATGCACATTTGCAACACTGCAGAAATTGATGTGTCTTCAGGGAGTGCTTGGATCGCTTCTCATCAAAATGAACGCCTACATAGCACTATATCGCAGAAATAGCGTTTTACTGGAATGGCCTATGCTTGAAGTCATCGGCGTTTCTGCTATTACTGCTGCCGTTAGTTATCTCGTGAGTCTCGTCCCATTGTCGAGTTGATTATTTTATAATGGTTCTACAGGTCGTCTTCTCACGGTGAGTATTCATGGTGGGTGTATGCTATCTGCCCTGGACGATTTGCAGTGTGCAAACGTCCGAACTAGTTGCGAATCTCTTTCAAGAATGTGATCCAACAAAGGGTGATTATCATGGACTTTGCAAGTAAGGGCATTCGATTTTCTCTTTCTACCGATCCTCACTCGTAAATGTTAAGCCCGAGCGCAATGAGAGAAAACGTGTTTCTTCTAATCCTTACGGCATGTATTAAATTTGTGTTAACGGTCTGGACATTTGGCATGATGGTGAGATTGACGTTGTATTTCAACACTATTCTATTAACCGCTATAGATTCCTGCTGGTATCTTTCTGCCTACGATAGCTATTGGTGCTTGTCTCGGCCGAGCCGTTGGGCTGTTGACGTGAGTGCAGTGTTGCGATGTGTGTGATGCGAGCTGACTGCGTTACAGCCAAGGTCTATATCGTACCTTTCCAAAGGCTTGGGTATTCCTGAGCTGTCCTCCAGACCGTTCGGATAAATGTATATCACCTGGGTTCTACGCCGTTATAGGTGCTTCTGCTATGGTTGGTGGTGTAACGAGGATGACAAGTGCGTAAACAATTCTGCTAGCACGTCCATGCTGACCGAGACGCAACAGTTTCCTTGGTAGTGATACTCTTCGAGGTGCGATACTCACCGTATCGATGCAGAGCTCAAAATGAAGCAATCTCTAGCTTACAGGCGCACTTTCACACGTCCTTCCCATCATGATATCTGTCATGACGTCGAAATGGGTTGGCGATGCGTTTGGAAAGGACGGAATTTATGCTGTGTGGATTGCGATGCGTCGCTATCCTTGGCTTCCCCCAGCAGACTATCACGACAATGGGGAGACAGGTGCAAGATTAATGAAGCCGTTCAGCGAGCTCGAGGTCATTGAAGACGAGCAATGCACGGTTGCAGATATCAGTGCGTTGAACGTGGTTGCTGTGTCAGTTGGGAAGGTTAATTTGATTATACTAGGACGACTGCTCGAAGAGCACGGCTATCATGGATTCCCAGTTGTTCGCGGGCATAGACTGGTTGGTTACGTGACTCGCATTGGACTAGAAGAGGCACTAAGTTTGTCAGGACGATTCTATGCCGATGTGGAAATCTGACGCATCCCTTTAGTTTCTAAACCATCAACAGATGGTCTGAAATGTTCGTTTTCATCGCGACGATCACGGTTGTCAAAGGCCGAGTGCATAGACCTTTGTGATACGGTAGAGCAGGCGGTGATACAGCTCAGAAAGGAGGTGCCACAAGAGTTAGTTGTTAGCCTCTTTCAGAAAATGGTGCGCAGGCTTTAGAGAACTTGTATTCATGTGCTGACGATTTTGTCAGAACTTGCGACAGGTTCTTTTCACACGAGGAGGGATGCTGGAGGGCATGGCTACCAAAAGGGACGTGGCGAATTTGCTAGTCCGTCATATCCCGCAGACCACAACTTTACCGCGTATCCCTTGGTGAGCGTCGTTATGTGTGTGCGTGTATTCGCAGAATATAGTCAACTAATGAAGTAGAGGACTAACAACCCAATTCTCCCATGTACCAGTCATTTAAATTTTACAAGTCTATTACAGAATTGAGGCGTTTATCCGTTAAATAGTCTACCGATGGACTTGGGAATTGCGGCTAACCATCGTAATACTGATTGTCGTCGTCGTCGTCGTCGTCATATCTACTGGAGCGCGATCCTCTTTCTTCATCATCGTCGTCGTCGTCTTCCTCTGTTTCGCCCTCATCCATGGCTTCCTTGAGCTAAAATAGACGTGAGCAACAGGGGATTTGGGATATATGTTGCGATGGGCACCATTTCAAGCAATTCATGGCACTCGTTTAGATGGGCCAAGACAATGCCCTGGCCTTCAGGAATGTTCCCATCGGCTCCTACAAACCGACCGTCCTTTCTCATGGACGTTATTTGGTGCAAAGCTAGTTGATACTGAGAACCAAAAAAAAAAGAAGTTTTGATGGGACGTGATTCAACGACAAGACAGTTAGCTCAATCAGTCAAACGAGAGCGGTATGGACGGAAGAAAGGAACGAGGACGGGCCACGTACAGGATAGAGATCTCGCGGGTTGAAAGGACCGCCGTATTTGAGGACCTCGTTCAGACATTTCTTGACCGTAGACAATTTGTTTGCCTGGCAACATCATGAATTTTATATAAATAAAAAGAAATAGGAAGGCAAGTCACAATGGGCATGAGTTCCTCAGAGACGGGCTCACTCGCTGACAGCAGTCGGTAGATGAGACCATAACATCTTCTGAGCAGGTAAAGTAGGACCTGTTTCTCAAAAGTCAGAAAAAATGTGATGGAGTACAAGCGACTGACATATTGTCCCGGTGGTTTATTCCCGTCTGAATCGATGAATGCGCCATCGACTCGCATCCTGTCAATTTCTTGCAAACTGATGGTGTAATTAAATAAATCCGTTTCGCGCAACGTCCACCGATGGGTGAGTATAAGACTCTCAAGTTCGGCGCGGATACCGGTGAGTCGGTCGTGCAGAGGTTTGAGGGAAGAAGCTACGTGCTTGGAGGAGTCGTTGGCCTTGATCTCCTGGCAGATTTCGAAGCACTCCTCCAAGAATGAGGAGCATATAGCTTGAGATGCCGGGACAACGCCACCGGGTCCTAGGAATTTGCCGTCCACGCGCGTTCTGTAATTTTTTTTAAAAAAAATAGCCCGGGGGGAGAAAAGACAGAAATGGTCGAGTTAGTCGCGCGTCATGACGGGACGAGAGACAGACTTGATGAACGGAAGAAGTTACTCAACGAATCAATTTTGCGGAGCTCTTCCTGGATGGGCTTGAGGTCAGCCTTATGAGAACCTTCCTTGGCAGCCAGTGCGACGAGCTGGCGACGTAGAGTTACTAGACGCTTGTGGACGGGTACAAGCTCCGGGGAGAGGACTGCGAGGGAGTCCTGGAGTTGCTTGACGACAGTCTCTGAGTCGGTGGTTATAAACCTGATCGGTGCACGATCATGGAGACGCGGACTTACCACACCCGGCCAGGTGGCGTTCGAGGAGCTTGATGAGTGGCTTTGGATGTTTACCGTTTTCGGCGTCGGATTGGAGGATCTGGCGGAGCTCGGCGAGTCTACGGGCAAAGGGAGCTAGATCCGACTCGTTATATACGACCGATTCGTTCATATGATTCAGAATTTGCTGAGACGAGTAGGGTTAGCGAGGGTATAGGAGGAGGCGGCGAGTACAGACCCGCATGGAGGCGATCTGGCAATAGATCGCGGGGGTGTCTCTTGTCTTTCCAATAGTGAGATAAAAGAGGGAAAGCAGACTGAAGACGTCTACGAGGGTTGTGTCTACTCTGTTGTTGCATGCCTGGTTGCCTTCGCGGGCGTTATTGAGCTTTGTGACTGATAAAGAGCATTTGTGAGCTATGGAATGAGAGAATGGAGAATAATACCCTGTTTTACGACGGCCTGGTAGAGAGTGTTGACGTCTGAAGGCTTTATGGGGTCAATGCGGTCCTTCTTGAGGGCGGTGAGCCTGTTGCGGATGCTGGAGGGGGTGAGGAGGGCAGCGAAGAGCAAAGAGAGGGACAGACTTGATCAAAGCCTCGAGAATTGAAAGCTCTGTTGAAACGGTGAGCGGCGACGGGGAAACGGAGGCGATCGCACCTTGTTGCGGCACTGGCGCGGCCATTTCTTCCGTCCACGCTGCGGCGCCAGATTATATCGCGATATCTCGACTCTTCCCACGCTCGGCCACCATGGTCACCCTTGTCCAGCAGGTCGCTGCTTTGCGCCAACGCCGCGACGATGCCCTCACCCGCTCTCACGTCGCAGAGGCAAAAGTGGCGCAGTCAGAGGCCTTGCTCAGGGCAAAGACAGAACAAGTCGCGGCGTTGAATGAGCGAGTTAGTCTGTTGAGACAGCTCGTCAGAACAACAGGCCGCCTCACCACGACGTTGGACAAGACTAGGCTGCATGAGCAGAAGCAGGTCCCCTGGCCTCTGCTTGCGTGCACACACTGAGTTGCGTATTACGTAGGTTGAGTGCCCTCAACGAGCGTGCCGAAAAGGCAAGTGCTAGACTGGAGCAATTGATACGAACGCGCGACGACTACGAAGCAAAGCACGATGTCTGTCTTTCCTACTGCTGCGTCTTGGCTATGTTCTCTGATGAGCATCATCTGCAGGGAACACGCAAGAAAATGCAGGAGCTGGAAGCACAATTGGCCGAGTTGTGTTTGGAGTAATAACGTGATAATCAATCGTTAATCAGATACCATTTATAACTGTAACAACACCGCCTTCTAACTACAACTACCACTATGGATAGAATCAAAGAGGTTGGCTTTCTTTCTCTCTCTCTCTCTTGTCCTCTACAGACAGTCATGTTTGCCCGATAGAAATTGACATCGCTGCGCGCAGACGCGGATGCTGCCATCGAGCGTGCTGAGGCTGCGGAAGCAAAGAATAAAAAGATTGAACAGCTGCTCCTCGAGAAGGAACAGGAGATCACCTCGCTTCAACACCGCCTGTCTATTCTTGATGGAGAGGTCGAAAAGTTGGAGGTTAACCTGAGCAAGAGCAAGACAGCGGCCGCAGATGGAGAACAGAACAAGACAAACGTGGACAACTTGACGCGCAAGGTCCAGCTGCTCGAAGAAGAACTCGACGCGGCGGAGAAGAATCTCAAGGAGACAGTGGAAAAGCAAGTTCTTTTATCACTATCCTCGCATTTGTTCTCTTACACCATGGGGACAGACTTCGACAGGTTGATGTAAAGGCGGAGCACTTTGAAAGGCAGGTCCAACGTGCAGAACAGGAACGGGACGCATGGGAGCATAAACATGAGGTTTGCATCTCTTTCCTGCTCTCACTTGTGGTGGTACCGACTGGATATGCCAGGAATTGCTTGTCAAACACAAGGCATTGCAGAAAGACCTTGCCGATATGGAAGCGAGCCTCCAGAGCCTGTGATGTCGATTTTGCTTCTCATACGATCTAACATACCAATCCATACCTACTATTTCGACAGATAGCTACGCGAGTGACATGATTTAGCTGTGAAACTTGAGCGAGACGGAATTAACGCAATGGCGTTCATCGGTGGGCGTGTCGTAACCTTCGCCTTTGAAGACGTGTCCCAGATGACCTCCGCAGGCAGAGCAGGTAATCTCTGTCCTCGTCATTCCAAAAGATCGGTCTTCCTTGCGGCTCACAGCACCGGGTATCGCTTGCATCGACATGTCAGCCTCGCAGCCTACCGTGTAGATTACACAACCTACCATCAAAGAAAGCCGGCCATCCACATCCACTCTAATAACACCAGTCACTAGTCATTGACCATGCCATGATCTATCCGCATATACTCACGTTGAACTTTGTGCTGCTCTTGTATAACGCTGTTCCGCACCCGGCGCATCCGTACGTCCCTTCCTCAGCGTGTTTGTCGTACTCGCCGGTGCCAGCGCGTTCCGTTCCTTTCTGTCTGAGGATCCGGAACTGGTCATGCGTTGTCAAATAGCCACTGTCGTTTGACAAGCGCTGCGCTTGCCTGCTCAGGGGAGAGAACGGCTCTCCATTCCTCTTCAGACTTTGGCAAGTTGGTCATGGCGCGAGAATAAGATCTGGAAGACCGTACTGGCGGCGATCTACCAAAACCCAGAAAACGCAGGAGCGAGGAGAGTGACAGGTATGAAGACAGCTTGATATAACGATGTACAGATGTTCGTTCCCTTTTGCCTTTTAGCCTCGTCCTCTCAACGCAGAGTAACAACGCCATCATCCCACGTGATCATCATGTGTAAGGCGTGCGGTCAATCGCAGAGTTGCGGAAGCTCGATTTGTCTTGCAACGAGTCTAATCAAACCATGTTATTTTATTTTATTTCAAACATCACGTCCAACAGAGGCACTTACCAGTGTTAGATTTGTACTCCATCACCGTCGCCGGGTTCAGATTCAAGATTCGCCGCAAGGTGTCCCTGATGAAGCTCAACATTAGCTCACGCCTTTGACTAAGCCTACCTGGCGTACCGTATTTTCTCTCTCACTTTGATATCCCCATCCACGCGATTCCATAAACTTACAATGTCTTCGTTCTGCCGTACGCTTATTGTACATCCACAAATCTCGGGCCATTCTGGGGCTGAACTCGACTCGTAGAACTGGTCACCAATGACAGCCAGGACAATGTCCTCCCATATTCGATCAGCCACGCCCTTTTTTAGACGGATGATCCATTTTCCACCAGATACATTGAGTGGGTCTTCCCATACGGGACGTTGCACGCCTGCGTGGAAGACAAGGTAGTCCGTGGTGGGCTGCAGGCCCGAGGGTGGGGATAGGTGGGTCCACAGCGACCAGAATGATTCGACCTGTTATCGGATGGGCATAGGATCAAGGGGTAACAATGCGCTTACGGAGCTGAATGATGATATTTTCTTAATTCCTTCCTCGTAATTCAATGATTTGTTTCCGGGAGAACGTTGTTGACGAAACCAAAAAACCCATCTGGCAATAGTCCGAGACGAGTGCGAGGAAGGGAAGCACGAACATACGTGTTTCTCAAGGGATGGATTGTGGTAGGGGGGCCAAGCGAGGTGGAGAAGCGCTGACGGGCAGCCATGATGATCGCACAAGCAAAGTGGGCCGGCAATGAAAAGCGATGACGCTTACGTCAGCCTATAAACTCGCTCTCTCCCTGCCCTCCTTCATGAGACTTATCCTCCGTCCACAATGGCGCCTCTGGCCCTTTGCCTCTTTCTTGGGTCTTCTCGACATTAAAACAGGCGTCACCGTCGCTCTCCTCTTCACCGTACGCTCTTCTTACCACTCACTTGTTCCATCTGGCTAATTTTGGCTCTTTAGCTTGTAAACAAAGTCGCTGGAGTCTATGGCCTTATCGCCGTCGTCACAGGCGCAGGAGGCTCTTTCGCCCAGCTTAGTCTCTACATCTATTCCGTTCTTGCCCTCATCATCCTCACTTGGGGCCTGCGAACCGTGAACGAGGTTCGTCAACCACTTTTCTTCCACACTTTTCATTTCCCAGCTCCCATCTTGACACAGGAAGATCCGAGAAAAGCCTCCAACTTTGCCCATATTTTCTTCGCAGATCATCTCATCTCCACAATGTGGACCGTTTTCTTCGCTATCGACTGGTGGGTATACCAACCCCATGACGGTCGTCGCCAGGCAAACTCGCCCGCCCAACAATGGATGATAGAGATGAGCCACATTGCAAATTCAACTCTTACCCCAGCCGACCGCGAGGCGGCCGCAATGACCATTTGGCGAAGGGAGAAGGGCACGGCTGCGTTTGTCATCATCTTCTCATGGTTTTGCCGCGTACGTCCCCGCGTATTCTACCCGTCCATTTCTCACACTAACCGATTCTATCAGCTCTACTTTGTCCTTCTCATGTACTCGTATGCCACACATCTCCGCAAAGGTTCCTTCCGTTCCTTGCCTCTCTCTCGATCCGCCGCCACTGCCACTTCCTCGATTCCGTCTGCGTCGGCCTTGAGTGGGACTTATGACAGCGCGCTAGGACTCATGGATGAGGACGAGGAGATTGAAGACTTTTATCGTGTCCCATTGGGTACCCCCACACCCAAATCCGCTCATTACCACCATCATCGCCGAAATTCTAGTCGGACACATAAAGCGAATGCCTCAATATCCAGTTTTACCGATTTTATGACTGCACCAGGACGCCCTCGCAAAGCATTTGGCCATAACCGGCATAGCAGCAAATATCAACCTCACACGAGGTCGAGCTCACGGAGTGGCGGTGTTGCAGGGGAAACTGATGACGACATACTTTTCGACGAGGAAGAGTCGACTGCATATATGTCGACAAGCTCTCGATCAAAGTTTGGCACGGAAGCCGGTAGTAGTACTGCGGCCAGTGACGAAGAGCGGACACCGCACGCTGACAAGAATAAGCTTAGTGATTAAATATTTTTTTTGCGATTGGCTGATAATTCACGGTACATTGTCTTTTATCCTCGCCTAGTCACAACGCTTAGACCATTTCTCTAGACCAAAATCACGTTCTGATATAAGACATACCCGCTGGGTAACCGTTGCATTTATCAACATCCTACCTTTACGGCATGCAGAAGCTGCTAATCCGACCTGTGTCTTCCTCTCTCGGTGAACCATCGTTTAGAGCAGTGCATTTAACAATCATGTACTCTACTATAATACAGTTCCATTCAATTTGTAGCCCCTGTTACTTCATTTGATTTAATGGATATGCTGATTGGCGGTTTAATCTCTCCCGCTCCCTCACTTAGAGAGCAAGAACTCGTCCCGTCTTCCGTTTTAGTGTCGTTGTTGTCTTCAAGACTCCCATCTTCAGCCTCCCTCTCTCTTCGACGAGCAGCGCGTGGATTGAGCACCAGGGCAGCAACAACGATGATGCCATCCATCACCTACGCACATGGGCAGTAAGGAACACTGAGCGAGCTCGAGATAAAAACCCGGTCTTACGACAACGAGCGTATATACTACCGCGGCAAGCACGTCAAATTTGGGTCTGAAGGCGAGCGACAGGTCGCTGAAGACGCCGCCCGCCATATCGACCAGCATAAAAACGAGCGAGATGCCGATGACTTGTCTGTGCTTGTATATTTCCCAGTATTGCGGAAGAAGACCGAGGGCGATCAAGACAGACGATAAGATGCCAAAGGATAGCGTGGCCTTTCTGTCCCCTTTGGCGTACGACGGTCGAATGGCATACACCATCCCGACCTCGAATGTCCCGATCAATATCATCATCGCCAAGGCTGCTGAGATTGCCCTGAGCTTGCAATAGCCCCTGTCGTAATGCAAACACTAGTTGTAACATTAACACGTCAGATATGCTTCGAAAAAAAGAGAGAACATCTCTGCGAGGTGAATTAATTACCTGGGCCCATGATACGAGTGAAAAAAGGGTAAATAGCTGGGGTTGTATGATGAGAGGGATGTTCAGCTTCTGAACGATAGCATACGTCCCAAAAAAAGCCCCAGTGATGCTCCATATTAACCTTAAAAGTCGATTTTTTTTGAGAGAGATAATGGTGCCTGTAGTTAAAATACGAAACTTACATGAGCCAGGGAGATAGTCCTCTTGTTGAATGTTCATACCAACTTTTCACTATCTGGGGTATCAACTGAATCGTCCAACAAACGGTCCCTGGTATTTTGATTCGTCAATATTTAAGGCAACGAGCGTCCATACGCTTGTGCATGCTACTACTAACTTACCAATCGTACCCAAGACATTTTCGGCGACGTGGTTTACCGTCATAACCTTGAATTTGAACGTTTCCTGATTAGAGGATAAATGTGCGGAACCATTGGAAAAATCATCATCTTATATAGTTTCGGCAGGACGATGTACCATCTGCTGGCGGGAGGCGGATCAAGTAACTGCCTCGGCAGTGTGTATCGGATCTCATTCTCTAGTGATGTGAATGATATTCTCAGGATTCGAAACATACAGTCGCGATCATCTGATATTGGCAGCTGATATCTTGGTCAAGCTCATTTCAAATCGCGGAAACAAACTTCTTGGGGGGGGGGAGACTTGCATTCATTTATTCATTCAGCAACTTTATCCTCTCAAATTATAAAGTGCCCATCCGTAATAAACACCCGTCGTGGCAGATGTCGCGGCCAGTACTGCTGGAACTGGTCCTTTGGCAACTCGGGGCAAAGAAGAGAGAAGAAGAAGCGCGGAAGCACCTGTCAAGTTGGATCAGTTCCATACCTTGAGTCCACACGCCAGAACAGAACTGCTAACCAAGTGCGCCCTCGATGCCGTTCGCCGCTCCCTTGCGGATCGTATCTGCGCTCCAAAGGTACAACAAACCAACACTAAATGTTTTGGGATGTGAAACAGGTGCTCTGAGAGAAACATTGGGTGTGGTTGAACACGTACCCGACACCGGCCACAAGAGAAGGGATGGATCTTGTCTTGGCGAAGCCTGTCACCCCACCAACAATACAAAGGCTTCCCATAACATACGCAGGTATTGCAGACTAAATTTTCAGATAACAAGTGCAGCTACAAAGGGCCTGGCATTCTTACCATGATGAAGGACGTGTCAGAATTGCTTTCTGTGCATTCACTTCACACGTTCCGCCTGCTATATATAGCTCTGTCTAGCCTGAGATCGTTTGTTTTACACAAATGAATGACACTAATCTGCATACGCAAGTGAGTGCATGAGATTACTTGGCGGCTTTGCGAACACAAGTCATAGTATATGCCGCAGCTTTAGCCAAGAGTAATAAATGGACGCTGGTCTTTGACATAACAAGTGAATCTCTCCTTGCAACGCAACACAATCACCTGTAGGAATTCTCGTCAGAGTCAAGTTAAATCCAAAACTTACTGCGCCATTCATCGTTGGACTTACGTCTTGCCTCTTTTGCGCCTCCGTTCATTCTCACCTTCCACTTCTTCACTTGATCGGGGAGTCTTGTCGTTGAGTATGATCCGTTGGACAACGTTATCCCACATAGCATCATTTATGCCTTTTGCTCTACCGAGCTGAACTTTGACTTGTTGCATTTCATTCTCCAAGTCAGTAATCCGGGCTTTAAGAACCATCGTATCATCTCCTGGTGCGCCTGACGTATCCATGGATCGCAGGAAGTAAGAATGATCGCTTAACAGCTCATCGTTGGGGTAACTGATGTATTTCACCAGGGGCTGGATCGGGACGTGAGTGATTGTTTGAATACTAATCTGATCCCTCACTTGTTCCACATGGGGTGGTACCAGTAGTACATCATGTGCGCTTCCCTTGCCTTAGGATCCCTCATTCGCTGAAATGCAGATATTGGTCGGAGAGGTATGTTCTCCTTTGAATCGGCACCGTGGCTCAAATATTGGTTAAGATTGACATGTCCTATCAGATCGGGAGGCTTCAGCATGGTTTGCAGATACGTTATTGAAAAACCCTTATGAGTTGACATAGTGCGTATTTGTTGGTGTGTCGGTATGTCAACTACATAAATTAGACCCGTGGCGGTTCCAACTAGCAGTAGAGCAGACGTCAAAGAGAGCGTCATGGATGTAATTTGTTGACTAGTCGAAAAATCAGTGCATAAATCGCGGACAAAGGAAGTGGATATTTGCCCTATGGAAATTAACCGCCTCTTTTGCGCATCGCAGATTGCATCGTCTACTCTGATTGAGTCAGTCACTCCGGAGCCGCCGACAGCCTCCAAATTGTGTGCGCCTAGTTTTTCATCTCGCTTGCGGAAGAGATTCGTTTGATGTATTGAACCGTCTGAAGATGCGGCGAAGAATAGCCGTTCCGTTCTGTCCCACGCCAGGATGACAATGGACTGAGGGTATTGAAAGGTAGTGAGCAATGATTTACTTGACAGATCCCATAGCTACGCAAGCTAAGTCGTATTAAGGGAGTGATAAAGTGGACTGGCGCACTTTAACCGAATGATCCAAGGAAGAGGTCAGCACTCTACAATGCGGGAATCTTCCGACGCCACACACGATGTCTGTCACGGGCAATGTATGGTCAGATAGTGAGCAATAAGGCACAGGTAGCTCATTCTGTGCGTCATCGTCGAGTAATCTTTTTCAAGGAGATTAACGAAATCAGCCTCGGAGGATTTGGGACATTCACCTTGACAAAGACCAAACACCGACACCCGAGTCCTCGCTACCGGACAGTAGCGCGGCACCATCGTGTGTGAATTTTAGCACATTAACTTGCCTGTAATGAGCGTCCCAGGAATTATACATGATTCCAGAGGCAACCTATGGAGAATTGTCAACTTTCAATCGGTAAATTTGTCCACACCTACCTCCCACAGATAAATACGCCCTTGCGAGGTTGCTCCAGCACAGTAGGCGCCTTGCATGTCGACAGCGATGCATGAGAGTTTTTCAGGCAATACAATTTTCAGACAGATTTGATCCTGGCAGAAATTAGCAAGTTAAGCTGTACTAGCAAATGGAACACACTTTTTGATAGTTGTAGACATTTAAAATGGGCTTATCTGGCTGCGAGGACAAAACGAAACCTCCCTGCGAATTCTTTGACTCCACAACGGCAGTGCAATGTTGTGCGGCGTTGGAGTGCTTGAAGGAAGCTACAACGAGGCCTGTCTGAATGTCATGGAGTGAGATTGAACCTGCACCTGAGGTAGCAGAGGCCGATGCAGAGAGGACGACTTGGTGCAGATTCATAAAAATAACTGCGCACGTGAACAAGTGGCGCAGTAGACTTTAGAAAGCATGCCGGGTCCGCAACTCCAGAAGATTCCCTCATATCATGGCTACAAAGCTGTACGAGACACTCGGCGTCTCGAAGGATGTAAGCCTCGAAGAGAGTATGTCTGTCTCTCTGCATCGTGTCTCACACTCCACATGCTGAACGGGCCGCTACTAGTCCGCAAGGCATACAAAAAGAAGGCGCTGCAGACACATCCAGACAGGCTGCCCCAGGGTTCCACTGCCGAAGACAAGGCTGTTTCTGAGGAGAATTTCAGGCTCGTAAGTGCTATCTACGCGCTCTACGCTGAGAGACTCAAGTTCCAAGGTGAATAATGCATACGAAATCTTGAGTGACCCACAAAAACGCATGGTCAGCACAGCGATGTGAATTATGTGCATTTGCCAAGTTTTTTTAACCACATAAATAGGCTTATGACAAACACGGCATTTTTCCGCCGCCGGAGCCTCAGAGGGACCATGTTCGCCCAAGCTACGACAGAGGCGTGCACCACCATTCGCGCAGCCATCCATTTGGGGATCCCTTCATGTCTCACGGATTCTCGTCCTTTGTTTTCACTGATCCCTTTGCCCTGTTCGACGAGATTTTTGGACAAGAATTTCCTGAGTGGCGTCATCACCATTCTCGTTTCCATGGTCATTCGCGATTCAATCCCTTCTTCTCTCCTTTTTCAAATCCGTTGAATAGATCGCCTGTGGGAATAGGTGGTCTCTTTGCAAGCATGGAGCGGGATCTATTCGGAATACCGGGCGGTTTCCCGTCTCGTTCCTTGATGTCTTCTCGGGCTTTCCCTGCCCTTGAACCACCTTCCCGTAATAGAAGGGATCGAGGCCTCGTTCAGGAGAGTTACATGACGCAAACAATTAATGGTGTAACTCAGAGTGTTCACAAAAAAGTGGACATGGATGTAAGTCTACTCTTGGTTAAATATGCTTCAGCTCAGCCCCGTGCCAAGGGAAATGAACATGTCACCCGTACTTTTCCTGACGGTCGCAAGGTGTATACAGTTAATGGCGTAGAACAACCGGTCCACGGTTATCTACCCTCCTCAGAGCCCAAGGATTCAAGGCACCGTGAAGCTAGAATTTCCTCTAGCCAGCCGCAGCCAATTCCCGTCGTTCGATCTGACTATTCGTCACCGCCACAGCCGTATCCCAGTTATGAACCAGCCATGTACAACGCTCATCGTGAGTAGCAACCTAGCAAGTCAGTTATTAATTGGTTGCTTACGTTGTTTCAGCTTCTGCTAGTTCTAGACACAGAGTCCATCGAAGCCTCAGCGACCGCAAGTGTTGAATTGATATATGGGTTTTGACTTGACTGAAGAGGTTTTGTGACAGGTCATGTTGATGACGGGTATGATGTCCACAATGGCGAGTACTTATCTCAGAAACGCTGTTGATTATGTTTGACTCATTCCACACAGAGGCTGATTATAGAACGCGTGACACTCGTCATGGCAGGTGGCCTGGTCGGCGGTGATTTTCTTCTGTTGTGTGCGCACTTTCATTGTCCTTAAGCTTTTCTCCCATGTGAAACATTAACAGAGGGTCAGAGGAAAAAAACCAAATGACATTACTGCCCAGATAATTGATGTGTTTTTGATTCGTCTACCTGTATCTGTTTGTATACGATACCTATGTACCATGTATCATTTTTGGAAAATGTCCAGCACAGATTCGATGTGCCGAGTATGCACACAAATGTCAAAAATATCGATATCACAAGTACTTGGAAAGCAGTAACGGCCAAAGTTGTGCACCCATATTAAACCGAAAACCAACCTCCAACTGTGAGAGCAATGAAATTAGCTTTGAATGGAGAGATCGCGTATAAAATTAGGAAGATTCCAATATTGACGTAGGTAAAGAGGGTGACATATCGGAAGGACACCAGTACTTTCACCATAGAGTTATGACCGCGACTGCACTGCAGGAAATGCAGATGACAGTGGAGAGACTTGAGATTCCGCCGCTTCATCTAACGTGGCTTGTCCATGTTGTGCGACGCTCGCTGACGTTTGGGGTGTATTTGTCGAGGAAGAACTCGTTGTCGTCACTTTACCTATGAACCATGACTACGAGAAATATTGGCGACTATCCGTTATAGCCAATTGTGGTACTTACCGGTACCCATCCTCTGTCGCCACCGTCCTCCTTGACGGCCTGCGATGACAATTAGATGCAATCGACTGATACAGAAGAAGTTGCGCACGTATGACCAATGATTGTAGCGTTTGAACACCCTCAATGCATCGTCCTTTACTAGATCGAGTTCCTCGTCTCCTTTCTTCTTATAATCCATCAATGCTACTCCTGGATAGCTGGTGGATATGATGCTCAAAGGCAAAATCGGGGTTTTGTTTGTCCCATCAGGCGATGAACCTTTGGCAGCTGTAGCTTCCGCAATAGCAGAGGCGACGGGGACGTTGGTTTCCAGCAGACAACCTGCAGGCACCCAACCTTGCTTTGATGGGTCTGTATCGACAACACCTGAACCCGTTGGATCTCGCTGAACAACCCACCAACCCCTGGATCTTGACAATATAACAAAAGTGTCCCCGCTACAGTGATGCTCTCAGATATCACATCACATCAGAATGAATCACTTACACAACGACGTCAAACTCGTCATCCTGTTCTGCCATGTAAGGGTAGATAGCCACCGCATAGGACATACCGGAAGGATCCTTCGGAATGAGTATGTTACTGGCTCTCTGATGCTGAGATTGTTCAGTAGTCTCTGATCTCGAAGCCGACGTGTCAAGAGCAGTTGTGGGAGCAAATGCAGAACTGGATTCAGACCCGATCATCGTTCCACTCGCAGAGCTCGGAGGATGAGATGTGGAAATGAGCTTTTGTGGATTATCCTTACCCCCCCGGTTCTCGATCGTGGGTGAGCTGGCGTCAGGCCAGCCTGGATGCGGGCTTATCAATGAACTTTGTAATGGGGTTGATGCTGAGAAGTCTTGAACCTCGAGTTTTGGTGGTCGAGGGGTGGTACGGGTGGTGGATTGGTTGCGATTGTTTTGAATTGGTGTACTTGGTGCAGTGTTACCAAGTTTTCTCGCTGCGTGTTTCTGTTCTGCAACTGCTATTGGAGATCGGATGTCTTTAATGTGCTTGAGCATGAACACCGGATTCTTTTGTGCATCCTTGAGCTTCTGGAATAACAAAAGTGGCTTTTCATCATAGCTCAAGCATCGTTCCGCTCTGTTACCTGAAAAGGCCTAAATAATGATTTGCGTTTTTACAAGCCACACAACTGACCAGCTGGACCAAAGCATATGAACATGGCATAATTTTGCCAAGTGTCATTGGTTATTCGATACTTCTTGAGGGCCGCGGGCAGGACTTTCCATGTCGGATCATCCAAGCTGACTTTAAAACTCTTGAGATTGTCGGTACTTTCTTGCTTGTGTGGTCTACTGCTCGACGCCTGACTGATATTAGGGGAATCGGTCTGACTCTGAGGCTGGGAGCGGGGCTTCCCCATCTGGGGCGGTTGGCCATTGCTCCGCGCATATGACGGAATATCATGTTCCAGCTGCTGTGGTGAAGAATGAGGAGATTCAATTGTATCGAGTTTCGTTGGCGATTTTTGAGGCTTGACATACTGTGCCCACTTGAACGAGGGCTGTCTGTTAAGTGGGGAAGAAACGTCATCCTATCGCAATCAGGTTGATATGTTGAACACAGTGTGCAACGTCTCTTACAGTCCTTCCAGAAGCCGCCCGAAGAGCATTAAAATCATCTATCAGTGCTTGCACAACAGTATTAAGCTGGCGATTCTCTTCTTCCAATACTCGAAGTCGCCGTGCTGATAAGATGTAAGGTGGTGTTGTGGTTAAAGTTAGCAAACATGCCTTGATCTTCAAAAGACGAGCTGAATTTATCCAGTGAAAAGTTCTTTGAGCGGTCCGATGCTTCAGCTATTACAAAGTTAGTATGTAAAAATGGCAGCGGTCACAAGGACTTGCATGGTGGGATATAACTGTCATCGTCAGTGGCCACTCCGTAAGATGCCTTGGCAAAGTAGATGCCTTTGAGAATGGCCAGTCTATGCCCGATGCTTGATACACCGAGAAGCTTGAGATTCTCGGAATCGATTGCAATAAGAATGTCGCCGCGAATTTTGTGCTCTGCTGTATATGAGTAAAAGGTTCGGTGAAGCGGGAGACATACCTCGTATCTGAACCTCGTAATGGGGATAACCAAGCTTAACCAGCCATGAATGAACATCAGACTCGTCCCAGTCGAGAATATGCCTGTCGAGGATTGGAACGTCCATGGCGGAGGACAAGTGCCTGATGCAGCACGTGATGCGACTTATATTTAATACGCGCCTCCGTTCAGCAGCTCTTTCTCTCTTTCCATGTCCTCATACCACTCGCCCTCGTCTTCCCCGCCTTCCTCGCCTGCCCCATGCGTTGATTCATCCCCTCTTTCCTCGCCCCTCCTGTCACCCACGGCCCTCGATGAGTGCCATATCAACCCTCTCTCTTCGTTTCCTACTCGCGCCCCTCTATCTCATGTAGTCGATCCTTTTGCCGCGTCTGTGGTACCCGACTGGATCCCTCCCGACTACGAGCGTCGATCTCCGGGAAGCGCAAAAATGGGCAAGCGTGCGCGGTACGAGCACGCCCACGATCCGTCGAGCACACCGTCCGGGTCGGCCAAGAAAATGAGATACAACTACGCCAATCGTAACTCTGTAGCCTCGGAGTCCGTGTTCAGAATCGGAAAGATCGAACTTTGCAACGATGGAGGCGACTTTATTGGCCGTGACGAAGACTGTAAACAGTCGTGTGAGGAGCAGATTTGGGAAGACGCGTCTATAAGAGTATTTGACGGGAACGGAAACATTGATCTAAGGTACGAAAACTATCTGTCCAGCGCATATAGTTGTGAATATATGCGCTAGCAATCTCAACTTGACTTACATACCACGGAAATTTATTGAAGATTTAGAAAATATATACATCCCACCCGATACCTTGGACAGTTTCCGACCTGCCGAGGTGCTTTCGCCCCCTGGAAACACATTCCGACCATTTGTGCGCTCCTTGACTGCGCCTGCGGACGTTGAAGAATCCGGATCCTATCATTTCCCATCAGACACAAGAAGAATGGCAAGGCAGAGGGTAGGACGCGTCCGAACGGTTTCGAACATGTCGCTTGGGTTGCCCAAAGGAGAGATTGCTCTCTATCTCATTGCGAATCAGATCACAAAGTTACCAAAGGAATTTTTTAACCTGCAGAAACTGACTATTTTGTCCATCCGTACGTTTGCATTTTGCCATATGGATTAAGCTCAGATGGTCTAGGTCATAATAACTTGACGTCCCTCCCACCCGAAATCAGATACCTGACCAGCCTGCACACCCTTAACATTGCCTACAATCAACTTCGATATTTGCCTTCCGAAATGCTGGAAATGGCCCTTTCGACCTTGAATGTACATCCGAACCCATTTTTGGAACCAGAACCAGTCACCGCAGTACCTGCGCCACGTCTATCTCTTGCTGGACAAGTGGTTTCGCGACCAGCTTCTATTTTGCCCCGCGTCATACCGCTAGTGGAATTGTGTTTGCGAAAACTTCTCTCGCCAGCGTCAATGCAGCCGTACGACACGGTTCTCGCCACTCATTACGAGCTCCCCTTGCAGGAATGTCAATTTCGAAACATTGGTTCATCGTCGTTGCCAAGCAAAAAAAGCATTAATATCACATTGCCGCCACACCTGAGAAGAATTTTGGATGCATGCGCGCCCGGTTCCGTTTATGACTTGGAGGACGAAGAAGAGAATGGTCGCTGCGAAGATGATTATATTACGGAGTCAGGGTACTGTCCACGTGCATCGAGAGGAATAAGAGAAGAGGGATGTGGGGTTTTCATCCAACATGCCGAAGAACGGTTCAGTTGGGAGTCGAAAGTTGCGAATGTTGAAGTTGGGGCCCGAGTGCCGATTCGATGGAGAGGGTGCAACTGGGGTTGCCTGGAGTTTCTTGACGGAGCGGCGGGGAATGACAAGAACGAGGACAACGCGGAGGCAGACGCTCTGGTGATGACATTGGATGTCGGGAGTGAGTTGGGCTTTGATGACTAATACGTTACGTAAACATTGAGAACCCCTCCAGTCGGATGATGTCTGTCCCGGTATTTATGGACTTGCACCTCAGGCCAAGATTTGCCTGTCAGTCTCCAGCTTCATCCGAACCTTGCCAGAGGGATAGAAACTGCAGGCGATCCTTATCACCTGTATCCAACACGATGCCGCCTTACCTGCCCCAAAACGCTGCTCTAATGACTGACCAATGCACAGACCAGTGTATTGTCATTACTTGCAATGATCCAGACCATGTTGACGGCATCTCTTGCGACAGTCTATACGGCGAGCTTATGACGGCTGGAGTTTCTGCCGTCCCTCACAGGAACAAAATTCTCAACTACACAACTTCACGTGCAAGGGCGCCTTCCTGCAATGCATGTGCCAGCAGGCAAGTGCTCCATGCAGCAAATGCAGGGAGTTCCTGTGTGCGGTGGAGAATGGCCAGGATTGCCGACCCGATTGTAATATGTACATCAATCCAACCGAGTGCACAGAATGTATGCCTGCACTCCTTGATGACCTTGTATGTTCACGCTACTCCTTATACCATTGTGCTAAGCTCTGGCAAGTTTCAATTTCAGTGTTGCAGTGACCCATTTCCACATGGAGCACAATACAGATTCTCCCCAGAGTATAATATTGCAACCTCGAACAGCTCGGAATATTACTGGGATCAAGCATCCTTAAGCTCGACCACGTTATCTATGGGACAACAAGCATCCCTTTCGTCGTATGGATTGAGCGGTCCTCTGAAGGGACCCATCCAAGAAGACAATCAAATAATTCCCGTGACATCCTTGACAAATTGCCACTGGGGTCAATGCGATGCTTCTTTCTCGAACCCTGCTGAACTGATTGGGCATGTAAATCTTCATCATTTATCGCCCTGCGAACCACCCACCCGGACAAGTAATGACGGAGCAGAGTCCAATTCCGAGTTGAATTTACCCAGGCTGCAAATAGAGGACTCGTCGATGAACGTTTCAAATCTATCATGTCATTGGCGTAATTGTGACAAACACCCGCCTATACCCGAAGAGCCCGATCAGCATACATGTCCGCTGCCGTATGAGCAATGGCGCGACCTCATAGCTGTCCACGTATTTCGTGACCATCTTGGGTTACCCCCTGACATATTTGCTCTCGAAGGTTCGAAAAACGACGCAGAAAAGGTGAATGTAACGCAAAACGCATCCAGGAACACGGATTCACGGAGCTCCGAAATGGACATGCTTACAACACCGTCGCTCTCACCATCAATATCTTCTCAAGGACCGGTAGACGTTATCAATCCTCCACCACGAAACTACATGGACAAAGATCCGCCTCAATCGATAGAGATGGACGTGGACATGTCATTTGTTTCCAATGTGGTAAAAAAGACCGCCGTGCCTGATACGCCGCATACATTATCTCACAGATGTCTGTGGCTTGGATGCAACGAATCTTTCAAGACATGTGAGGATCTGACAACACATCTATCAAAAGTACACGTTGGAAGCGGTCGTCCTGTATACGAATGCTTTTGGGAAGGTTGTGGTCGGAACAAAGAAGCAGGATTCGGAAGTCGGCAAAAGATCAATCGTCATCTACAAGTAAGGGTTGAACGTCGTTAATGGTGTTGCCTAATCATGTTCATACAGTCTCACACCGGCCATCGTCCTTTCCAGTGTAGCATATGCCAACAAAATTTCTCCGAAGCGGCCACGTTGCAGCAACACATGAGAAGGCACACACGAGAAAGTTGGTGAAGATCTCTCTCTCCCCCTGATGTATGAAGCTAATGGGTCGTTATAGAACCGTATGTATGCGACCATCCTGGGTGTGGCAAGTCCTTTGCCATTGCAGGGGCATTAACGATACATAAGAGAATGCATAGCGGACAGAAACCATTTAAATGTCCCCACTGCGACAGGTATTTTTAAATAATATGTTATTAAACGCGACATGTTGACATTCAGCCAAGGGCATTCGCCGAGTCCTCCAACTTGTCAAAACACGTGGGCATCATATCTCATCCGCGTTTCTTGCGATAGACTGACATAAAAATCAAAGCTACGAACGCATAGTGGTATAAAACCGTATTCGTGTTCAGAACCAGGCTGTCCCAAGGCATTTGCACGGCCTGATCAATTGACTCGCCATTTAGCATCTCATAGAAGAAAAGCACGTTCATCTCCTAGCGACCAAGATTAATCACATGTACCATTATGCCCCAATAATTTATTTTAGCTCGCACATTAGACCCCTACGGAGCATGAATGATAATACCTATCCAACCGATTCGAGTGCATGTCAATGATATTGACAAACGATTTCAGGTTGTCGTTCGGGCTTGTATTTAATGACAGCCACCTCCTCTGGCCATACACGGCAGGGAGGGGCAACGTGTACCTGTGTGGTGGAGGACCAGATAATCCCCTTTCCGAAAGGTCTGCATCCCTCGTTACATGCAATAGAACGTGCCGAACGGAGCAGGGAATATAAACGTGCAACCCAGTATCTGGAGCGAGGGCTAGCTCTAGAGTTTCGAGGTTCGGGCAGACGGCCGCCATGTTGGCAACGTAATCGCAACCGACACCCGCCAGAGTCAGATGTCGGATGTGTGGCATCCTCCAGAAAAGATGGAGATGACTGTCGTCTTTGTTTCGCAAAGCCAATACCAAAAAGTGGGGCACCTGTGGGCTAAAGGTGTGGCGTATTTCAAGCTCGACGACTTGCGAAGGAAAATCTGAGAGCCGCAGGTTCTCAAAGATGTCGGCAAAGTTCATGTTATGGTAGTTGATGGCAATCTTGCGCAAGTTGGGGACGGAGGGGAATTGATCGTCGTTGAGAAAGTAGAGGAGGTTTGCCATGGCCATGGCCGCGGGATAGTCGATGGTGGGACCCACTTGTGGCACGGGTTGATGTTCAATGTTGAACGTGATGGAGCGACATTGGGATTCCATGCGCGCCTGGGTTTCCTTGTCGTAGAATTTGCACTCGCGGCGCAAAATACTGAGGAAACGGACATGATAAGATACACAGGGGATATAGACGTCCCTGGTTGAAACTTGGATGTATGCTTGTCTCCAGATGGAATCGACCAGTGAAAGGGATGTCATGAGGATAATGCGCTCGTCGGCACACAGTGCGAGCGACCAGGCGCTGGAGACGATTTCTTGGACGAGCTCTGGTGGGAATGAGACGGGCGCTGGCGGTGGCATTGAGCTGGCATAATCAAGCGGCAGGCTTTTATGGTTGGTGGCAGTGGCACAGAGCCAAGTGCGTCATCCATTCATCCGCGCCGAGCGATCGTCCGGTCCGACCAGAATTAGGAGATTTACTCCTGACGCCAATGCGACGTGGGCTCACTCAACTCAACCAAGGCAATGGGGATATGCAGCAAATATAGATTTTAGTACTTGGAACAAGAAATTACAAAAGATATGAGTAGACGGACTGAGATCAAGAAGCCAAGGGGGGACGGGTGTGAAGGGAGGCTGAAGATAGGGTACGTGGGAGACTATGTCCGTGGTAGATAGGTGTAGATGGACATGTTGCTATCCTCGTTGCGGGGACGAGACCAATAGTCCGGCGGGTAGGGATAGCTTTACCTGTTTTACGAGTGTCAGCCAACGCGTACACTAGTCCATTTGTTGGGGAGACATTACCAAGAGACTTGATTTCGTCGTAACCTTTGAGCCTTGCCTTGTCACACGAGGGATCGACAGTGATGCCATCTTCGACGCATATGTACTGAATCTTTCGCTGCTGGAGAAACTCGTGGTCGATTATCCAAGGAGCTTCGGGCACGACCTCGTCTACCCAACGACAGTGACGAACAAGTTCGCAGCGTTCTACATGTGGCAAATAACTCGCATATCCGTAATTGGCCATAAGCTGGTCAGAGAAAACTCCAACAAGGAGATAAACGGTTGGAAAGGACAACTTGGCTTGGCGCAGTTGTAGCGCATGGCTGTTGAAATGAAAATAGTAAGGTGGTAATGAGGCGCGAGTGGTACGTATACTGACCCTACGTTGAAGATGTCAAAGGTACCGTCGACGTAAATACGGACAGTATCGAAGAGATGGGGTCTATCTGGAAGGGCTCTGCGGACATTGGCTTGAATATCTTGGGGAGTGAATCTTGCTGTTTCAAAGCTTGTGTGTGCGACCGAGGACGGGGGAGGCTCAAAGACGACACGGGCACTGTCTGGGTTGGAGACGAGGTCGTACTCGTCTTCGTCGTCGTCGTTGACGTTGAGGACCATTGTGGATGATAGTTTACAGACTCTCGCGTGTGAAAATCCCTCGCAAGTACCAGTGCACACCGTCAACGCCCTTTGCAATCGCTCCAATCACCCAATCCGGCCGCACAACCACAACCCCGTATCGCCCGTCTGCCACATACGTCTCGTGTGCGTATCCCCCGCTGTCCTCCACCACAAAACTCGCACTTACCGCATCAGACGCTACCACCGCCTCCCCCCGCCGAACAATCAGTACCGAGCGTATGCTTCCTCTCGGGTACGACGCCAGCGACTTGAGCACATGTGCCCATCGACGAGTCGCCGCTGCAAAAATGAGCACCGTGTGATATGTCGGCCCAAATATTTGGAACAGGTGCCACATTTTGATTGTCGCCGCCGTCCTTCGTGCATCTCGCAAGTTGACCAAACGTGGTGCATCGGGCGCCCTATCTCCAGCCCGCAGTGACCCGTCCGCTTCCAGCGCATTGACATCCAACACTTCCTCCTCGTCTCCATCGAGGCCGTCAAAATCATAATCTTCGTAATACCGTCGGTCCTTCACGGCTCTCTCCCTCGCATCCTTTCTTCTCTCGTCGAAAACTATCGAGCTCCATCGGTAGCCGACACCTGTTCGGAAAAGGGGATTTTTCTTGAAATAGTCCGATCGCATGGTCATGAATGATGCGCCCATCAATGCACCTGCTGGGTCAATGACTCCTTCAAGCGCCGAAAGCCGTTCTTCTGCGTATGAATTCAGAAGAGAATATCGAGCAACCTTTTTGTGCACCAATGCAAGCTTCCATCCCAGATTGAAGGAATCTTGCATATCAATATTATGGGCCTAGTTTGAACATCTCTAAGCGACTCATACAAGCGACAAATTCAACGCATACCTGGCCAGGTAGCACGCCAGCACTAACTTGTTGTCGTTAAGCGTACATGTATGATTGTTGAGATGGACCTTGACTTACCTCCTGCCACCATTACACGGCCGTCCAAGAGCTTATCTACGACTTGTCCATCGGACCTAGTCACATGTCATTAACTCTAACATCTGTCTCCGAACGGTAGCCTACGTACGGGCAATTTGATGACCACAGCATGTCGGCAATTTTGAGGTTATTCTTGCCTTCAAGTTCACGTAGTAATTGCATGATACGCGGTTTATCTTGGTACAGGTCCCCATGCCCTGCGATAGAGAAGGTTAACAGTCCTGCAACTCCAGTCGTTCGCAAGCTGATACTACGTTAATCTGAGACCTGGTAGTACTGAGAAGAACCAGGTGGGACCTACTGATGTCTTGGCGAGTCTCCCCACACATACCAGTACTAAACGTTCGGTGAGTATCATTGGACAGGACAACGGCACTTTCGAGGCACCTTATCGGAAAGTCCTTCCACGTAAACTTCCCCATTAATCATGAGATCCTCCGGCTTTATCCCGCCAACAAACGTGAAGCCTAAATGCTTGCATACCACCGCAGCCGCTTCGTCTGTCCCGACGACCCATGCAAATCTTGCATCTTCATAAACGGGAGTTTGATCCTTGTCGTTTTTAACTAGCTTTACATTCACAAAGTCGTAAAACTGTTCAAATGAGATCAATTTTGTCGCCTCCTCTACCGAGCAGCCCATTCTCGCCAGTGCAGCATCTAAGATCCTTTTTAGGCGAGCTGGATTCAACACGACGACGGTCAACTGTAGTAGAAGCAAAGTCAAGATGATGATAAAGGTAAGCATTAGCAAAGACGAACGAATGGGCATCCTGGAGTGGGCTTCACATACGGCAGAGGGTCAAAGTCGCAAAAGGATTCAGGCTGGCCAGGTACATTGTACACACGCAAGGGTGGTGCGAGAATAGCTTGATCCAAAACGTCGTCTACGATTCCCAGCGCTTTAAAAACCTCAAGTGACCTCGGCTAGCAGACTGAAAATAAGAAACGGGAAGGCGTGGAGTGAGAAAATGATTAACCGCGATGATTGGCCTCCATTGAGGCAATTGTGGGCGGGAGGAATTGTCGATGATGCGGATAGGGATGCCGTGGCGAAGGAGTGAGAGGGCGAGAATTAGGCCAGATGGACCAGCGCCAACCTTTTAATATCGTTTAGTACTTGTACAAAAGAGGAGGTCACGGGAACACGAACGATGAGTATTTCGGGCAGCATGGTGGAGGAATCTATGGGATCAGAAATAACATGCTCAAATCAAGCGTCCGCCCGCAACAGATATTGATCATTCTTACGGCAGGTCTATCAAGACTTACGACGGTAAGGCACGTCAATCGCATCAATCTAGTCGTGGTGATTTGTTTTTTATATTTTCTCCTTAAATTCTCGCACGGACCTACGCCACTATAGGCCCCAGCACGGGATGCTTTCCACGCCTCGACACTGATGCCAAGCTTGTATCGGCACTACTTATCCGAATGAACCGCAATTGTTCCACATACGCCACCTCATTCTGGTCCCACTTCCTGAAGAGCTCGACGTTGGTCACATGGGTCAGATCAACGACCTCTTGTGGCAAGGTGAGCGGGAGCCAATGGCAGCAGTGAGTGGGATCTACCTACCCAGGCCCGTTCTGTATTGTTCTGCTTCCCTGAGCTTCACATCTTCCATCTTTACGTGCGCAGGACTTTTTGGGCGGCCTGATCTCCTTGCGGCTTGTTCAGCATTGAGCTGATCGTCGAATCTGGCGAGCCACACGTCGCGAACGATGTGGTGCAGCTCGTCAAGAGTGAGGACGCGGTCGTTGGGGAGCGAGCGCAGATAGAATCTATATAGATCGAGTAGCGAACGGAGCCTGTTCGAGCGATTTGCAACGGAGGCACGCAGGCTCTCCTTGCGCTGGGAGGCTCGGACGAGCTGGTGAGCCTTGCGGGAGTTTGGGTGGATCTTGGGTGGCATGGGGATCGTGGGAAGGAGAGAATGGCGTCCACGCAAACGGTTGAGAGTAAGTACTAGTGAGTTCCAGCGTGGATGGACCGCGGTGACATGACATATGGTTGCAGTTCTGTACGAAATGTCGCAGGAACTGAACACAGGGCTGGATATGGGGACGGTGGAGACGTGTGTTGGGCTGGTGGAGAGAGGGGTGAAAGCGTCAGCACTAGCAGTCAGTATTGAAGCTTGTCAAGGCTACGTGTCAGGGCTGAGGACAGGACAGGCGGTTGTGCAGGAGCTTCGGCGGGAGAAAGCGGCGCAGGATGAGCGGCGGATGGCGTAGCTTGTCTCTTACTTCCATGGCCGCTCGCCCTCTTCATCCCTCTGAGCTCGAGATCCAGCGCGAAGTTGAGGCCCTCAGAGTCATCAGGCGCCGTTCCATCACTCCAGGCGCTCTCGCAATCGATCCTGACCTTCCTCCAAGCCAGTCTTCCACTGATTCACCCTCTGCTTCAATCCCCCGCAGAAGATCCTCCCGCCGCTCCTCTGCCTCCTCTGCTACCTCAGATGACTCCTCTGCACCCATCGACGACCCCTTCCATCTCTTCTGGGTCCCGGCCAGCCTCCACCCAGAAATCGCTCCTGCTGAGTTTCGCGCCTTTCTTAAAGAACATGCCAGAGCACAAGATGACTCGGGTACCCTGTCCAGATCAATCTCCACCTCTTCCCTGGCGCGTACAAAGTCCATGCTCAGTCGCCAATACCAACCCTCAGAGAACGATGACATAGAAGATGAACAGATCGTCCCACTCAAGAGGACTCCAAGTGACCCCTTTGGCAGAAGAGGTCCTCAGTTGACGATCAAGGATCTCGAAAAGCTCGAGCAGCTGGCCGAAGAGGCTTCCACCAGCGACGACCCCTCAAAATTCAGAAATATCCTGAGAAGGAGTCTTAGTCTCAACATTTCGCCCTCAGGTTCGTTCCACATGTCCTTCCACTGTCCCTCCGTCTCCTGATCTCTTCTCCCTCCAGCGGCTCTTTCTCATATAGAGGGGATACCCGACATTGTGGACGAGGCAGATGCACCCATCATTGTACCCCCACCAGGTCAAATCCTGCGACGAGCCGCCCGTACAAAAATACGTAAACCTAGTCTTCCCGGTGATGGTGGAGGGCATCGCTTTGCGTCCACTCGGAGGAGGGCAACTACCGCGCCACTAGAGCCACGCTCATCTAGCGATAGATCTTCCAGCGATCACGGCGAATCTCTCGAATCTGTGCTGGCAACTCCCGAGTCTACCATCACATCAGTGACACAGCGGCCAGAGTCTTATAGTGAAGAGACTTTTATCATTGATGCATATGCCCGAGACGACGACGACGACCTCAAGGCGGCTTCACCCGAATCAGCCATCATTGTCTTGCAAGATTCTGGCCTATTGCTTCCATTGCCCCTATCTGATCCACCACAGCTCCCAATACCTGATGTATCTACGACACTTTTCGATGCCCTTGAACCTGCGTTGGTCACATCCCAACCACAGGACGTTGCCATTCCTCAGCTACCTGAACCAGACATAGAACCACAACTTCAACCACAACTTCAGATGGAGTCGGAGCCGGAGCCAGAATCCGTTCAAGCCACTTCACTGCCATTAGAAGTCTCTACCCCCCTACCCCCACAAGTGGAAACAACCCCGCTCCCGGTCGAGCAACCCATACCACGACCGCCGCTGCAACCTACTGTTCCGATTCCGGCTGCACCTAGTCCCCCACCGCGGCAGCGGAAGGACAAGAAAGGTGGGTTGTTTGGCAAGTGGGGTGCCGATAAGGCGTCCAAAAAGGCTCAGAAGAATACGTCATCCGAGAGGGAGACAGGCTTCTTCGGATCCCTTTTTGGAGGCTCTAAAAAGAAGCAAGAATTGGAACCTATATCGAGCACTACTGGGCGTGAAGCTGCACAAGCCTTGCTAGGCACATCAAAATCTTCCAAGAACCACTTGCAGCCTACTTCCCCCGGGCTTCTCCCAGGCGCATCACCTAATAATTACGCAAGATATCCCATACATGTGGAGAGAGCGATCTATAGGCTCAGTCATATTAAGTTGGCTAATCCCAGGCGGCCTCTCTACGAGCAGGTGTTGATTAGCAACCTGATGTTCTGGTATCTTGGGGTGATTAACAAGGCACAAAGCCCAACCCAGCAACCCAATGGCCAACCTCCCCCTAATTCTCTTCTAGGCCAAGCCATGGCGGCCGCTAACCAAGCGAACGATATCGAAAGGTTGGAGAGGGATAGAGATCAAAAGGATAGGGTCGAAAGGGAACAATTGGAGCGGGAAAGGCTGGAACGGGAGCGAATGGAACGGGATGCAGAAATGAAGAAGAAGGAATCGGGGCGACGCGGAACTTTGACCAAGACAGCTCCAGGGAGTCCGCCTGGTGGTGGGCGCAGAGCTGAGAAACCCATCAAGGGGCCACAATATGAGATGCAACATCGAGTAATGGAGCAAGAATATGGCAACTATGCGGCACAGGCACAACAGGGTATGCCGCTGGCGCGCATTCATTCTGCTCCCGTCGGTGGGACTAATCCTGGGCCTGGTCAGCAGCATTCCTGGGGATCGTCAAGTTCTCCCCAACTGGAGTCTCCGATACCAAATCATGTTTATAACCATGATCCGAACCCACCAAAGACATCACCGAATCGAACAGGTCACTCTCCACCCCCTCGACAGCCTTCACCGTCTCCTTTGCCCCCAGAACACCGATCCCGGTCTCCGCCTATCCAGAGTACGCAGCGTCCTTTAAACGCTTCACGATACAGCCCAAACTCGTCACGAGAGAGCTTGGCTTCGGTGTCAAACGGCCGGTTGACTGGGCGTTCGTTGTCTGCTACTGCTCTGCCATCCCCGCCAATGTATCAAACTAATGGCCGGACCCGGAAAGGAGCAAGTGCCTACGCATCAATACCCACACAAGGCAAGCGGTCAATTAGCAGCGAAAGACAGCCTGACGAGAACGGGTTCGAGGAGGAAGATGTTCCATTAGCCGTTTGGCAACAACAAAGACGACGATGAGGTCAAAAAGACTTTTTTATTATTTTTCGACATTTTTATCGCTCCGGACCTCTCCGTGTATTTATGTCGGCCCATTCCTCCTCGCATCTAGAACTTTCAAACTACCACTGGAACACACTTTTTATAAAAAACCTAAACTGTTTCCTGATCTCTAATAACTTTTTTACAGTGCATTGTTGCTTGCGACATTACATTCCTTCCAATAGGTTAGATTTTCGTAGTATGACACTCTTCCCATCGCATCCACAGTCCACTGATTGCAACACCGCACGTTATATTCCCGTCCGATATTATTACCCGTTTCCGGATTCTATGCCACAGTGTATTCCAGTCTGACTTGGGTTTGCGCAAACCGTTTATTTGTTCGCGCGTGACTATCTTTGCTCGGGCCTCTTCGAATATCGAATATGATTCTCCTGGAAGTAAGGGCCCTGCTCACAACTTTGAGCAACGTATATAACCATGATCCCCATAGCCGCACAATGTCATCATACAATCAACTCTCAACGAAAAGATTAACAAGCAAGATCTCTTTCATGTCTACAAAGTCACGTATCCCTGATATAATCCCTATGTAGGCCATCTTCGCTTGACGTCCAATTCGTCGATTTCGACGGCGTTCGGTTCCATCTATCCACACCAGAGAAAAAGACGGTGCTTCTCTTGTCCATGAACATCCGCTGCTGGGACGAGCTCGTGAGATATGGCGCGATGGACGTCCTCCAGCGCGAATACGGGCCACTTCTCGTGGGGCAGGTTGAGCCAGAGTATAACGTTAGCTTGCAGATCGACCTCGAACAGGTTCCTTCGGATCCAGGTGCGTATAAGGGTTGTCTGATCTCAACAACATCGCTCTCTCACAAACGGGCACACACACACAGAGACGCGGGATGCGTTCGTCATGTCTGTAGCGTTGTTCAAGCGCAACGCTGTCGCGGCACCGTTTGAGCTTGGGTTCAAGACACAGAAGGATCTAGCGAATACGGACCAAAAGGGCGAGTTGATGGAGATCCATTATCGGGATGAGGAGGCCATCTACGTCCAGGCCTCGCATGATCGTATCACGGTCATATTCTCCACCATCTTCCAAGACGAAACAGATCGCATATTTGGAAAAGTATTTCTTCAGGTACGTGTTTACCGTAGACAGATGCGGGCCAACTGAGAATGTGCAATGGTATAGGAATTTGTGGACGCTAGAAGACAACCGTCGATACAGAACGCCCCTCAAGTCCTCTATTCAAGTCGCGATCCGCCTCTGGAGATCCGTCACCTGCCCAATTTGAGAAACACCGACGACATTGGCTACCTCACGTTCGTCCTTTCCCCCCGCCACTTTGTCAATCAGACCGTCGCGTCAACCACGATCTCGCACATTCAGCTCTTCCGAGACTATCTGCATTACCACATCAAATGCTCAAAGGCGTATATGCACTCGCGCATGAGACATCGCGTATCGGAATTCCAAAAGGTGTTGAACAGAGCCAAAATGGAAGTGGCGACTGCGGAGAGAAAGACGGTCAGGTATGAGTTTTTATTAATTTACATCTTCCGAGGCCTGGCTCTTCATTCATTCTCCACTTTGCAGCGGGAGAACCATGGTGACACGATGATAGCAATGCATTTGTATATTAGAGTGGTGATGGTTGATTTCTCATCTATTGTAACCTTGTCCATGGGGCATCAGGAAATGTCTTTTTCTTTCTTTTTGAGACTGAAGGAATGGATACATACAATACAAGCCAAGAATCTAATCGCACCGTCCGTCGCTCGGCCCATCCTTCCATCTCTCATCCGTCTTGGAACAATCAAAGGTTTCCTTCCCCAGTTTCTCGTTGACGGCATTATGTCGCGCGCATAGCCAACGACTGAGTGCCACGCGGCTGCTCACGTCTGGTGGATGCTCCTTCATGTCCTTGTCGAAATCCATCGCACACCAACCACAGGGGTAAAGGACCGGCAGCGCTCTCAGTAGCGTAAGCATGTTGGCACGTTGTGTCGGCGTCGGCTTGTCGGGATAGTACGCGGCGGTCGTGTGCAGGAATGTCCATGTTGCGCGGCCGAGCTGTTCGCCGTCTGGCGGACATCCTGGTGGTGGTTCGTCCTGGCGGGGGGAAGACGGGGCAGCGAGCATGGCGGCCATGGCCGCAGTAGTAGCGTTGCGTCTGGGATTTCCTGAAGACTCGGTTCGAGGCTTCCAGTTGCGAAAGGCAGTACATATTTTGCAGGGCTTGCCATCCGGGCCCATAATCATGCCCGGGGGCATTTTGTCTGCAGCGGCCATGGACCAAGAATGGTAGTAAACAAAGACTAACTACAAACAAAGTGGCTACGCCCAGCGTCCAAGTAGACACATCAAGCCACACCCAAGCAACATCGTGCAAAGCGCAAACACAAGTTTCCTCGGGGGCCCGTACAACATCTCCTTGTTAAATATAAAGTCATGTGCAAGGAGCTGTATATCGTCACATCTGTTTTCAAAAAAAAAACATGCAAAGGCGCTCACCTCCACATATCCCGTATACATCAGGATGCCCGCGCTCATAGAGTCCAGTATTCCGCTGACAATCGATGCCTTCGCGGTTCCGGGATTATACGTTGATCGAATGCCCAGCCCCACTGCAATGCCGATGGGGGTTGTTATTCCATACAACAAACCGCCTGCAATAGGCACCCAATTATGTCTGGCCGGAAGTTTCATTTGTGCCAAACGCGAGCCGACACCCAAGCCCTCGAACGTTTCTGGTTGCATATGAAATCATTTGGGTTGCCACCAAAAGGATAAAACTCACGATGGAAGATAATCACCACGAAAAGCGAGATGAAACTGGGGTCGACGGCAAGTGTCAAGCCAACAAGCACACTGCGCGATATTAGACAGAGTTTCACTTCTGAGAGAGAATATTGTTAGACTAACCTGTGCAATACGACACCGAACTCTAGGATGGCAATACCAACAACCTGCGCTAGAGTATCTTCGTCGTATGTGACCTCAGACTCGCTCTCACGTTGTGAAACATCCTCCTTCAAGTCGCCATCATCGACTTGTGGAGCACATGCAGGCGCATGCGCCTGTCCGTGACCATGCCCATGAACGGCTGTGCCAGATTAGATGGCAAAATTTTGCGCTAAAACTAGACTCACCAGGCTTGATGCCGAGCTTCCGCAATTTTGCTGTTCCCACGCGGAATGCTATTAATTCCACTATGAAAATTACGAATGTGCTCAGCAAACACAGCGCTAGTGCGTAAGGCTGAAGGTAGCCCATGAGTACGGCTCAATTACGACTGCTGACCATGGTCACTGACATAGACCTGCCACGCAGGGGATAAACATTGAGATGATAGTTCAGTGAGCGCTGACCCAAGGAGATGGATGAAAGCGGTGGCAATCTGAAAATTAGTTGGTCATAAATCCTCGGGAAAGTCTTAAGTAAGAGATAAATACAATAACACCGGATCCAAAGTACTTTGCAAAGCTGCGAACCAGTGTCAAGGATGCAGATTTGATAATTCGGATTCAATGACATACTCGTACACGGGGGTAGGCACACGCAGCCAAGTTGACCTCTTTGCAAGTACGGGGAAAAGAGCACCGAACATTGAAGTTGCCATGATGATGAAGATGGACGCGATGCGGAGACTAGTGTAGGTAAAGGCACCTCCTCCACCTGAACAACCATCTCTTTTGTCGAGCAGGGAAAGCGACGCTGAAAGCAAAGCGGGAGGCATCTGAAGGATAAAGGGTGGGTGTCGAGCGGTGAGGCAGCTCTCGACGGACCGGTTAAGAGGAGTCGCACACGCCGTCCAACTCCGCGTCACTTTGACTGAGAAGGTACTCTTTTCCAAATTTGGAAATCCAAGAACCCTCCCAGTTACGGCCTTATTACTCCAAGCTCTGCCGCTAAATTCTGACTGGGAATTTCGCGGTGGTAGTAGTTGGTAGGGCACATTTACTTACTCATTGCCACAGGGACAAGAGCAGTGACGACTGTGAACCGGGAGAATTTGCCCCAAGAAAAGCGACTCGCGACTTGGAAGAAGCAGTCTTCGCTCTTACCACCAAACTCATTGCCACAGGGACAAGAGTAGTGACGCATATGAGCCGGGAGCATTTGCCAGCCTGAGAAAAGTGACTCGCGACTTAGGAGAAGCACTCTTTGCTTTCATCACCAAGCCCGCAATCTTCATCGCAACCATCGCAACTGATTTGTGCAGTCTGTGGTGTGCTTCTGGCCGACCATCAGATCTGGTCATACGATGGGGGCCACAATTTCCAAGAATTCCTATCCGGTCCATCAGATACGTGGAGTGCGTGACAACCCTACGTACCGAACGAACCGAATAATAGCATGAAACGAAAGGGTGCAAGCTCTCGGATCAAGGGGTTTGCTTTTGTATCTATGAGATGGACAGGCGATATTGCAGACCAGTCCTGATGGCGTGCATAGTATGAAGTAGTTCCGTGCCTGATTAGTCACTCTACGAACTCTTCGCATATCACCTATTTCCCTTCTGCTTGCATACATCGTGCCTTTGTTACCATCTGAGAGGAGGTAAATTGTAGTGCTTGCGATGGTGATGAAAGGATGTGCGCGGCGTAGAAAAGTAATTTTTGAATGACATGATCTGAGCTCGACTTGCTTCCAGAAGCTTGGCTTGAACGAGAGAATAATGCGCTCAGATCTGACATGACCAAGACCGACTTGTGGTGTGCGTGAAATTTTGGATCGGCATTCAATTCCATTGGTTGTGAGGGTACATAGGTCACTGGTAACGGGTTTATAATAGACGCACAGTCTTGAAGAAGAGCAGCAAGAGTTTGCGAATTCATTTCACCCTAGACATAATCAGTCTCCACTTGGCAATACCAAGCCACAAAGGTACTTCATTAAAGCGAGACCAAACGTCCGTAATTGCTTCTGACAAGGAGAGAAAGCGCGTAGTCGACTTTTTATCAGTCAAAAACGGAACCAATTTGGATATCATACACCGTGCTGCTTCGCGATCTGGGTCATCCAGTGCAAGTTTGGAAAACGAAGACGTGGCTAGATGGCGGATTGTGAATATATAGGCAAGACTGAGCAAGGTGAGATTCAAGGCTCTGCTAACAGCGGGCGCGTACTCACCAAATCGCGCACGCGTTGTATATTAGCGATGAAGTTGGGACGGACTTGACCAACGATAAAGGGACAATGATAGGTTCTGGCCTTGAACTAGTGGTGCTTTGGTCATTTTCAATGTCACTCTCTTCCCACCATGGTATTTGCCCTTCTAATTCTTTACTGTTCAGCAGTTGTTGCGCGAGTTCGCCGCTGGGGTCTCGCAGTGCTTCCATAAATTGGGAGCGTTCCCCCGCATTCAGTAGCGACCATAATTCATCAGGGCTGGCCGCATCTGCTGCATGATGAGATGTGCACTTGAGGGTGGACAATGATACTAACCAAGGTTGATGTTTTGCAATCGCTTTGCCAAGTCATCAGAATCTTCATCTATGAGATTAAGTGTGTCATCATTCGAAGTTTCCTCGAATTTCTTCAGCAGCTCCATCATCTTACGCCTTTCTTCCGTTGATTTAGAGGGAGAAGAGCGAATATCTGATTCCAGCTCTTTTTTGTAGAACGACTCGGAGCATTGCGAGTGAGCCTGGTACCTGATGATTAGACGCGCATAGGGCAAGATACGCAATGGCCGACTTGTGAACGGAAGCAAGATAGGGAACAATATGGGACATTGCAGGAAGGACAGGTGTATTTCGCGAACTGCCTCCCGCAACTGTAGCGGATGTGAGTAGGCGAGAGGAGGGGATGAAGAGACGCACAGACTGCAGACAACTTGATCGCTCATGGACATTCTCAACTAATTTAAAACTCTTATTTCTAAATAAATATCTAAAATGAATTCAAACTCCGCCGCGCTATGGCCGACCCGCATCTCCTCACTGAAAAATCGTCTTTCACCGCATTTTCACATCTCCTCGATGTCCGCCTCCTTCGCGCCCTCGCAGACATGGGCTTTGTCCGGCCAACTCTTGTCCAAGCAAAAGCGATTCCTTTGGCATTAGAAAATCGCGATATTCTTGCTCGTGCTCGCACTGGCAGCGGAAAAACAGCCGCGTACTGTTTGCCAGTCGCCCAAAAGATAATCAGTTCTAAAACTGTGTGTATGTCTCCGGCCCCACCAAAATCCATTGAACTGATTGTTCATCTTAGTCCCTGTCTTTATCTGACCCTGCAAGACAGATAACTCGAGCACTGATTCTCGTGCCTACAAAGGAACTTTGCGAACAAGTCTCTGCTTATCTCAGACGTTTGTTGGTATACTGCGAGAAGGAAATTCTGGTTTCTAATATCGCATCCGGGACCGCCAGTCACCTCCAACGGTGAGCACAATAGTAATGTCGATTAGCATGAACTCACCTCCTCAGTGCATTGTTGTCGGATAAACCTGACATTGTTGTTGCAACACCATCACGAGCCTTGTCGTTGATACAGGCAAAGGTATGAATTCTCTAAACAGGCCAATGCCATACAATGTGTTTTTCAGGCTCTTTCCGTTTCATCAATCGATTCGCTGGTTATAGATGAAGCAGACTTGATCCTCTCATATGGACATGACGAAGATGTTCGACAAATATTCAGCGGCCCATACCTGCCCAAGGTCTACCAGTCATTTCTCATGAGCGCTACCATGACAGAGGATGTCGAGATGCTAAAAGGGCTTACACTACGTAACCCCGTATGCATCAGTTTAAAAGACCGTTGATTTAAAACTCATGCATTATATTAGGCAATATTAAAACTGGAGGAAAACGAAGACGAAGCTGCTAAGCTCACGCAATACGCTGTTAGGTCCGTGAAGCTATGCGTGCTTCAGTTGATTGCTTACCCTGCTGCAGATGCTCCGAAGTTGACAAATTTTTGCTTACGTACGTTATCCTGAAGCTCAGGTTAATACAAGGGAAATGTATACTATTCGTGAATGACGTGGATCGCTGCTACCGGCTTAAGCTCTTTCTTGAGCAATTCTCCATAAAGAGTTGCGTGTTAAACTCGGAACTGCCGCTCAACTCTAGGTCAGTAAGTTTTTTCCAGTAGCTGTAATTCACTAATTCATTGGTTTGAAGATACCACACTGTTCAAGAGTTCAATAAAGGGGTATACGACTACATCATCGCAACAGATGAGAATGGAGCGCTGAATGAACAGGACCCTGAAGATGACAAGTCGGCCGCTGAGGAGTGTAAGACACGTGGTATCACAATAGCAGAACCTCATGACTTTCTTCAGCTATACCTGATGACAAGGAAGACAATGCAGAATCTGGAGCCGACGAGCCTAAACAGACAGGTCATCCAAAATCTAAAAAACGCAAACGTTCCTCATTCTCAGCGGAGCCATCTCAAACAAAACCTAGTAAACGGAAACATCGCAAAGGGAATAACGATAAGGAATATGGCATCACACGCGGCGTAGATTTTGTCGATGTGACCTGCGTGCTCAACTTTGACCTACCAACGTCGGCTCGCTCGTACACGCACCGCGTTGGCCGAACTGCCCGTGCTGGTCGTACGGGCATGTCATTATCTTTCATAGTTCCTAAGGATCATTGGGGAAAGGACAAGGTCGCCGGATCCGTACCTAGTGCAGAGCGCGATGAAATCGTGTTTAACAAAATTGAAAAGGACCAGGCAGCCCGAGGAAGTAAAATCAAGGAATACAAGTTCGAGATGAAACAAGTCGAGGCGTTCCGTTACAGGATGCAAGATGCCCTTCGGAGTGTGACGCGGAGTGCCGTCAAGGAGGCACGGATCAAAGAGTTAAAAAATGAAATTTTGAACTCGGACAAGCTCAAGGTAAACAAATATCTTACGGCTACTATGACACATAACAAATGTTGTACAGGCGCACTTTGAGGATAACCCTTTGGACCTCGAATATCTACGGCATGATAAACCACTACACCCGACCCGGGTTCAACCGCATCTAAAAAGTGTACCAAAGTACCTGATGCCACGTACGGCACCGGTTCCTGGACCATCGGACATTGTCAGGACGCCGGCTACTGAGCTGACAGGATTTGTACCATTCAGGAAGGATAATCGACGTGGCCGGGGTAGAATGCGAGGTCGTGGAGGGAAAGCGTGCGGAAAAAAGAAATCGGATCCACTACGAAAGTTTGGGCGATGATAACATTAGGTCAGCAACGGAGTTCATATTAATATCATATGATGCATGCCAACCACGCCTCTGGACATTCATTGTCCATGTCCCGCTCACTCATACGCTTTATAGCTTGTGTTATAGCCTCGCTCTTTTTCTTCTGGTTCTTTCCTGTCTTGCTCACGTCCGACTTTGATTCGCTTTGGCATCGCCGGGCGAACCTAACGTTGTTCCGTCCCCATCAAATTGAAAAAGTAGCGCAAACATCAAAACGTGCAGAGAGCGTCCGTGATGCTTTTCTCCATGCATACAAAGGTTACAGAGAGTATGCTTTCCCTTACGACGAACTGTTGCCGGTCAGCGGGAGCAAAATAAACAAGTAAATCCACCCTGTCGTTCCACGGCGTTGCTTGATCAATATTTTTGGTCCAGTTTCAACGGATGGGGCCTAATGCTATTCGATGCATTGGATACCATGTGGCTTATGGGGTTGCGCGAGCCATTTGCAGAGGCCGTCGGCTTTGTAGCGAACTCGACGTTCGAGCTTAAGCAGGTAAACCACACGTACATCAATCGCTTAAGGCATGTCCTCAGGTCATATTTAGACTGACTATGCACCCTTTTTCGAGACTGTAATACGTTACCTTGGCGGACTGTTGTCGGCATACGCTCTTTCTGGTGAATTGATATTGTTAACCCGCGCGGATGACTTGGGAAGAATGCTCCTACCTGCATTCAATACAAGCTCAGGTCTACCCATGTTCGCCGTCAACACAGTCAGGTCCGTCTTGAATTAATTCCTATCGTGGCTCATTTTCAATATGTAGCGTAGCGGTCAGACAAGGTCGGGTTGGAATCCTAATGCATTGTGGGCAGAGATTGCCAGTAATCAAATGGAATAGTAAGTGTCCAAGCTTCGCTAGTAAACGCAACTTCGTGTTCAGGGCGCACCGAACAGCAAGCTGTTGGCTCATTATACGGGACGCTCTGTTTATTACAGCAGTGTAAGGTGTACTACATTTCATTGATTACTTCCATCATCCTACTTACAGACAGAGACCGTAATGCAATACATGTATACAGCAAATATCACCGGAGGCCTTTTCCCCACAATGTGGAGCGTGGAGGACGGTCAGCCCACAAACTGTATGCGAGCATCAAAGTACCTATCGGGATTGTGCTCATGAGTGAATAGATCATCATACTGTAGGCGCATTCGCTGACAGTGCGCACGAATACCTACTCAAACAGTGGCTCTTGACTGCTCAATCGGAGCCCAAGGCTAAAGACCTATGTGGGTTGAATATATAATAATCAATTACATAGCAATGACCGCAATTCAGACCTCAAATCGGTTGAAGGAATACTCGCAAATTTGACATATATTACACCCCAGCGACACCTGCTCTATGTAACGGATATGACCAGCGGTGTTGTATCTCATGACTTTGAACACTTGTCTTGTTTCTTACCGGGCTTACTGGCTCTCGGTGCACACACGTTACATGAACTATCTCCAAGGGACAAGAATCTACACATGTGGGCTGCACAGGGGCTGGCCTACACGTGTTATATCACCTATGTGGATCAAGCCACTGGACTGGGACCAGATGCGATGAAGATGCAAGCTTGGTCTCCAAGTGAAGCAGAGGGAAGGTGGTTGACGCAGCTGGTGGAGTGGGAAGCACAAGGACGGCCTTCAGCGGCACCACCTGGTCTGGAAGAGGTTCCTGCTGCCACAACAGATAGAGATTATTATGCCATGAAAGATTATTACCTTTTAAGGCCAGAGGTTGGGCGATGTTCTTTTGTTCTCATTCTTGTCCTGATTGCCGGAAAGACTGTCGAAAGCATGTACCTGCTGTGGAAACTCACTGGCGAGAACAAGTGGCGGGAACGTGGATGGTAATGCGACACCCATTCTTTCGTCACTGTGGTAGTTCAAATGATTTCTAGGGAGATATTCCAGGCCATAGAGAAGCATGCTCGGACTGAATATGGTTATGCAAGCGTGACTATGCTAAACGACACACCCGCGCACCTGAAAGATGAAATGCCGAGGTAATCTTCGTATTACTGAACACGGCACCTGACTCACCCGTCGCAGTTTTTTCCTCGCAGAGACGTGAGTACTACTTATCCTAATCGTGTTTACCTCGTTCATCCTGTTTAGCCTGAAATATCTATATCTACTGTTCCTCGATGACGACATACTGCCACTCGATAAATGGGTTTTCAACACGGAGGCACATCCATTTCCTATATTCCACTGGAGACCATGGGAGAAGAAGCAATACAATATCACGATGTAAAGATGAATATTTATGATCTACATTCATCGATTCATCAACAGTGCTAATCATTAATCTACACATCCAATGCAAATAGCCATTATACAACAGCTTGTTTATCATGAATCACCCTTGTCACCAAATGTGGCAGGTCAGTTGCCTAAAACAGATAGCTTGTGCGGATCCAAGAACTCAGAAAGCACATCCAATTGCACCTCACAAGAAATTCGAGGTAAAATGGTCACCATGCAGGCAGATCCAACCGATAGTTTGAACACCAATGGCAACATCAAGATCTCCTGCACTCACGATTCAGCAGCAGCCTGAGGAGCCCGTGGAAGTCGATCTCGGAGGGATTGTTGGGGACCGCAAGGCACATTCCTCATGGCGTTACACCTTTCTCTGCACAATAAATTACTTTAGAAGACGGGCCGCCGTGAGCACCCAATGTAAAAAGGGACATGTATGATCTGCCTTCGTTGATTCATCAACCCCAACTTTAATCTATACATCCAATGCAAATAGTCGTAGTACAACATTGTATTGTGAATCTATTGCCGAATCACTCGTCCACTCCCTTGTCCCAGTCCTTAGAGCGTTCGACAGCGCGTTCCCAGCCTTGATAACGTTTCAGGCTTTCGTCTTCGGAAAGATGGGGTGTGAATGCTTGACTTCCTTTGGTATTGACTTCAGCCAGGGTATCCGGGTTATTGATATCCCATCCAAAAAGATTGATGGCAGAACCAGCGAGAAGAGCTGACCCCAATGCCGTAGATCTGGAAGTGATTGGAATCAATGACAAGATAGTTGTGTTTAATGAGTATCCTTACTCTCTCATCTCTGGTCGGATGACGCTGAACCCCCCCACGTCGGCTAAAATTTGCATGACCAGGTCTCCGTTTGTCATGCCACCATCGACTTTTAGATTCTTCAAATCCGATCCAGAGTCCAACTTCATGCTCTCGATGACGGCTCTCGTCTGGAAGGCATTGGCTTCCAACGTTGCACGAGCGATATGAGAAGGGTTAGTATATTGCGAGATTCCTTACGTGGAGCAGCACATTAGAACGGAGTGAGTATCTGATGTGCCGGTAATTCTTACCGATGAGTAAACCAGCTGCACTGGGATCCCAGTACGGCGCCAATAGACCCGAAAAGGCCGTAACGAAGTATAAGCCGCCCGACGTGGGCTCCTTCGCGGCCAGCGCGTTGACCTCTGCAGCACTGGAAATGATTTTCATGGTGTCTCGCAGCCACTTAATGGCGCTCCCAGCAACAGAGACTAATGTCGTGTTATTTGAAATTAACCTCAAGTATTGATTGGACTTACTACTGCCTTCTAATGCATATACTGGCTTGGCATTGGGACCTGCTTGGTATGCAATCTAAACGCGAGTTTTCTAAGCAACAGCAATCGGGATACAAAGTGCGTACTGACGGTACTGAGAAGACCATGACTGCTCTTCACAATCTCGGAGCCCGTGCAGAAGAGCAAGAAGGCTCCCGTTCCGTACGTGCATTTGGCTTCACCTTTGTTAAGGCACTTATTACCGATCAGAGCGCCTTGTTGGTCTCCAACTAGACCACCGATCGGGATGCCAACCAAGGGGCCGCTCGCGATGTGTCCGTATACCTCGGACGTGGATACGAGCCTCGGCAAGATTGAAGATCGCAGACCAAAGAAGTCAAGTAAACATGGTTCCCACTGCAGGGTCGTCGAATTCAACAAAAGCGTTCGAGAAGCATTGGTAACTTCTGAAATGTGTATGCCCGTTACTATGCCACCGAGTAGGTTCTTGCAAGGGGATAAGCATGAGTAAGTAATCGGTGGGATCGCCGGACATACATATGCAACCCAAGACTCGACCGTGCCGAAAAACAGGTCATCTGACTCATGTGCTTGTGCAACTTGTGGATAGTGATCAATCATCCATCGCAGCTTTATCGCCGAAAAGTATGTGGAGATGGGGAGGCCGGTTCTAGGCGAAACGAGATGAACAGATATACGGCTGTCAATCAGCCAGTGCTCACAATTCCCTCAGTGCCTCCACACCTTCAACGCCTTTTCTCCACAGGCCCGGGGAGACCTGGATGCCGACGTCTCTCAGCTTGTTTTCGAAGTGAACGACCGTGTTCTTTGTGCGGGAGTCGTCCCAAACGATGGCTTTGCAGAGCGGCTTGCCGGTCGTCCGGCTCCAAGCTACGGCAGTTTCGCGCTGATTAGTGATGCCTGTCCAACCTTGAGTATCTGATGTGATCACGTTTCGGCACTGTTATCATACCAAGGACTTTAACACTGTCCTTTGCCCAACCCAATGCCCCCAATGCCTTTGTGCCCTCTTCAATGCAAATGTTGGCGTGGTGTTGAATTTCATCCGCATCGTGCTCATGCCATCTGGGAGATAGTACAGGTGGGCTCACGATCAATTTACATCATGCGAATGGCGTACCCAGGATTGGGGTAATACTGAGGGAACTCGAGCTGATGCTGGGCTATGATGTTCGCGTACTTGTCGAATATAATGTACCGTACGGACCTGGAGTAGTCGATGGATATGGGACGTTTAAGGGCAGAGAGATACGAACGTAGTACCACAGTCTAAGGAGCCGACGAGAGGGCCTTGTCGAAGAGACATCGCACGGGACAGACTTGGGTCGTCCCCTTAAATAGTCTCAATGAATAATTATAGTAGCAAAATATATCAAGAGTCAGCCCATGAACAATGTATGTTCCTCCTCTGTCCATTTGAATATAGGAAAGGGATGTGCCTCCGTGTTGAACACGTATTTATCGAGCGGCACTAGATCTTCCTCCTTAAACATGAGATACAGGTACTTCAATCTATAGATAGAGTCAAAGTCAGCCTTGACATTGCCACACCTGCTCTCACTTACGTCTCAGCAAGGAAATAACTGGGGCACATTCAGTATATCCAATGTCAACCTTGTCAATTGCTTACCTTGGCATGCTGTCTTCCTGTGGAGCAGGAGATTTTTCTACTGTTCTTAGAGTAGCAAAGCCACTGCTTGTCATTGTTTCCTTTCTGATAGCCTTGAATATCTCCCAACCTCTGGCTCGCCACTTGAGGTCACCAGTCACACGCCAAAGGATATACAACGACTCCACGGTCTGGCCATATGATAAATTCGGTGTGACCGAGACAAAAATGATCACGAACCTCTGGCCTCAGCAGATAAGCAGGTTTTCTGGACAGATAGTCTCTCTTTCGTCTGCGCTCTTTCGCCTTCTCAGCGAAATTTAAAATAACAGGACTTTTGTCCCCGACGCCGGGCGGCGCACCGCGACTGCCAGCGTACTTCCATTTCTCCATTGCGTCAAGCCAGTGAACACCAATATCTTTGTATAACCATAGTCGGTCTTTGGCGTTCCACACGGGCTTAAATTGACCCTGTATCACGATCTCATCTGGACCCAGACCCGTAGGTTGATCTGCGTATGTCAACCAACAAGTCTGAGCCAAGCCTTCTGCTGCCCACATATGTAGTTGCTTCAGATTCCATCTTGAAACGCGTTCGTGTTTGTGCCCTGCGGAGCCATACTGATCGCCTCCAGTGAGTGATTGGAAATCGATTCCAAAGGAATGGAGGTCATCAAGAGGTAACATGTGAGCACCGAGTGCTAATAGACCAGGAAAGTAGCAGGATAGGTGCTCAAATATATGCGAAGCTTGGTTAGATATATGCGAAGCTTGGCCAGATTCTTGGCCAAGTGGATAATGAGTGTCGGTGACGTATAGCAAGTGCCGATTCGGCGTCAGATACAGAAGATCCGTGATAATATGTGTCGTTGAACGGATATCTAGCTATAGTGAGTCTCGCACCAACTAAGCAATGAGGCACTCACACATTTCGAGGCTAGATTTGTCTTCCCTGGCAGTCATTAAATATTGTTTCAACAGATATTCATGTGCACTGTCAGCTCGTGCACCGACAGAGATGTGAGCTGAATAGGAGATAGTGTCAATCATTCAGATGTGGTGTAGTGCACGAACTATCGGCAGGTAGACCAGATGTGATATTCCACTTCACTGGATGCATTCCTCCTGTGCGCGTCAGGTTGGCTTTAGCAAGTGCATTCATCAAATCGTGTGCCTAATAGCTGTTGCTAAGCTTGGTTAAACGAGAAACATATACCACCATAACTGACATGTTTGAAATGGGATTTCTTTCCAGTGATCTTGGCTAGATAGTAATATTCCAACTGTAAACTCGCAATCTCGGCCAGAACGCCAATGTCTGGTCCAAAAGTGACGTTGCTATTTTGGATTAAACGTAAGAGCATAGTATTGTAGCACTCGGACTCACGTGGCTGGGTTGACACCAAAGTAAGGCAGGCCCGAGTGTGATTTGAAGACGGGTGCCAACCTTGTGGCCATTTCATCCGCGCGCCCTACGAGAAACCTATCTCCAGACAACGCATATGCGGACAATAGACCACCAAGGTATCTTATGACAGTCTCGAAATATGGCACGGGTTCCGTCTACCATTCTGTCGTAGTTGTGAACAGACGCTAATTAAAGATTGCGCACCTCGGAATGAGTAAAGTTGGCCTGCTTTACCATCACAAGAGCGCGTTGATACTGGTCCTCAAGGCCCATAAGCAACATGGTGTCCAAGGAGTCAAAGGCAGTAAGACTCCAGCCATTAAAGCTATGAGCAGGATGAGGACAGCAGCACGGTCAAAACTGCCGAGACCGCACTTGTTCACCCGCGAGTTGGACAATGGCAGCAGTTCATCAGATGGTGCAGCATACTTTTCATACCCATTATATGCGTGCAAAAAGGCATGCTTGACTTGTGCAGCTCTCTGTTCCCAGACGTCTGCCGGAGCGTCCTGGGAGAGAATGGACGGCCTTGATAAGAGGGTGCGATTGTGGTAGAGAAAGATGAGGAGAAGGGAGAGGAAAACCGCAGACAGGAGATAACGGATAAGCGATCTTGGGGTCAGCGAGTGGGGGAACATGCGGGCCGGGAATCGGAGTTTGAAACAGGCCCTCCCGGACGCCATGTCCAGCTTCGACAAGACTGTTAAGCTGGCCTGCAAGCCAAAGGCTGCCCCGCCAAAGTCAAAGGTAACTCCATTCAACTCCTCCTTGTATGCCCCCTTATTTCCGCCACAGTATCTGGACCCCATCATCGCCGCAACCTGGGCTGATGAGGGTGCCGTCAGCGATGTCTGCAAGGCTCTTTCCCCTCGTTTCCGGGAGCCCAACGCCATTGTACGCGTCCAATACCTCGTCGACCAGCACATCCAACGGTGACGTCATCACAGGTTGTGTTCAAGGCTCTCATCGTTCTCCATACGATGATGCGCAATGGTTCCACTGACAACGTCCTCTCCTACCTGTCCTCTTCCGACGTCCTGCGCCTGCGTAATGTCTCCACAGGGAACTGGGATGGTCTGTTATCCTCCCCTCTTCTTGACTTTCTCATGATACCCCCCAGGTTATGCCGCACCCAAAAACTTGCAACATTATGCCATTTATCTCGACTCGCGCATTCGCGCATATCGTGAGCTCAAACACGATGCTATCCGTGTCCAAGCCGATAATAACAGAGATTTACGTAACTCCATGTCCATCGAGGAGGATGTCCAGCGAAATATCAGGGAAAAGGAGCGTGCAAAAAGCAACACTAACAGTGGCCCGCAGAGAAGCAAGACCCTCATGGGAAGGAAGTTGCGCTCTATGACTGTTGAAAAGGGTTTGTTAAGAGAGACGCGCATCGTGCAGAAAATGATTGACGCCCTGGTGGAGTGTCGTGTACGTCTTGGTCCTACGTTATCGGACCCAGTGATAAAAATAGTAACGTGCCCTGCAAGTTCTATTTAGATGATCTGGAGGATGAACTGACGAACACGGCCCTGCGCATGCTTGTGAAGGATTTGCTTATTCTAATTCAGGCATGCAACGAAGGCGTTATCAACGTGCTTGGTTTGTGTTCCGTTTTGTACGGATATTCTTTGACTCAAGAGTTTTTAGAACACTATTTTGAGATGTCCCACACGGATGCTAAGCAGGCTCTTGAAATTTATCGTCATTTCTGCAAACAGACCGAGTTCGTGGATGAGTATCTTGGTGTGGCTAGAAAGCTGCAGAATATATTGAACGTCTCTATACCAAATTTAAAACACGTGTGCCTACTTTTCTCCCCATTTACGTTGATTAACCCCTGCTAGGCACCTGTATCACTAGCAGGAGCGTTGGAAGAGTACCTTGATGACCCTAATTTCGAGCAAAATAGAATCGAATATAAAGCTGCGAAGGCAGCAGGAGAACGTAACGGCAAGAATCCCGTATCAAAGACGAAGCCCAGGGAGAACGGATGTGAATCATTTAATTATTCTGAGATTAGTCGCTCATCCGTCCATAGCCCAACACAAACCAGTTGAAGCAGGTACATCGGCAGCGGCAAGCAGCGTCGCTGACACAAAGACCGCACAAGATAGTCAAAACATGATTGATTTCTTTGCGACCATTGAAGAACCGACTAGTCCATACTCCAACAGGTAGCTTTATTCGCGCTACCTGTGGTACTGCCATTGACAAATTTATAGTCCTCCCTTTGCGACAGGGCCACATAACCCCTTCTCGCACATGACATTTGGTAACCAACAGTTCGCCATCCAACCAACTGGACAGGTGTTTCATCAACAAACGGGCGTTCTCAATCCATTCGGAATGCAGGATGCGTCACAACCTCCGGGTCATCAGCCCTTCTCATCTTTTTTACCGTCACAGTTGCCTCAACAAGGTACTGGTGTGTTCGCGCATCCTCAGGGAATTCAACAACAACCAACGCAAGTAAATCCTTTCTCCCAGGCAGCTGGCTCTCCCCAACAGCAATCACAACCAAATCCCTTCTCCCAATTGCAGGGGACAGCATTAAATCAGATGGTGCAACAACAATCACAGCAGACACAGCCCAATCCTTTTTCACAATTACATTTGCGGTCCCAGCCATCAGGATTCCTCCAGCCTCAACCTACTGGTGCCAATCCGTTTCGGCAGAGTACGTTACCCCCGCAGACCACGGGAATGGTCATGTTTGGTGTTGGTTCGCCGAATGGACAGGGTCCATCCAATCCGTTCGGTTCACTAAATGCTCAGAACGCCCACCCATTTGTTCAATCACAATCGGCTGGTGTCATATCTAGTATGCCAAGTTATGTCTCAGCGTCCGCCTTTACCCCCGGAGCATCGTTTGAGCAACAGAGTATCTCACCAGATCTGCCTACTCGTCCCGCGTCAACACCTTCAACACTGCCTGGCCAAAATATATCTTCTGCGTCTCCGCCTCAAGTTCAGCATGTACAGTCGCATCAAACAGGTTCTCGGAACCCTTTTGGACCCATCACCAAGACTCCACCTCCCATGCCAAAGGCGCCAACACTCATGGAGTTGGCCATGGGATTCCACAATAACCAACAGAGGTCTGCCAGCCCAACTACTACTAAACAGCAACCATCATCATTCCAAAGCGTGCCTGCTGGAAATTCGTTTTCTTTCAACTCTGGGGCACTTAATCCCGGTTCCATTGATATGTCAAGCATTGCTTCTTCCTTTGCATTCAATAACGTCCATAGTGCCAATGGAGGTCCAGGGCACACTATAGAGCAATCCCAATTGACGGATTCGCCCACGAACTCACTCTTTTCTTCTGCATTGTCTACGCAGCCAACTAGCGCTACTTCCGCATCGAGCGGAACATCTCACTTAAATACCACTAGTTTACAGCCGTTAAAATCTCATTTAACTGGTTTTGCAGGCTTGAAGCCGTTCAAGCCGACGTCATCTTTCGGTGCAGCTTTGTTGGAATCCTTGCCGCCCATTCCAGACAACGCCGCAGCTCGGTCTGGCAATGCTGCGCAATACAGCACTGCCTCGCCAACGACATCACCTTCCGGCGCTCTTGGTTCCTTATCGCAGCCAAACGGTGGCTTTGGAGGTTTTGGACCGGCAAGCCCGACATCGGGTCAAGGGTTGAGACCTCAGATGACAGGCGGCGGCGCATCAAATCCATTTCGCGCGTCTATGCTATCACCAACAATGACTGGGAAACCAAATGTGCCGAGCTTGCCATCCTTCATGACAGGTGGTGGTATTGGTACTCAGTCATCATTTGCAAACCTGAAGTCACCGTCGTCGGGCGCCAACATATTTCGAGCAGGTACAAATAGTACTGCTTATCCGCAGCAACAGAACGCCCAGCCGCTCATTTGATTATTGTCGTACATGATGATGTGCCCAGCGTTGTCGGATGCTATAGTCTCTCGCCTCTTTTGCCGCTCCATTGTTAAAGCCACATTATTCAGTCGCTCTAGGATATTCATTCGTGTATTTGATCTACTTATTAGTACAGTCATCAACCCTTTTCTTTCTCGTCTACCCTGGACAAGGAGAGCATACCACAAGACAAATCGCTCTTGAATACCCTCCACTACCTTCATCTGCATCCACACCCCGTCCATGTCATCGTAAGCACTCATCGCTGGCTTGTCTGTGATAAGTCAAATTTTCAACCGTGGCATTCGTAGCTCCAAATCAGACACCCCCGCCACCGACGCGTCCAAAGTTGAAGTCACGGTCCAAACTGCAGTCGAACAGGCCAAGCGCGCGTTCGCCCTCGAGAAATACGAGCAAGCAGCCGACCACTATGCCACCGCTCTCGAGTTGATGTATGTCACGCGTCTTTGCTCTTTCTCGACCTCTCATCACCTCCTACAGGACGAAGGAACATGGTGACCGTGCACCAGAAACGGCTGATCTCTACTTCTCATACGGAAAAGCGTTGCTCGAGAATGCCATCTCACAAACCTCAGTGTTGGGCAAGGAGCAGCCAGAAGCAGAAGTAGACGACGAACCAGCAGGTACGTTGTTCCGACGCATCTCTTGCCCATGATGGACGTGACCTACCAACCCAAGCTTTGGGGACCGACACCAAGGGTCCTATTTTGTCCTTTTCCGGGGACCCCGACGAGGATGACGGTGAAGAAGATCCCGCTGTCGATTTGCTTGCGCACGGCGAATAAGGAAATCGAAGAGACTGAACAAGAAGCGGAAGAAGAGGAAGACGTCGAGCCGGAGGATGATTTCAACGCTGCATGGGAAGTGCTAGAGATGGCCCGGGCCATCTACGAGGCACAGGTGGACAACGATGACCATGTCAAGCTCAAACTGGCGGATACGTTCATCGCGCTTGGGGACGTTTCCTTGGAAACAGGCAGGCCTTACCCTTTTTTGCTGCTGACAAGTGGGCCTGACATTATTGCAGAAAAGTTCGACCAGGCTATCACTGACTACTCTGCAGGGCTCAAGTTGAAAGAGGAGCTTCTACCCATAACTTCCCGTCATATCGCAGAAGCTCATTACAAATTAAGCATGGTCTTGGATCTCACTCCAGGGCGCCTTTCGGATGCAATCACTCACGCCAAAAAAGCCCTTGAAAGTGTGGCAAGCAGGATAGCTCTACTAAGGGACGGGTTGTCGGACCAGAGTCCTGTTACACTACCACCAGAGGTACATGATTTGGATGTCAAAGGCAAGGGCAAGGCTATGCCCAAGCTTGCAAGGGACGGCCTAGAGGAAATGACAAAGTCCCAGATGGAGAATGAGCTCAAGGAGCTTAATGGTCTCAAAGACGATCTCGCGCTAAAGGTTCGTTCGTCTCACTCATTGGAACCACTCACGACCTCATCCTTCTCCACAGGTTGAAGAGCTCAAGTTTTCTCCCAACGATAACATAGGCCTCTCTGCGCCCGAACTTGCTGCAAAAGCGCTAGACAATGAACTGAACGCCGGCACATCATCTTTCACTGCACCCACAGTAGTGACTGACTTGACGTCCATGGTCAAGAAGAAAAAGAAAAATCCCCCAGTGATGGACTTGAGTACCGGGAAGCGGAAAGCAGATGAAGATGCAGAGACTTCACCTATAGAGAAAAAGGTAAAACTCGGCACACCAGAAGAATAAACGATATTTAGGTCTCATCTACATATCTTCATTATATATTCACAGAAGTATTTTAGAATGGGACAGAGGCCACTGTAAGTTCCCTGTGCTTATATGACTTCTTTCCAGAACCAAAATCACCGACGACGTGACCTGTTTTGTTTTTACTTCTTACCATGTATTTGTATATCACCAGCCCCTCCAAGCCTACCGGACCCCTAGCATGTATTCTGCCTGTGCTAATACCTACTTCTGTGCCGAACCCGTAGCGGAATCCATCCGCAAACCGAGTGCTGGCGTTAATGAACGTTCCTGCCGAATCGACACCACGCACGAATGCGGACGCAGCAGCTTCGTCCTCTGTTACGATGGTGTCCGTATGGTGAGATGAATGCGCGTTGATGTATTTAATGGCAGCCTGCACCGATGGGAGTGTGATGATGGAAAGCGTGAGCGAGAGATGTTCTGTTGTGTACGATAACTCTGTGGACGTGTGGACATGGGTCTGGACGTTCTCGGGTGGAGGATACATGGTCTGAACCGCTTCAATCGTCTCCGGGTCGCACAGCAGCTTGACATTGGCCGATAAGAGGGCCCGAGCTACAACTGGCCAAATGGTATGGAGAAGCGAACGATGAACGATAAGGGTCTCAGCAGCATTGCACGCCGATGGATAATCGGTCTATTATATCATATAGCATCGCTGCATCAATGCAAGTCCGATGTACCCACCTTTGAATCCACCACTACCCGAACGGCCTTTTCGACGTCGGCTGCTTCGTCCAAGTACACAGAACATAGCCCATCTGCATGACCCATGACTGGAATTCTCGTGTTGTTCTGTATGTGCTTAACCAGGCTGTTACTACCACGAGGGATGACCAGGCTGATGTACTGGTCCAAGTCGAGCAAAGCAGACACCTCTGCGCGAGTCTCGACCGTCTGCACGTACGTCTCGGGCAACGCCGTCTTTGCAAGCCCGCTGGCGATGGCTTGGGCGAGGAGACCCGTCGTCCGGTTCGACTCCTTGCCGCCCTTCAGGATTGCAGCGTTGCCTATGTTCAGCGTCGGTAATCAATACGATTCTGACCGTACAAGGGCTCACCCGACTTGATCGCTAGTGCGGCGATATTGACGACTACTTCCGGCCTCGACTCGAATATGATAAGGAGTACGCCGATAGGACAAGTGACACGATAGAGCTCCAGACCGTCGTCCAGCTCTGATGCATAGGTGACGTTACCTGTGGGATCTGGTAAGTCAGCGACATCAGACACGCCCTGTAGCATCGAGTCCCATTTGTCGCCCTTGCCCAGGTCTAACCGCTTAAGTAGCGATTCAGACATTCGGCCTCCATCCACCTCTGCTCGGGCAGCCTTTTCCCGTGAGTAAACGGTCTGCGGTGAGATCAATGTATATCTGACAACATACCTGCACATCTTGGTGGTTTGCAGCTAGAATTGCTGACTTGCGAGACTCTAGTTCTGAGCGGATGGCATGGAGGGCTTTTACCCTCTCGCCAGAGGATATCAACTGGGAAGCCTCAAACGCTGCTTTGGCTGCTCTTGCAATGTCCACTGCACTTGCCATGCCAAGGTTATGATATGACTCAGAATCAAGTACTATGTTTAGATGCCAAGAGGAAAATAATTCATTTTGAGCGAACAACTGTCTATAAAGAGGGCAACCTATGATGTGAATGATGCGACGTGGTCCTCAACAACCTTCTTAATCTTGCCTTCCAGCTCTGGCGTAACAACACCAGCTGAGATATCCTCCAACAGAGTACTCTGTGTTGATGTCAAGTGCTCACGAAATTCAGCCTCCCACTTGGTGATACCGTCAACAGGGATCGAATCCAGCTTAAACGCCGCGTCAAAACTGTATCATGCAGTACAAACATCGCAACATACCAAACCGTTGACACCAGCATAAATGATGGGTACTTGGATCTCCATGGGCAATGGCTGATATTGACCTTGCTCTACGCAGGGTGAACAAACGAAATGGTGGAAATGAACCAAAGTTTACGTACTCAGGAGCTCAGTCAGACGTGCACCACGACTAAGCAAGAAGCGTGTGGACGCATCTAGATCAGAACCGAACTGAGCGAAGGCAGCAACTTCACGATATTGAGCCAGGTAAAGCTTGAGAGAACCAGCAAACTTCTTCATAATCTTACTGTTATAACCACTTGTCAGCAAAACTGAAAACTGGCTTTATCTGTACGCACGTCTGGGCAGCAGAACCGACACGGGACACAGAGAGACCGACGTTAATGGCAGGTCGGACACCACGGAAGAAGAGTTCAGCCTCCAAGAAGATTTGACCATCCGTGATGGAAATGACCTAAAGACAAATGAATGTATGCCCAACAAAATGTCATGTCTAATCACTTACGTTTGTGGGGATGTAAGCAGACACATCACCACCCTGTGTCTCGATAATGGGAAGAGCAGTGAGAGAGCCTCCTCCAAACTTGTCGCTCATCTTGGCAGCACGTTCGAGGAGACGGGAGTGAAGGTAAAAGACATCACCGGGGTAAGCCTCACGACCGGGGGGACGACGAAGCAAGAGAGACATCTGACGGTAAGCGACGGCTTGCTTAGACAAGTCGTCGTAGATGATAAGTGCTAGCTATGCATGAGCATGACTATTTGAGTAGGTTAGGCATTGCGTACCGTGCTTGCCATTGTCACGGAACCACTCTCCCATGGCACAGCCAGAGAAGGGAGCAAGGTATTGAAGGGGGGCGGCCTCAGAAGCGGTGGCCGCAACGATGATGGTATATTTCATGGCATCATTCTCTTCAAGAGTCTTCACGAGCTGGGCAACGGTGGAGCGCTTCTGGCCAACAGCGACGTAAACACAGTAAAGTTTTTTCGTTTCGTCCTTGCCATCGTTCCACCTCTTTTGGTTCAGGATAGTGTCAATAGCGACGGCGGTTTTACCAGTCTGACGGTCACCAATAATCAGCTCACGCTGGCCACGACCGATGGGAACCATAGCATCAATAGGCTTAATTCCAGTCATCATTGGTTGATTGACAGAGCGACGGGGGAGAATACCGGGAGCCTTGAGGGAAGCGCGGCGACGCTCAGTGAAGTCAATGGGACCCTTGCCATCAATGGGATCGCCGAGAGCATCGACGACACGTCCAAGGAGACCAGGACCGACAGGAACATCGACGATTTGACCGGTACGTTTAACAGTGTCGCCTTCCTTGATGAGACGATCGTTACCGAAGATGGAAACACCGACGTTGTCAGCTTCCAAGTTCAAGCACATTCCGCGAACACCTGAAGCAAATTCCACCATCTCTTCGGCTACAAGGGTGTGCTAATCTCAAAGTCACGTTTCGCTGCGGGTCTAATGGACAAACCTTGGACGTTCTTCAGACCCCATACACGACCGATACCGTCACCGACACCTTGGACGCGAATTAGACGCTGCTATACATTTGGAACGTGCAACATAGCACATACTCAAAACACGACCGGTTTCCTCTACATTTCCACCAACGGCAGTTCCAGCGATGCGTGATTCAAGAATAGAGGAAACCTCGGAAGCCGCTACACCGATGACGTGTTACATATTGGAGGGGCAGTAACGGAGAGACGAATGATCAGTACCCCAGGAAGCCTACTATGCAGCTGCAACATAAAACGCACTAGGCTTCGCAGTCGCGTACTGACGAGCAGCGACGGAAATGGTACCCTAACGAGAAAAAGCAGTTCAGGAGGGGGAATTGGCGGGTGAATTGAGGGAAAAAGAGATACTTTTGCAGAGCTTGCCAATGCACGGGCGCGCGCAGCGTTTCTAAGTGCAATGCGGTGCATTGGAAGAAGACGGAGAAGAGGACGTGGTTGAGGTGGGAAGTTTTCGGTTTTCAACGCAGCGTCGGCGCCGTTCGGAACTTTCAGTTTCACACTCCGCGCCGGTTAAACACACACAAACAATCCTCCTCAACCCCATGGCTGCTCTCTTCACTTGTGGTCAGTAACTCTCAACTCACTGTCCGCCTGCCTACTGACCTTTTCAACCAGTACGCACCACAGTTTTACGCGCTCTGCATACACAGGTAGCTGCTCCCAGCTCAGCAGAGTCTGCTCTCCATTTCATCCGTTCTCAACCTTCACAATATGTTGTTGCCACATTTGCCGGTAAAAAGTATATTCTTGCTCCTCGCGACATCCTTACCGTACCGCGATTACGTGATGTCAAGGTTGGAGATGTTCTGGCACTCGACAAAATACACGAAATCGGCTCCCGTGACTATACCCTACGGGGGGACCCTGTGATTCCTCCTGCACGCATTAAAGTGGATGCTACAGTCATCGAACACACAAAGGGTACGATGGAGTCGAAATTTAAGAAGAAGCGGAGAAAGGCTACCAGAAAACGATAAAGAACAAGCATCCCTACACCCGCTTGCGCATTGGAAGATTGAGATACCAATCCCTCAGGATGCCACACCACCACCACCATAGTCTTTCATTCCATACAGGCATTAATGATGAGGGGGCTACCTTGTGCGGAATTTTTCGTCGTCCACCTCTATCTCTGATGAATTGATGTACAGTCCTTCAAACACGCAACTTGGCACACGTAATTCGGGATATAATAAATGTCATTGTTTTCACGAGTCAGAGCGTAATTATGCTTCGGGACGGTATTGGCACTTTTTAAATTACTCTACAGGCATTAGTAGAGTCTCGACTAAATTTCACCCTCCTCGGGACTCTCAGCGCGAGCCGGGCGATTGTCCACGTCCATGGGCTCGTCGCCTGTATCCAATCTTGCGCGCTGAGGAAATGTTAGGCATGACATATGTGAATGTCGCAAAAATCATGCTCACTTTTTCGGCACGTTCTTCAAGATGCCTATCGTCATGCTTCTCTCTTGGCTCGTCTCCATATACAGATATGCTGCGATCCCTTTCGTCTCTTCTGGGAGGTTCATCCCAATCTCTGCTATAACTGTAATCCGATCGAGAGCCTTTTCGGTCCTTGTGGCCTCCATCTCTTTCCCGTTTGCGATCATCATCTCTGTAATGTCTTGATGATCTATATCCGTCGCGATCTTTGTCCCGCTCGTAGTCCTTCTCTCGCTCCCTGCCATAATCACGCGAAGACCTATGTCCATCGAAATCATCGTACCGATGATGATGTCGAGAGCTGCGGCTGTCTCGTTCGTAGTCTCGAGTCCTATCACGCTCTCTATCACGGTCGCGATCCCGATATTCTCTATCCTTTTCTCGTTCCCGATCGCGCTCTTTATCGCGGTCGCGTCCTTTATCTTCTTTATCGCGTTCGCGCTCTCGCGGAGGTTCCTTGCGTTTCCTACTAGTTGTGGAAGCGCCGTCTTCAGAAGCAGCCTCACGCATTTTTTCCTGTCAATCATTAAACGTCATGTAAACTCGCTCCTCAGACAAAACAACGTACCTTTTGTCTTTTGACGTACTTGGACCAGGCCGCTCGTCTACCTTCCTCATCGTCCAAAGCTTTGTATTCGGTAAGATGTTCAATGAGAGGCGTAATCTGACGAGGTACCGTGAATGATGATACATATTCCAAAAACTAAGATTTACCTGTTCGAACGATGAATTAATGTCCAAGGGTTCGGACAACTTCTTAAATGCATAGCGCAGGTCATCCTGAAGGTGCCGTTGTTTGCGTTCAGCTCTCCTCTTTTCATCCACCTGCTTCTTAACTGCAGCGCCGTGCAACTGGAAAGCGTATTAAGATGGTTGTTTAAGGGAAGAATCAAGAACTTACCGTCTTGTATACATCGTACAAGTCTTCTCTCGTGAGCGTCTTGATAGCATCATCCGCATAACCTTTCACAATACTGTTGAACTCGTCCTCAGTTGTCTCCGGACCAACAACAAAGCCTTTAGGTTTGCTCTTATCTGGCGCAATGCCTTCCTCCTCCCTCGTGCTGCCATAATTCTTGAGGGCTTCCTCTACGATCGTGATCTTCCTGTCCAACTGCTGGTCAAGACCATCGACAGCATCCCAGAAAAGCTCAAGCGGGTTTGAGCCTGGATTCCCAAGCATATTAAGGTAACGCTCATCGTTACGGAATGTCGGATATATTTCCTTCCACTTGGAACGTGCCTTTACTTTGCCTCCGTGAACAAGGTTCTGCAGTAAATCCTAGTAAATAAATAAAATTTGAGAAACTATGAACACGGCGAAGAATATATTCGTTCACCTTGAATGCCTCTCTCGCCTTCCGCTCCCTTCTAGTCTTTTCAACTTGAGTTCGACGCATCTGCTCTTCGTACTCACGCTCACGGACTCGACTGTAATCTTCAAAGGCCAAGAGAATGTCAAGAGTCGGCAATTTCTGAAGTTCTGGATCAATTTGGTACACATCCGAATCTACCACCGATTGATGTGCCGACCTCCAGCGCGTAACAACATCAACTTCGAGTTGCTTGAAGAGAGCCATGACTTTTTGCACGCTACGCGCTCTAGCTGCTCGGGACTCTTGCTAGAAGTGACTGTGAGCTTACGGGCGTAGACGAGATTAAAGAATGACGCACCACTTCCCGTTGCTTTAGCTCTGCGACGTATTCCTCGAAAATCATTCTGCGTTCCGACTCAATGCGGGCCTGCTGCCAGATAGGGTGCTGCGCGAAAAGCTTGTCTGCAGTAGGAAATGTAGTATAATGGAACACATTTGGATTGCCTTTCAGCATGTTTCTAATAGCGGGACGTAGCTTTGCCAGTCGAGCCTCTTTTTCTTCCTGTTCTTTAACTCTAAGGTTGTTGGTGTACTGCAATGGCCTATAAGTAACGAATGGTTATACGAGTCATTTGCTCGATACTTACCTTTTCCCAACATGCCTTTTTCTCAGCCAACGTATTGAGTGCCTTGTACAGAGGGTCAGTAATAATGGCTCGCATGGTCTGATCCCACGTCCAGTTGGCATCCACTCCTGCCTTGCGCAGCAGATGCATGAATGCCTTTTCAGCTTCTTCAATTGTTGGGAATCCGTTGTGCGGAATGACTGGATCATCAGGCAAGTTAGGACGGGCAGGAAGAACACTGGCGGGAGCAAGTGGAAGCGGCCCCGTGTGATGCCCAACGGCTAAGCCATTCTGCTGAGTGGACTGAGAAGCGGATGAGGATTGATTAGTGCCTCCCATGGGAGCGAGTGCACCTTGAGTTGTCCCGGTAGGTTCTGGACCAGTTATTTGATTTGTGCTGGAGGTTCTGTAATCAATGTAGGATTCAGAGAGAAAGCACATTTGAAATACTTACGGAACAGCGGTCGCATTAGCCTTTCCTTCTTTTTCGACTTTTTCCAAAAGAAGCAAAAGCTCGTCGGGCATATCCCATTTAGACTCCTTGCTCTCGGTCTAGACTTGCATAAGTTATGGGTGGCATAAAGGTGAATGTAACACACGTTGTAATAATATTTGCGTCCGCCTGAAAAATATTCCCTCCATTTCGTCTGAGTGAGCGCTTTCTACAGGACCAGTTAATCTAAGTCTATAAGTCAAGATCGAGAAGCAATAGGCATACTTCGAACGGAGTTTTCAGGTCTGTAGAACGTGTTAGCTTACGTCTACATTTGAAAATGTTGCCATACCATCTGGCTTTTCCCATACGCTTTGTTTTGTTGCAGTATCGAACCAGTATGTCCTTCCTTCTGGGTTCCTGTGTTCTGTCTAGAAAAAGGGTAACCAAGAGGTCGAGTCGGCGAAATGCAGGGACTTACCCACATACTGTGACGACGAAGAGGAGAAGAGAGTGTGAACCCGCCCTTTGGCTTATGTCATCATGTTTGGCTCTGTTACAGCGCGCACTCGAGGTCTGCAGGTTCACTGCACTGAGTGCTGCAGCAGCCATCCGTTATCATTGAAATATTGAAATACAAGTCTTGGTTGATGCTCCAGAGACGTGCATTCACGCATGGAAATGCTGTTGAGACGAGTGGCTGGACGTGTCAAGCGTGTGAGCTACTCCGGAAAAGGATTCCGTTGCTCTCAGGCATTGTATTGGCACAATCATGCCCATGTACGACCCGAGCAACGACTCTTTCGCTCACGCGTCCCAATATCATGCCCGGCGACCGTCATCAAAGCTGGCGACCGCTTCTGGGAGAAAGTCTAGTTCGACGCTACGAAAGCCACTAGCATTAGACAACGGCGACGAAACGAGCGACGCCGCGAATGGCCGTTCTCTCGCACACGAGCTAGCCGTCGCACTGATGCCAGAGCCCAGCGCAGGCTCAAAACTTCTTGCGGAAGAACTTGGTTTAGAATTTGATGAAGGTGCGGAAGGGATCGACGAGCCCGTCAACCACCAGGAAGATGGTGACGCACTCGCTTTTGCCAACGGGACGGTCGTAGAATCAGAAACACTGGACCACCCTTTGACAAGCGACACATCAGGAGATGAGGATTACCCTCCCGAATTAGATCCAGAATTCGACAACCTCCCTCCTGCGCGAGACATGCAGAAAGAGGAGAAACGATTAGACCACGATATGATGGACGTTTTAGCGCGAGATCTAGAGTCTAACTCGCGCTTTTTTGGACTATTGCAGAACCTGGATACGAAGTTCACGGTGGAAAAAATTGCTTCAGATATCATTCGACGCATAAACGAGACGGTGAGGGATAGAGAAGGACAGGTGCGAGAGTTACTGGGATATGAACGCGAGTTCAGAAAGCTCGCAGGAGAAATTGGCGGCACTGATGCACTTAGCCGTATAGACGTCCTGGAAAACTTGATCAGCGAAGACGATTCCCTGACCCCAAAATTACCTCTTCCACCAAACACGTCTAGTCATCATACACTTGAGACGCTGGACGAAGAAACGTCATTTGTCCACGTGTCGGATTCGCAAGATTGGGAGGTTGATCACGAGCAAAATCAACTTGGTGACGATGAAGAACTGCTGGGAACGGACGCTTCATTATCCAAATTGGATTTCCCCCCACCACCACCTGTTAAAGGCCCTCTCTCTCCCGCAAAGACGATACCACAGTTAGAACACTTACGAACCTTGACCAGCTCATTTGTATCATCACTAGCAATATGTTCGGAACAGGCGCAGGTTAATGGTGCTGGTCTGACGGAGGCTGCGCGTAAAATTCGATCACTCAAGAATAAAATTAGTGGACTTTACTCTGAATGGGACAGTATAGAGCGTAGCAAGCAACGCATCGAACGATGGGAAACAGGAATTGCTGAGACTAGCGATTCAACCGCACTTACGCGCTTTTCACGGGTAGACGGGCGAAAAGTCGTACAAGAGCATTTGCATGCCTTCGAGCTTGCTTTGGCTGATGCATCGATGAAGACGCAAGCCATCATGGCACGCTAATCCTCGTGGTGAACACATTCCCCATTCGATGCCAATCATCTACATAGCTTTGACATTGGTTTTACTTTATTGTTTCATTTTGTACTCTCTAACTAGACGGAAGCTGCCTTATACCCTCATCACCGCATGCTCGATCTTTTCTACCCAGTGTATTTAAACCTGGTAACTCTAAGCTTGGATATTTAAATACAACAATTCTGGGAAGCTCACCAGTTTGACCTAGTACCATTTGAGCTCAGCCTACAGGTAAAATGAACGGCATTAGTTCTTACCTTGTCTCTACAGCTTCCTTGCGTACGGCACGTTTGGGATCATCGAGCGCTTTCTCCAGCTCTCGGATAACCATGACTTTACAAGGGTGTAGAACATCATAACGCACTATCCCAGGCAATACAGCCAAGAAACGCAGCGCAGAAATTCTTATTCGCTGACGAAAAAAGTTGAGCCTACACCATGATGCATCATATTTCACTCACAACCGGGGGCGCCTGATCTACCATACAATTATGTAGCATCGCATTGACCAAAGAAGTTGCATGTTCAGATATGATGTTCTGCTCCAGCGTTTCGCCACTCTTGGCCGCGTCAAAGAGAGCATCTATAACGCTCGCGCGAATGTCCGAATCTGGCAGTTCCAGTCCTCTCAGGAAAAGGGGCATGAGCTAGTACCGTCTAAGCCGGCATCGTCAATGACTTGGCAAATAGCTCACAGTAGGCATTGCGTGTGCATATGCCGCTCTGGGTACAGACCGACTGAGGACCGTCAGAGCCACCAAGTGGGCTGCTTGAGACTTGTTATCTAGTCTGCTTGAGGCCAGTCCCATACATATATCACATGGCTTACCATCCGAGTCCCGTGCATGAGCTACAATCCGGGGAAGCACTTGACTAACATATTTTTGCGCATATAAGAACTATTAATCAACGCTTAGTCGCAAGATTCGCAAGATTCTGGCACGTTCTTACTTTGATGATGGCATGGTTTTTCTTTGTCAACACACTGTCGACTGCAACAATCTCTCCAATCGCTTTGGCAGCAACCCATCCAATTTCCTCGTCTTTCACAGCTTCAAACAATGCATCCCTAAAACGCATTGATAACGGATGTCCCTTTACTATTAACCCCTTCGTCAGCTTCAAGAAGTCAGTCTAGGAATGAGTTTGTTGATGAACGCCACGGACCCAGGCGAATGCACCAAGTGCCGTACTGCGACGAATGATAGGTACGGCAGGGTCCAACACTTGCGCAGGCCAGAGAAATTTGAGAGCATTTTCTAAGAATACAGAGGCATCTTTTTGAAGTCAGCAAGGTGACGCGTAGGGAGAATTATCTTACCCTCCGTTCGCTTATTCACGATAACCGACAAAATGTGCCAAGCAGATTCTCTCTGCAGGTCATTGTTCGCCGAATCAAGGCTCCACGTGTAAACATTATCCAAAAACACGTTGAGGTCTGGAACTGGGATTTTCACCTTGAAGTATATGAGTCCTCAAACTGGTGACAAGTCGCGACACCGTACCTCACTATGTAAAGGGACAACTACCGCCGCCACGAAAGCCACTAGGTCCCTTTGACCATCCACGTGGTCCTTGAAATTTTCAATTGACTACCTGCCAAAAATTCGTAGTACCTACTTTGAATATATCAAGATTCTTGCCCGAAGGCAACTTCTGATAGCCTTCCGCCAGACCTTGCAAGTCAGCATGGAACATCGCGTTTGTTAAAGCTTTGATCAAGACTTCTTGTCGCCTAGAAAAGAGAAGTCATGTTTTTTCGTTCCTCGGCGATAACGAAAATGATAATACATACTGGGGAGTCAATGACTGACCAATCGTAATAAGTATTTGAGCTGCAACACTAACCACCCGATAATCTGCCGTTGCCATAACATGACTGTTAGATAGAATAGCCGAATAAATGAACAGATTAAATAATTGAGGAACTAATCTGTTGACATGTTTAGCGACGTCAACGTGCCCTTTCTCCGTTTTTGACACCAGAGTCTGAGCTATTGCCGATAAGATTGCATGAGCGTACGCTGACGTTGGCTCCAAGTCTGGTGTATTGCTCGTTCCCTTCGGAACGCAGAGGATGTCAAGTTTCGTCATCAGACGGCTGACCAGCGTCTCAAATAAGTCTGCTTGGATACAAAGTTTGCCTAGAGTTGCAAGAATCCGCCAATACTTCACGCGTTCAGGTGCGGCATCGCGAGCAGGTGCAGCATCTGGAAGTGCGCTGAAAAGGAGGGGCAAAGTCCGCTCGGCTATGTGATGAGGTGCTATGGTTGCTATTATCGCCAACAAACTGATCATTGCACCACTTTGGAGTGCAGTAAGCATTGGCCTTGTGTATGATAAAGCGAACATTCACCTGATATCGTCAAGTTCGTCGGTATTAGCCTGGAATAGATCGTTAAGGTTGTTTACGATGGTTCCCAATTCGTCATCAGACAACAGCGCTCTCGTTGTTATCAAGCCGTTTAGTGCGAATAATGCGGCCATTCTCGACGGGAGGTCTCCCAAGGCTACCATAGCAATTGTGAAAACATCGTCCTTGTATGGTGCCAAAATCGGCGGCTGCGTAGATTCGACGGTACGATCTGAAGAGTCCCGCGCAGCGATGATCAGGTCGGAAAGTAGCAGAATTGTTGCTGGCCTGGTAAGAGCTTCGTCCGGGTTCATGAATAGCTTTACGAGGTGAGGAACAGCTTGGGATATTGTAAAGCGAGTGATAGATGCTACAAAGTAGCTGAACATACAACACGTTGTTCTTCACCAATGAGAACATACGGGTAGTAGTAATAAACGCGCAAAGCACTTTGATAGCTGGCTTTGCCATACTTTTTTCTGGCTCCTCGATGATCTGTATGCACTCGCTGCAGGCCTCTCGAGCCAATCCCCGAATATCTTCATCATTTTCCAAGGAGCTTTCATCCGGATCATAAATTGTTTTGATAAGTTCCTGCACAGCTCTCAATGCCTCTTGTTCGGTTGCTGGATCCGTTGGTTGGAAGATCTGCAGCTCATCTTCAGTTACTTATCCTTAATATATATAAAAATGCCATACTTCTAGTTTAATGGAACTCCACAACTTCCTAGCAAAAGAGCGCGCGACAGGAGCGCCATACACAGGAAAACTGAGAGCCAAGGCCTGTAGTGTATCTCTCTGTCTCTCGCTCAGTATCATCACGCGCTTACTCGGACTTGTATTGTTACCTTCGTGGCTGGTGACCCAGCCAATAGTTTCTCGAGAAATAATGGTATGGCCAACGCTCCAAATAACGGTGTTGCATTTAAACACTCCCTGTAAGAAGATGAGTGGCATTGCATAATAACACGAATGATGTTATACCTGAGGGCCGTCCGCAATTGATCTGTAGATATGCCGTATGGATCATTGGGTGGCGGGCGGAACGTGATAGGAAAGTAACAGAATGTGATGTTGAAAAGCGACTATCGACTGGTCAGCGCAAAACGGAGAGCGAAAAAACCGTTGCGCACTTCTGTGTGACGAGATATGTCAAATTCAATCAAGATGACTCTCGCGATTGCAAATGCTACAAGCAAATTGCGCGGGTCTTTCTCCCCCTCGGCCATAAATATATACCCGTCCAGAAACTCCTTGTTCATCGCCTTTAGCACTGCTATGTGTTAGTAGGAAACGCATGATTATTCAAACAACTCACCGTCTCTGTGTCTGGCCATAAGTGTGTCGATAATGGTGAACACTTGAAACCTAACAGCTTGAACTAAGGCCTTCATTCTAACATACTTGAATAGCCTGTGAACAGTCGATAATCTTATGCTAAAATAATCACTATGCACATACCCTCGGACGACTGTAGAAGCCTCTTCAGAAGAAAAAGAGGGGAGAGCAGTTAAAGTGACGAGTCCTTTAAGTGCTGGTATTATCGTCTCGGGGTCATCTAGTTTCTCGCAGTAAAACGTAGTCAATACTCTGACTGTAGAGAGATAGTTGGAGCTTTGGAGGATGGAACAATGGGGATAACAATACCAGAGGCAATATTGAGGTTTGTTGGAGGAAGACATGCGATAACAGAGGATAGAAAATCCACGCCTGAACGAAGCGGTGAATCCATAGAAACACTTGCAACTTAAATGGATATACCCTTAGTCCTCGGTCCATCCTCTTCACCCGTCAGATATGGCCCTAGAGCCTTGACTACGTTGAAGAGGCTGATTTTATCATTTGATATTTCTATAACCTAGTGATCTTCGCCATATCGCAGGTAGTCGATGCGACATACATGCCTGATACAATCTCATCCAGCTCTTCGTCTCTGCTCGAAGCAATCCATGTTCTGACGAGACGTTCCGTCGACTCCATACGGTTGGGACGAGATGTGCACGTGGATCACGTGCTTCAAGTCGCATATTCACGACGCTTATGTCGTTTCTGGGCGTTGCAGCCTACCGACAATGCATATCCAGCAGCCAATTCTGTCATAGGAGCCTCCTACGTTTCTCGTCAACGTTTGGACGGCCACTTGGGCCTCTCAGGAAGAAGGGCCTCGACGAGCCGAAAGACAAATGGAATTACAACCAGACATTGTTTAGCGAGATTCCAAACGACGAAGCCAAGGACTACAGGCTCGTGAATGCCAATGATTTGGAGAAAGAAACATCCCCTATTCATGGCGTCAAGATGCTTGTACGCGACTTCATTGAAGACTCCTTGTACAATCCACATTACGGCTATTTTGTGAAACATGCTACCATATTCGATACTCAGGACACGCATTTCGACTTCTCGTCGCTGAGGGACTCCATAGAGTTCCAGGAGGAGGTTGCCAATAAGTATTCCGCGTACGGCGTAGACAAGGTTGACGGCCCAGGAAGGCAGCTGTGGCATACACCGACTGAGCTATTCAAGGTAGCCTACCGACGGCCGATACATTTTACGATCTCATTTTCTTGCTAGCCGTGGTATGGACGAGCCATCGCTCACTGCTTGGTGTCGGAATACCTTCTGAAGTACTTCCCATACGATGATTTCATCATTTACGAAATTGGAGCGGGTAACGGTACCCTAGCTTCAGACGTACTCGACTGCATTCAGGAAGAATATCCAGACGTCTATGAGCGCACCCGGTATCAGATCATCGAGATTAGCTCGAGTCTGGCACAGCTCCAAAGGCGAAAGCTTTCTGGACGCCACCCATGCGCAAAGGTGACCAACAGGAGCATATTCAGATGGAACGTACGAGAGCCTGCGCCCTGCTTCCTCGTCGCCATGGAAGTAATCGTGAGTTAGAACACTAACATTTCATGGCTGGCATTATTGAACCAACTCTGCTAGGACAATTTTGCCCACGATGTTGTGAGGTATGATTTACGGACGCTACAGCCATATCAAGGGGTAGTTACGGTTGATCGTCAGGGAGAGTTTGACATGCTATACACTCCAGTCTCCGATCCGCTCATTACCTCGTTTCTCGATATCCGGAAAAAACTTGGGCAGCAGCCAGCAATAAGTAGGATTTTACGAACATCGGAAACGCTCAGGAAGATTTTCACGACACTGCCGTTTGCTCCGAACCTTTCTGTAGAAGAATATATTCCCACCCGGACGCTCAGTCTTCTCCGAACTCTGCGAGAGTATTTCCCACGGCATCGACTTGTGCTATCCGACTTTTCTTCTCTGCCAGACACCATACCTGGTGCGAACGCCCCGGTTGTCCAGACACGCTTTCGGAATGTCACAGTTCCGTGCACAAAGTTGCTCGTAAAACAGGGCTACTTTGATATATTTTTTCCAACCAATTTCGAACAACTCAGAGACCTGTACGAGCACATACTATCTCAACCTAGTGTGAGCACCTCCCAAGAGTCTTCAAATCCTTCATGGACGTCTCCGCTATCGCTTAATTGGAGTTCTGTCTCTCTTGGGCGAGACTTTTTTTTCTCTCGGCGTCCAAGTAATAGGCGGGCACCACTTGACGGGGTCACCTCATCGACCGGCCTACCAGTTGGCGAACGCAAATCCAGCGTGTTCACGCACGCAGAATTTATGTCTACTTATGCGGATCTCAGCAAAACGAAGCTGCGTAGCGGGGAGAATCCGTTGCTAGACTTTTATAAGAACGTCAAGTTCTTATTCTGATCCACGCATCCCAGGACAGTAGACTGCAGGGTTATATGTATCCTAAGTACGCACGATGTACAGGTAGTAATGAAATACTTCTCCAAGCTGCTTGATTTCTAGTGTTGTACCCGGCCTGGTCAGATACCGTCTTCGAAAATGTGGTTGACCAAATGTGAGGTATATGAAAATACCGCCCTTGCGCAGGATCCTGAAACTTGCGTGAGTTCAGGATATGTACGACTCATTGCAGTGCTCCCACCGAATTGCTTCGTCTACTTCCTTGATGCAGTTTTCGACGACGAGTGGCTGGGGATCCTTAATACACACTTGCAGTGACCATAGTACGTAATTATGGCAATCTGCTTACCCAAACGTCCCCTTTCGCAGTCATCATCGCATCCATGGTACCTTGAACGCCGTGAACAATCTGAAACCGTGTTCTCATGATTGTCACGAACCTTTGTCAATCGCAACATCGAACGTGTCGTTGTCAAACTTGAGATCTCTGACGTCCATTTCATGCCCTTAATAGGCCGAGGCTTGAATCAATACTGCAATAGGAACTATAACAGACTAACACTCCATTTCGGGGCGACTGCGTGCGTGTCGCTGACGCATTTGATCAATGACAACTGTCGAGTACTATGCCAGTCAATGAACTGAGCTGGTCTGGAACGACCAAGCTCCGCTCACGTCGGTGTTCACTATATTCTTGTACCCGCTCTCCCACATCTGGCATCGTGAATGGCACAGCGGTGGAAGACGCCATCATCTTACCTCTTCTGACAGTTTCGAGTTGCCACAGCCAAGGACGAGGATACGAGAGGATCTGTCCGGAATCAGATCGTGGAGATAGGGCGCGAGATCTGCGTAAGACTTGAACCAGTCAAAGCCAATATCGCTGGCTGATTCTCTAGATAGATCAGGTGAGTTGCGATGCAGCGACAGATGGTCGCCTAGCATACTGAGCGTAACGCTGGTTCCTGCGAAGCAAGAGGAAGTGAGCAGCACGACGTGCAGCAAAGCAATTACCAGTAGTCTTTGGAGTTGTAGTCTTCGTTTCTGACAGGAAGCACCATACACAATTGCAACAGATCCGCCACAGATCCATGCCTCGCCCATATATTCCCCTTCCCTCCCTTCGAGGCCCTAGCTTTCTTGAATGCCCTGCTGATGCCGTCTTCTCTGGTCGTTGACCACAGCAGCCCAAGCCTTGCTTATTCTGGCCACTGGGTAGTTCTTCCCGCTGTCCACTTGACCAGCGACCAGTATGCATCCGCAACCTTCAATTTTAATGGTTTGTCTGCTCCCTTCTTTTTCAACCCACACTGAGTTGGTCGCAGGATCCTCGGTGTCTGTCATCGGCTCCGTAGGGATAGTCGATCAGGACGTCCCCTTCCTGTCCTACGCACTGGATGGCGAGGACAATGGGCTGATCACGTTCGATAGCGAACGTCCCCACATTCTTTACTCTTCACCTCCCCTACTAGCCGATCATCATATATTGACTCTCACTCTTTTGACTAACACATCTATCCTTTCAATCGAATACATAATGATCACCGTCAGCAACGTTGAAGAACAGCCCCTCGTCCATACATGGTGGACCAGACGTCGTATCATCGAAATTGTCTGTGGGACGCTTGCAGGCATTCTTCTTCTCGCCACCATACTACTTGCTCTATTTATTTTCATTCAGCGGCGAAAGCGCGAAATCAGTGAGTCATTCATTGTTAAACTAGGCATAGAGCTTGACGAATTCAGTCTACAACTCCATGGGCCCGCTACAGGTGGCCCTACCGCGAACGAAGGAGGCGTTCACGGCCCGCAACTGCAGCACATACGGTCTATCCTTCATACCATACGATCCGGGTTCTGACAACTTTACACAACTACCGCCCAAGAAGCCTCGACCATCTCGGTCTCGCCAGAAGCACCACGACGATCTATCTCCATTGGAGTTGCAACGACCGATCATAGCGCAAAACCCATCTACTTCATCACTCCTCACTCATACATCCACTTCCGCTCCTTTAGATGTACAACATAGAACAATGCTCTCACATTTAGTAAACAACTTGACTGAATAGTTATTATTTTTGTGCAGTAGTTGTAGTCATATGCAACTGCCGTTTTCACAGGAAAAATGTCCTCCTCGTCGTCTCGATGCTGGGCTAAGTGGGGGAGTTGTCCAAAGATGTTAACCTTGATTGACTGGTACTCACCTTCCACTGCCAGATATACTCGTCTTCTCTCGGTGGCACGACAGTTGCAACCGTCCGTTTCGGGGATTCTTCTTTCCCATTCTCTGATGCTTCTTCTATATCAAACTCCAATGGTTTAGGGGCTTCACCAAAATTCCTGACGGCAGGTATGTTTTTTTTTACCCATCGTAGCTTTAACGTAAATCGAGGGCCTATCTCTTGCAATGCCACTTTTTCTTCGGAACGGAAGGCATACCTATTGATTGGTTTTAGTGTGGTTGCTTAATAGGCTGTGGAAGTCGAAGCTGACCGATGTCGTCGGAAGAACAGGAAATCGCGCTGGTTATGGAGCGTAACTACCTGTCGGCCCTGGAATTCTGGCATGGGCGGGAACGTCGTTTGGAACATCCGCCCGACAAGATGGCCTAATCGGGTTGTGAAGTTATTCAATACTAGTTCTGGGTGGTGCGGAGTTGCCCTTGCATGCCCCTAGAACCCACATCGTAAGCGCCGTGTGTCCCGCCCAGTGGAACAAAAACGAACAAAGATATCTTTCGTCAATTCAATAGACGTGAGCTTGAAATAAGCTGTCGGGCCACTAGGCAGATAGACCAGTGTGATAGCGTCTACAATCCCCTCACATTAGCAATTCAAACGACAGAGAAAAGTACACCCACTAGGCTTCTTCACATCTTCATTCACTACCAACAGATGCTTGTACCCCCGTCCTGCAGCCCACCCAGCAATTTTCCCCATCTCAAAACCTTTACCTTTCTTCCGTCGTATGAACTCCGCACCAGGAAATACTCCCACCAACTCGTCGCAAAAATCATACGTCGCTCTCGTCGCTTTCGGAGATGTGGTAATCAGCGTTTTGGGAGGAATCGTCGGGTCGTCCGTGGTAAAGTATTCTGCAAAGGGATCTACAGCGATGTCTGCGGCGATTTCCTCTTGTTCCTCGGATGGTCCACTTGACGGTCCCGCTAGGGAAATTGTAGATGGGTCGTACTCCCGCATGTTATCAAGAGTTCGTGGAACATTCTCTTCTCGTCGTTTCTGGCGAGCAGATCAATGGTATTTTCATCCCAGACGAAGGTGCGTACTTTCTTTGCGGCTGGGTCATTCGATTCTGCTTTAGCCAGCGCCAGTCGTCTTTTGAGTTTTTCCTGGCTTTTTGCCTTTTTCTTCTTCTGCGCTACCTCTTCACGCTTCATTTTGTTTTTTATTCGCGACGGTTCAAACCGGTTCGTCGTCATTCTGGTACGCTTTTGACAGACCAGCGTTAGTTGAGATACCAAACAAAAGGCTATTTTAAAACTGTCATCTATACACACTACTAATTATAGTTTAGGTTTGGCATTGACATGTAAAGCATACAGATCCTCTGCTGCTTTGGCAATCTCTTCACAGAACTTTGTGTTAGGCATCTCCGTCCGTGATGTAATTGTATATTGTAAATGATCTGGAAAAAATAAGTGAGGTGCGTGGAGGTAAGAGGAATCTGGATTACCATCAAAACCAGTCATGTAAGCCACTCCAAAACCATCCGGTACCACCTTGGAATAGTCTCAGTGGACTTTACATGATAATATGATATCTACGCACCTCTCCCCACCCATAAACAGGGAAGTGTTTCGAGTAGATGGCTGAAGTACTCAAGATCCAATACTTTCCTCTCATATAGACAGGGTCCTTGAAAAGGACAGGCACGTCCTCTCCTTCCTCGATCAACTTTGTCAAACCTGTGATGTGTAAGTTGCATCTCAACAAGATCAAGCTGTCACCCACCAAATAAGTGCCGGTCAACTCCCAATCCGAGGCCACATTCTTTCGCCAGCATTACATGCCTTTGCGTGGCGGCATCAAAGAGTGTTTTGCGCGTCTCTTTGCTCATTTTTGGATCGTCCATGCTCCGCAACCATGCGTCTGATTCACTGGTAACAACGCGGATAGCTTCCGTACGCCCTTTGAAGTACTTGCGCGTAGTCGCAGCTTCGTATGTACCACCGTTCCTTTTTGCGTCTCCGTTAAGGCGCTTGTAGGCTAGCTGCACGATCATTTGTGCCCACGAGTCCGGAGAAATCCCAAAATTCTTGATGGCGGCTTTTCCATAGGGAGTACGATGGATGCCCAACGCCTGGCTTTCAATGAGTTCTCGAGCTGCTGTATCGGCTCTGGAGACGGCTTCCAAAATGCTCGGGGACACTTCCCAATCCAACGGAGTTGGATTCAATGAAGAAAATCCAGAACCATGGTCAAAAGCGCGGTCGTGCAACATATCTAAAACATCGTCGGATAGTCTGACTATGGGTGTACCGTCCATGACAGAATGTTCGCCCATAATACCAGCATATGCATTGTCAAACACGATGAATTGTACAGCCTTGTCGACCCAGCGATTTCTGAGACCGACTGGGATATCGTTCACGATTTCGCCATGCCACAGGTATCGACTGTGTTCTTCTAGCGTGGACGGCTTGGATGAGTCTAAACAGACGATGAATGCAGCTGACTGGATATCATGCAAAATGGCAGAATTGCGAGGAGATGATGCCAAGTTTTGGTAATCCTGCGCATATTAATCAGCCTACACTCGTAAACAAATCCAAGAAATACGTACCTTTGCCCAGATGTCACGATTAGAGGCTGTCAAAATGCCAACTCCAGGATATTCTCCCAAACTATTCGCATATATGTGCTCCACCTGTCTGGATAGTCGTGCATTAAGCAAATAACCATTCCCTGATGTGAGCAAAACAAACTTTTCAAACTCGGATGTGCTGAGAATCCGGCCATTATCCGTTGCATTCATCTTCCAAATTCTATTATTCCTGATAACAATAATATGTCCCGAGTCACCGCTGTCGCTCGGTTGTGCATAAGTAACACTCCAATCCAAGCCTTGTGGACCTGGCACACGACAACCGTCAAACATCCAGCTAGATATAGTGATGAGCAAGACGTGAATCGACTAATTGTTTAAATACCGATATGTATCCATGCAAATGGGGCCTTCCTTTGTTGTATCATGCTCGAGTGTGCCTTGCTTGAGCTGCTTTCTAAATATCATGGCCGCGCGAGCCAGGCCTGCTGCACGGGCAGCCGGTGTTTGCGGAAGGTGCGATGGATGCGGATTGAAACCATCTGATATAGTACATGTATGCACCCATTCATAGACTCTTGCGGGAACGTACAATAATAAGAAACATTGACCACGACCTGGACATTTGCATGATCAATTCAACTTTTCTAGAGATGAGGAACGGGTTACCGAGTCTCTATAGCCAAGGTAGGCAGTGTCATCCCACCACTGTTCTAGCCAGTGAGGCGTCTGATCGTTATGGCGAAGCAACCTCTTCTGAAGTTCGGGTCCCTTGGCCGCTGCAAATTCGTCGATCTTCTTTTCCAGAGTGCTGTATTCCTGTTCGGACCAAGCAATTGGTCTCAAAGTCTCCTTCAGCCGCGCCAGTGTCTTGTCCAATTCTGGGACTGGCAGTTTAGGGAGTGTCCGTTGTGATTCCAAGGGGAGAGGCGAGGCGGCAGCCTTCCAATCATGTGGGCGGTTTGAAAGCTTGATTGTGGACATCAGTCTAGGACGAGCAGGACAAGTCAGAGGGCGGCGGAGGGAGGCCAGCATGGTGGGACCAGGGTTGCCGGTCCTTGCAGGTGATTCCGGCAAACGATAACCTTAGAACATGGTTAGGGTTACGCACAACTGGTTAGCAACTGCGGACGGCGCTATCTCGAATGTCCCCAGACAAGCCGCTCGTCATAAAATGCACTTTCAATCGGAAGCTCAAAAGGATTGCTTTTCGCTCTGCGCGCAACTGTACATATGACCTCCTCCGCAGCAAGGAATGTATCCATTTTTGACTCGGGACGCAGCAACTTATATACGGATACAGGTTGACCAGTGCTTTTCCCTCACAGGAACCCCCTACATGATTGCTTACAAGGACGACGATGGAGAGATTTCAAACATCGTAACCGATGATGAACTATCCGAGGCCATTGATTTCTTCGATGACGGACATGATGACGCCCCTCCATCTTCTGGTTCGTCCGTCTTTTCTGGCCGCAGCTCATCCTCAAGAAAAATTACAATGCACGTCGAGGTGAATATCGAATTCGATGGCCGTCTGTCAGACACCGCCAGTTTAGACGATTACCGCGACGACAGCGAAAGTCAAATTTCCCTATCTATCAGTTCCACTAGACGAGAATTAGACGACGACGACGTTACCGTGAGCTCGCGAGACTATATTGCGGCTTCGCATCTGTCCAACGGGCGATATGTACTCGAGGGCGAATCCTTGTCGCAGCGGATCTCAAATTTCGGCTGGCAGTCTACTTCGCGTCCAGAACCCATAGAAGAAGGCATTCTAGAGGACCTCGTCAACTCAAGCGCGATGCGAACCGGAAGTGAAACAGTTCCCGTTGAGGAACGGATGTTACCAGAAGATGAAGAAAACACATTCGAAGACCTAGACGTGATAAGCCTCGACTTTGATGCACCAGCTGTAAACGATCGACATGCTGCATGGCTGCGAGAACAGACGTCGCTAACCAGCCGCACCAACCTCAATAACATAAGAGATAGATTTGGGGTACACGACTCGTCGTCGCAACCTGATTCCGAATCTATCTCCGGCAATGTTGCTTTGGAAAAGGACACACGTGGAAAGTACTATTACTCCTACACACCCGCGTCTTCGAATGGTTCTCAAGAGTACGACACCTTTCATGAAGAACATCAATTCGATGAAGTGGTGGAACCCCATAGACCTTCTTCCATGCAGCTAGCATGGCTTGCATCTCAGCGTATCCCACAAGCAAATGAACACATCGCTCCCACCTCTATTTCTTCCTGGGGACTCAACGAGGAAGATAACGCACAAATGGGAGGTGAATATGAACCACCACTCCCCGAGAGTACGACCTCTGCACCGCCCGAGATCGTCACAGCATGCTCTCATTGTGGCGTTCTACTTGAAACCATTCGTTACGTGTGCTCTACATGTGGTCCTAAGCCTCTCGCTGGGACTGCCAGTCATTCGTATCCACCCCCACCTTTGCGTCACGCCTTTGCAGCGTCTTCTCGGACGCTTGTCGCGGGCTCTTCATCGTTAGCAAACAGTCATCGTGATCGGCCATTGCCTCCTCTACCAAGCAACAACGGGTACGAATTGTGCGCTGAATGTGTCCAGTCTTACGGGATATACCACGCCGTTGAAGGCGGTAGAGATCCAGAATCTCCGCCAATATCAGGCGGGTCAACGTCATCGTTTATGGAGCTTCAACATTCATCCGTGTTTCATCGGTCCGCTCCTCAGAAAGGCAAATTACGACATGCTTTCAGGGAACAAATGTGGGAAGGCAATAAATGGATTGATTTACGTACGTTGATGAACAGCGCCCCCATGCGCCAATCATACTGATGTGTATTCAAAGAACAAGGCGAGAGTACCGTCCGCGTATGCTCGATGTGTAAAAATGAGACGGACAAGAAAAGATACAAGTGCGCAGTTTGCCTCAAGATTCATATGTGTCAATCGTGTTACAGGTGCATGGCTTCAAATCATTGCAGTAAAATTGACTTAAACTGTTATTCGGCTGTAGTCAAGTGCATGATTTGCATCCCAAACATGCTTTCATCGCTGTGCCAGACGTTGAAATGTCACTATCTTTTCGAGTACCTCCCCCTGAAGAGGAACAACGTCAGTGCAAAGCAGTGAATTGATGTCAATGCTTATTTCCCTGCAGCGCTTCTACACCGTGGCGTAAACTGTGTGCAGTATGTATCATTATATTTGGGAAATGAAATTTTCACATGATATCGGCCCTTTAGTTGCCGACGAGAGATAATCGGCGCACGTTTTCACTGTCCATTCTGTGGTGTCGACATCTGTCAGAACTGTGAAGCCGCAGGCCTACCAGGGAACCTGGATGCTTCCAATGGGGGTCATGATTCGACTCACATCATGCTGAAGGTAATCATACACCTTGCATTTGATTACTCGCTCACAGCAGCGTCAGATTCCTTACTATCTTGACTCGGGCAAGGTAACTGGGTCGTGTTTACAACATTATTTAGACTGACGCGTCTTGGGAAGGTCAACCAATTGAGTAACATAGCGAGACGGTTGGATGTATCAGACGCGGCGACGGTCGGGCGTGCTTTTCCTTCTGGTGTATCAGTATATCCGAGCACTTCTCACGTTGACATCTCCACCAGTCTTGGGTCGATTGCCTTGGAACAGCGTGACCATCATCAACCGCCGTGTAATAACTGTAGACAGGTGCGTTGACGATATGTCATTCTCCGATATACCTCATTCCCTTCCACAAGATCATAATCGGCATAAGATATCAATGTGTCAATTGTCCCTCCTCCCCATTTGGTTATAGCCTTGTAAGCATATCCTCCAATTTTCTATCCACACATTGACTGGCCATGTATTAGTGTCAAACTTGCGAAGATCGCTCATACGAGATTCACGACCCCTACCACGTTTTCTTCAGATTATCGCGGCCTGTCGACAAAGCCATAGAATCTCCTACGCCTTTCTTGCCCATACTGTACGGTTTGCACGTAGTCAAGATGCTATCTTTTTGACCACGATTCCCAGGTACACGGAGCCAGCTGGACCAACGCGAGGTCATTTTATGCATAGTGATCCCAGAGGTTGGGCATTGGATTGTAAAGAACGTGCAAAAGCTCAACTGATTTGATGCATAGCTTATCTCAAGGCCCTTCTCCACAATACCGCTGTTTGCGATTGCTGTTTCACGAAAATAAGAGGAGAATGGTTCAGATGCGCATACTGCCTCCGTGATTTGTGCCATGATTGTCTTCGAGTCGATACCCATGATGACACCCACTTGTTCATAGTTTTCAAGTCCAAAGTAAGGGTTTAAATGTGACGGCCATTGATGATCTAATGTTAATGACAGGTCAACATGCAAACTTTCCGGTACGTAGAGAATGTTGATGCTGGTGAACTATCCTCACTATCGTCTTAGTGAAAATTTGAATATAGAGGGTCAACCCATCAGGCCGCCCATAATACCATACGCCGTCTATCACAAGTTGATCTCGAGCTTGTAATACTGCTGTCTTGTATTGCAGATAACATTATTTATAATAGCCCACCCACGCAATATGTCTAGCCCTTTTTAAATCCTTTGGAGTTAGATGTTAACTGTCTTAATTCAAAGAAACACATTGATCGAACGGCATACCTAAGCGTCGTCTCTCATAGAACAGATCTGTTCTGCTAGCTCCCAGGTTCACAATCTTCGGGCAACCATCACGGTCCTTCTCAAGACGAGTACATTCAGCACAATAATATGCGTCAGATATACCTGGGGAAGTCAGTAATAGATAAAAACCTGATATAGAGCACTTACCAGGCGAGCCGCAGATGATACAACGTCCACCATAGTTACCAAAGTTGCATTCATCACAAATGCGTACTAACGTCTCTGGTCTGACGTACGAATCACAGACAGGACTGTAAAAGTGTCTGTCAGCACTAGATTTTTATGTTCTGCTGAAGAGCATACCATTTCCCATCGCATTTCTCACAGAGACGGCCTATGGCTGTAGTAAAAGAAGGCATTAGTCAGGGCACGGTGGGGTTAGGGTGCAAAACATACCTATTCCAGGCTGGCGTCTGCACATAATGAGATCTGCAATAGGTAATTGGTTGACATCGTTTTTTCTCATAAAAGCAAGGTTCACATGCCTGGGTGGTGTTTCGACATGGTTGGTAGTTGGTATTGAAGGCTGGTGGCTTAGTAACTTCCTCTAGGGTCGATCGTACATAGATATAAACAATTCACAAGCTCCTCCTTGTACTTGTGAACTAGTCGAACGGTGGACGCTTGACAATGTTCAATACACTGCGGATAGAGTTAGCGACGACGCAGACCCTCTCAGATAATGTCAATGTCAAGAGAGTATTGGGGTTAATCGCGTTCGCGTTGATAATTAGCACACGTGATCGTTCTCGTACCGTAGTACTAGTCACTGATAATCTCTGGCTACTCAATGCATATCTGTGTCGTCCATAAGCTTAATATGCGGCTTGACGAAATGGCTCGCGTCGGCGAAAACTCAAAGGACTCGGCCCCGATCGCAATGTCAGCCGCCGCTACTTGTCACTCGCTCACTCTGCTGTTGCTCTTCAGCTAATACTGCTACCACCACCACTGCGATATCTGCGATATCCCATAACCACACCCCATATTGACACTTGACACTATGAACACCATCATCATTCATCCTAATAACCGTGTTGCCCGCACCCCCGCACACGATCTCTCCGCTGCCCTAATTGCCCCTGTCTCCCGCTGGTATCGCAAGCCGACGCCGTGGTGGGTTGACACCTTTGAAGAGGTAGGTCTTCACCCCATTGTAGAGACTGACGAAGTTGTAGAGGAGGAGCGAGAAGCATCTCTAGAAGAAAATGTGCTTGACGTCCTCGCTGACGAGCTTAGCGCCTCTGAAAATGCGGAGTACACAAGCACAGGTATGCCTATCAGAGCTTTCTTTGCATGTTTTGATGTTGAGATGCGCCGGTACAAACAGATATTGCACTTGAACATTCGCAACAAGGTAAGCATAGTATTGATGGACCTGACATTTTCGATATAGCGCTCGATGGTACGTTCAACTGTGCCATTTGTGACTTTCGTGCTGATGGACAATGCATTTAGACATTATCCTCGATAATGATTTTCATGAAATGGAAAAAGACAGGCGTTACGATAATATTGATTTCTTTGAGGAAGTGATTCTCGTCGACGAGGGTAATTTCTATGTGCCTTCACTTGAGATCAAATTGAAATGGTCCAATTTCCAGTTGACAACGAGGAGGAGGAGGCTGACGACGACGACGACGACACCTTGATGGATATCACATTCACTGGCAACAGTAAGTCGAAATCTTGTCGACCATATCTTCTGCACTCAAAATCTTCTTGGGGCAGACGTTACGTTTAGATTGCAGGTCCCACTGAACATTGTCGCCACCGAGTTAGATTCAGAAGACGAAGGAAAGCACGACACTATCGACTGGAACCATTCTAGCAGCAAAACAAACCAATATCTTCAATAACGGATACAGAGTCACCCCGGAACACCAGGAACGTAGGATTCTTGCTCTGGCAAAGCTTGGTTCTGAAACTCTTTGTGTGACAACGTGCACCGCGCGCCAGTGGTGAGATTGCGTGACGGGAATGGATATGACCTTGGCACGGCATATCTCCAACTCCTCGATGATCTAGCGGTGCAGTTGTAGAGCATAACATAGGCTGCGGCTCGGCCCGTGCTTTTTCCGTGGGTGACGCAGATCGCCTCTTTTGAATCTATGGTATGTGTGCTTTTTGAACTTGTTTTCAATTTCTCACTGACTTTATAACGCCATTCAACTCGTTTGGGTCTGTTTAGTGTTTATCGTGCCTTCCTGTATCGCATCCTTTCTTTGCGTGCCTCTTTGCTAACATTTCTAGATATCTTTTCTTGGCACCGGCAATCGGCGACGCTCTCTTCTGTTGCTCTCTTTTGGTCTGCGTTTCTGTTGACATCTATGGTCTGGCAACCTACTCTGCTCTTTTTGGACTTGCTCCTTGGTGTCCGCTCGCTACACTACCGACCTTCGGATCTCTGGCGACCGATGGCATGCACACCCTGGAGGCTTCTGGAATCGGCCTTATATCTCCTCGTCATATTGCTAACATTTAGGTGTTTTTATGGCACTGGCGACGGGCGACCGCAGATAGTGAGTCCTCCCGTTTTATTTTATCTTCGTCTTCCACCCTCCTTCACTTGATCTTGTCGCGGGAGGCCTAGGTCAAAGGCGACAACCCCTTTTTATCGGTGTTCCCTCTAATTTCTATGCATGAGATCTTTGAGAACGGAACGGCAGTAGAATCATTGTTAGGCAAATTCTTCGCGCTGGTTCGACTAGGGCCCGATCCTCCGCTTAGCCTTTTCCATGTGAATACGGGAGGAAACTCGTGGCTAGCAGAGAGTCGGATGGGGACATGCTCTGGTCAAGCGGTCACCAGATGCTCTTTGCGACGCTACGGGGCCGGGAGTGGAGGGCACAAACTCTGACCAAGTTGTGTAGCTCGCTCCTTGGTATGGGTGGATAGTATTCACCGCAAATCTTGAGTGCCTTCATCGACTCCTTCCATTCCCTTCGTCCTTTGGAAATGTTCCGCCGAATTTCCCGCTTCATGGAAAAACAAGACGAAAAAAATTTCATAAAGAGAAAGAAAGAAAAAACAATCATAGAGCACGCTGGCGTATTTTCCCATTTTTTTCCGTATTCATGATTTTGATTTCATTTTTTTCCGGACGCGGGGAGGGACGAATCCCAGATACCCAGATCTATTCCCCGTCCAAAATTTCAGAAAAAAAGTTCAAAAGCTCATACATAAGCTCGACAAAAAAAAACACGAAAAAAGAAAAAGCAAAAAAATAGCTCAATGCTAAGACGGATTTTCACCGTCAATCTCTATCCGTCTCCATGTGTCGCCGCAAAATTAAGGAAATCTACAAAAATCAGTCACGTCAAAGGCGGAGAACGCAAACGGATCTGGAGAATAGAAAGATACGCAATCCAATGCTCTTTTTTTACTGTTTTTCCCTTCACTGACACTCGCTTTTATCGTTTCGTGCGCCGAAAACACGGTTTGAAGAGTTCGTGCGAGATAAATACGATTTCCATAGTCTGTTTCTTCTTTCCTTCATTGATTACGACTGATCTTTTTCTCTTCAAAGTCCAACCGGAACTGAGTCGGAGTGCTCGTTAGTGCCCACAGCGGAAACGGCGCAATACCTCAAAGACCAACCATTCTGCCCTATCGCACGACACTTCCTCCCTTTTGGATGTTCAGCATGAGTCCTGGCCAGACTCATCGTCTGAACGGGAATGATGGGGATCGTTGAGCGTCAGTCGTGGCCAGACTGGCGCTCAACGCTTCCTTGACCCATCTTTTCTCTTTGTTTCCGGATCTCTTACTAGATAGCAGTAGATAGTTCCCAGTGAAGGTGAAGAGGCGATCCCGCCTCTTTTCCTCGTGCTCCCTTGTCGTGGGTCCTGGGCTTAGACCTTATGGTTGACCAAAGCACGTTAAAATCAATTGCCTTACATTTGGATAGATTTCCTTACTCTGAACGCACCATCTCACTATCGTCGCCAGCGCAGAAAAGACGAAGAGTTTCAAAACCTCAATTTATGTTATCCTTCTGTTGGCTGGACTGCAAAGTAAATTCTCCTTGACAATATAATACGGAAACATTTAATCCAATGAAATTGCAGGAATGTAGACGTCCATACAATTTCTTATCCTTTGAGACTGATGCACTCCTTCCAGTATCATTGTTCTTCAAGCACCTCTAGGATAACTTTTGCCCGCGATCTTTTTGTTCCTTGGACATTGTCAGAAGGCGTCTTCAAGTCCTTTTCCGATAGACCGAAGAGCGCCGTTGTACTTTCAGCTTTGGTTTGCACGGGAACGACTGATTCATCGTTCGCTAGACCTTCCGGTACTCGGAGCTGATCCTGACACGCCTTGATCAAAGCCTACATGAATAGGTGGTGAATAAGGATAGCATTTCATAGTATCTGGCTCACATTTCTGACACCTCCTTTGACATTCCCCAGATACCATAACAGAAGGGGTATATGCTCATCGGGGATCTAAAAAGCCCAATATCAGCCGTAGTATACCTACAATAGACTGTTTAAAATACCATTGCAGAGGACCAAATATTGCGAATGAGCCAATTTTGCCTCGCCTTGCTGAATTTCCATTCAGCTGGATTTTGATACTCGGAAAACGCGTATACAAGGGCTATGATGTGATGTAGGTTTACGCTGACTTTGGACAGATAGGATTACGGAACCTTTTAAAGCTTGCTCTGAAAGAGTTTTGTCTTCACTCGGGTCAACGATGTTCGATTTGCTGCTACATTTTTTCTTTGATCGTTTCCCCGCCCCGGCGTCATCTGTGACAGTTTTGCCATCAAAAGACAGGGATTCGGCAAGCTTTCGCTTCTTGTTTTTCTTCGCCTTCTTACTTCTATCATCTGGTGCTAACCCTCTTTCGACGGAAGGCGCCTCAAAGTTAGTGATAGGATCACGCATGCTCTTTTCCTTTTCTGCTTCCGGTGTCCCACTTTTTGGCTCCTCTTCCAGCGTCGAGATGCCAGTTCTAGGAGCTGTCGTATTTTTCGCTTTTTTCTTTTCCCTCTTCTTCAGGCCGGACTCTACCTTATCCCCGACCACAGTAGGTTCCACCAATGACCGAAATTTCTTTTTGACTTCCTTGACCGATGCGACCTGCGACTCGTCTAGCACGTCTTCTTTTGTCACTTTTCGCTGTTTCTTGTACTTCTTGTTGGCGTGTTCGTCAATGCCCAGCTCCACAAGCACGGCAGCAGCAGCTGCTGCCGCGACATCCTTCTCCTTCCTACGTGCCCTCTCGTCGTAAGGCTCTGTCTCGTTTTCCTTGGATGGCAGAACACCGTCTTGCGGCTCTTGCCTGCTTTCGAGTAGGTTTGTTTCGCCCAATTTTTTGCGGCATTTATTTAACAGCATCTATCTGGTGTATGCCGATTCAGATGTTGTAATACTGGGACAGGTAAATACGCACCCTTGCTGCTCATATCATGGATGTCAACACAGGTTTCCAAAAGAGGTAACCGGCCCCACTTTATCTCTTTGGACAGAAGCCGTACTCCTTTCAGCCAGCGCGTGACCAAAAGCGCAACCGTGAACTGTCCAGACGTTGGATCCAGCGGCCACAACATGCCAGATCCGAAAGCAGAGCTCATAGAACTATGCATGTCCGTCGGTGCGCTCAAATTTGGGTCCTTTACCCTCAAATCAGGAAGGTCAGTCGACTAAACACGCCTGCCATCGGAATTCGATAGATCGACCGTAGAGTCTCTCCTTACTTCTTTAATGCCGGCTTACTCTCTACCGGCCCAAACCTCTCGACAGTGGCCAATGCTTACGCGGACACGATTGCCGATGCGATCGCTTCATCCTCAAGTCCCCTATCATCATTCGACATCCTTTTCGGGCCTGCGTATAAGGGCATCCCATTCGCGGCTGCCACATCCGTGGCTCTCCATACTGAACACAACATACCCGTCGGCTTCGCTTATGATCGCAAGGAAGTCAAGGATCATGGTGAAGGAGGGAATATCATTGGCATTTCACTCCAAGGCAAGCGCGTTGTGATTATCGACGATGTGATGACTTCTGGAAAGGCCATCAGAGGTGCTGTAGATGTCGTGAGGCAGCACGGGGGACAGATAGTAGGGGTCGTTCAATTACTGGATAGAGAGGAAGTCGGTCAGGATGAGATCAGCAGCACGGTGAAGGAGGTGGAAGAATTGATTGAAGGGGGTCCAGTCAAGTCGGTATTGAAAATGAGGGATCTGATGGCATGGTTAGAGAAAAGGGGCATGCACGATGAGTTGCAAAGTATGCAGTCTTACTGGAATAGGTATGGGTTGAAGTAATAGGATGACTGTGTACATTCAACTTGCAAAGGTCGCGTTTCTAAGGGAATTGCTGGTTTAATTATGAATTGTAATAAGCACAGGATAATTGCTGCTGTCCGATACCAATTGTAAGCTGCTTGGAACTCTTATACACTTTATGATAAGTGGAAACTGCCAATGCCTTCTTGTATTGCCATCTGTAACTTCTCCTTCATCACATGCCTCGAGCTGTATTCTGGTAATTTGAGATAATTGACACAGGTCATCACGCTCGGCAGATAGTCGTCCGCTGTTAGCGGGGCTTCGTGAGGTTTGCGAACTACAGTTAGCGGAGGATTTAAACCTCGGAAACCTGCGTTTCATCAGTGACCATATGTTTCTCGTTACTTGGCACATACCGCCAATCGGTAGCTTCGGGCTACCAGTGATGAACTGTAAAAATGCACGCCGCATCGGGATATCGTATTCGAACATGACTTCTATAAGATCTCGGATAGTCTTGCTATCGACGTTAAAGCCATGATCAGCCTTGACGGCTTCAGTCAGAGCTACGAAAGGCGTGAGTTGGATACTGCATCTTACGGCGGGACTTACTCTCAAAGTTCCAGTCCTCGTCTGAATTGCCGAACAACATAGCCAACTCGTCCGCGGAAAAGGCTTGCAAGTCTGGAACGGGAAATACTTTCGAGAAACCTTCTTTGAAGGCTTTTGCCTGTAGTTGGATGCCCTTCCCGAGAATCGCGTCCAAAATATGGTCGATATATTCCCCGACATTCTCTGACGTGACCACAATATCTCGTCCGCCGGGCTGGAGGAAAATCGTGAATAAACGGTAAAGGAAGAGGGAGGTGCGTACCCGAAGTTCAATATCGTATCCAGGGATAGTGAAGTCCAGGGCTAAATCTTCTATGCGCCCGGCCTCTACCAAAGCAATTTTTCGAGCAAGCTGATGATGCTTATAAAATCGATTAAAGAGAAGAACCGGGCAACTGAACACACCTTGTCGTTTGAATTTTGTCCGGCGGCCATACTTTGCAGTTTTGCCAGGGAATTTGCGAGGTCAATGTCAACGAGCTTGGCTAGCATTAGTAACAACTCTTCCATGGAGCCCGCGATTGCTACCTTCAATGACGCAATAGTCAGTGGAACCTCCTCTCCGAGTATATGCTTGAGGAAAATCTTGTTGAAATTCAAATCAATAATTCGAGAGTCTAATAGAGCCTTTGCGACAAATTGACCAATGACACGGAGAATATGAGTCCTTTTTCTATGCGAACGCGTTCAGGCTCGGTAACATTTGCATCGATTAGACTTACTGCCCGCCATCGTTGGCAACATCTTCGGGACTGATCGGTGACGGGAATAAACCTTGTGGATGGTGCACATAGGAACTAGTTCCGTGAGGATCCGCATCTCTCCAGATCTTAAGGTCTTTTCTAGCAAACTCTTTTGACACCAAAGAGTAGAATTCCAGAGTAGGTCTCAAGCCGGTGCCGACTTCTTCAAAGTATTCAACCTCTAAGATCGAAGATGAGGAGCCGTACAGCTCGAAGACCTTGACTGCAGATTCCAATATGTGCTTCCGCGATATTCGAACTTTCTGACGCTGTAAGGCGTCCGAGGAAGCCTATTCCTTCATCTCTTCGTGAAGTATCTTGACCGCGACCTTGTTGGCTTTGCCATTTCAGGATAAGTCGTGCGTATCCGAAAGACGTAGACTGCAAAAAGTTGTAGCGGGTAGCAAACGGAAATAGGAAAGGGAAGTGTTGCGGAAGATCTAGCGCCCAATCTGGCAAACAAGAACTTGAAGCGCCTTTTCAGCCTCAAGTTGAATACCAAGCTGGCGACTCACCTAGCTACAATCATCGGCTCCTCGAGCTGTCGCGTAAGTTTCGCCGTTAATTTGTTATTAATGAAGGCCGATTCTGGTAAATTCCTTCTCTCGCCAGCGAATGCTGCTCGTTCAACTTCATTTACGTTCAGTTGGTGCAGGACTCGCAGAAGACGCAAAATTTTCGCATGGGGAGCGTCTTCCGGCAAGGAAGACAAAGATGGACTTGGAGAGCGAATCTTCGACCCATTCTCCGCACCGTCTGGATAATGGTTAATAGTGATTGGAGATTATGCTTGCTACTTACATTCGACTGTTGCTGGACCGGCCACCTTTCTGAACTTGACAGTATACATGCCTTGCCAGAACATACTTGGATGCGCACCGCTCTTCTTCCGCGTTTCATGTTGGTGGATTGCTCCGTAGATAGTCAGGTCCAATGGTAATATGTGATCGTCCATGGAAAACTCAAGGTGCCAATCAGTTGGTTTCGCTTTGAGAGCTGCTGCATATGATGCTTTCGTGGATTGTGCGCCGCGGGGGGGTTGCGTCCAAACACCCTTGGATGAAGATGAATTTGGTGTTGCAATTCGAGTTCCATCGGGAGTCTGAGCCTCGACTTTAGAGCCATCTAAAAACGTTGTCAGTTATGACCGCAATTCTCCCTTGGTGGACATACCTTCAGCCACTGAAACTGTAACTGTCTTGTCGCCTGATGAATGATCCTGTTCGACTTCCTCGTCAAAGACGTCTGCATCAACTTCCTCCTCGTCAGTGAAATCCGCGTATAATGCCTCGCCAGGGCCGGATTCTGCGGTGGATCCACCGGCCTGTGCGGAACTTTCCGCAGCATTAGATTCACTCGACGGTCCTTCGTCATCAGCTTTATTCCCTGCGCCACTTGTAATCTTGGCACTGAGGCGCCGGCTTCGCCGAGGACCGTCATTCGCTGTCTGTGTCCCAGACGGCGCCCCAGCAGATGCAGAGACTGAACTTTTAGAGGACGAATTATCAACATTGCTTGCAGACAATGGACCTGCTAGTCCTGCCGCAGCAAAAGCGGCGAGCATCCCAGAAAGACGTGAACTTCCCCCTATCAAACCTGCGACGCGCGGTCTCAGATAATCATGTAGTGCCTGAAATGTGGCAATTGCGTGTATCGAGACCACGATATTATGTAGGTTGCGAGGAATGTCAGAATTTTCATCGGCTTGCAACCTTAGTCGCAGCTGACGAGCTAGTAATGATGGCGAGCTACGTTTAGAATCTTACAGAACGTCTAGCAAGAGTGAACACCTTGCAGAAACATTCACTCACCATCCATGTTTTGGGCAACCGTCACCACGTCGAAGGACTCCATCTTTGTGAGGCTTTCTTGCAATTTCTTCACCAAGGTGGCATATGGAGTTTGCCCGCCACTCAAATGCTTTGTCTTACGTGAGGCAAAAGCGTTGAGCAGAAGCTCCTTGCGTCGGTGAGTAGGAACTAGATAACGTAGTCAGTGCGCGCGAAGAAAACGATGAACTCGACACCTACTCGCTCTACCTTGATCGGTCGATAACTTCAGTAAACCGTCGACAACTCCGCTCTGCATCAATTCGAAGCTTGACACGGATGTGTGAGGAGAGGCAAAGAGATCGGCTAATTCCCGCAATACTTCGCTTAACTCTTTTTCAGTGGCACTGGGTAAAGAGATGCGCTCGTTGAGGCGACGAAGAATGCCAAATGCGTCATCTTCATCCTTTTCTTCGTCAATTTTAAGATACCTGAATTGTATCACACGTGCACGCAGTGTGATTGCATCCTCGGGCTCCAAAGACAAAGAAGTAAGTTTTCTGTACCCTGGAATTGTTGAGGGATGTATTGCCGGGGCGGGCGTGACGCTTCCGGAGTCTGGAGCCGAAGGTGAATCCTTGTCCTTGTCCTTTGATTTCGACTGGCTCAAAGACCGAGCTGCCAAATTATCAATCTCATGAAATACCCCTTCTCGTCGGAACGTTGGTTTATACAACTGTGGTAACTTTCCCAAGAGAAGATCAACCAGCTGCAAGATGCTAATCACGAGTGAAGGGTGATCTTTCGACGATAAGACGGAAGCGGCGAAACTAGCAACAGGGACGGACTATGCGAGAATGAGTATACTTTCCAGGTCTGTCGCGGAAAGAACCTACAATTAAGACAGGCTTGAGTCCGTCTGCATCGAGAAAACTGACGGCTTTCAGTATTGCACTCAGGGTCTTTATCCGGACAGGAGCGTATACGCTTGCTGCGTATACGTCTATCAAAACTGGGATGGTTAATTGCATGAACCTGCCAACTGCCTGGGGTTTAGAGCGTAGTAATTCGGTCCTATCAGGAGGCGTTTCCTTCTTAGCCTCTGCAACTCGGCGCTCCTCAGGTTCCTGAGCTCCACTATCGAGCGTGGTCGACTCTGGAGATGGAGATGGACCATCAGCTGGTGTTGATGGGCCAGCGTCCGGGGGCGATTGTTGTGACGCAGGAGTAACACTGGCATTCGCTGCCTGACGTGCTGCTGCCCTCTCTGCCCGGGCTCTGGCCTTGACGAGACGTGCTAAAGATTTCTCAGTGTACGCTTTGTGATCAAAAACACCATCTGAAATTAACGTAAACAATTGCAAAAATAAGGACATGCAAAAAGCCAAACTTACCTTTCGGCAATGGTGGCATAAGTTCTGATATGAGGCCCAGTGTTTCATCAATTTGCTCTTTTGGTCGATGTCCGAGATTCTCCATTACTGTCATATCCGCAATTCCTCCACCGAAACCCTGGCTTTCCCCTTCGTCATTCCAATCATCTCCAACGCTAGCAGACGGTAAGACACCAGTGAGGATTTGATATATGATATCGACAATATCAGCTTCAAGTAGGGTTAACGTTATCTTTGGGCTGGCCCTCGCGCAGGTTGCGAGGGCTCGCAATAGCAGCGTAAACGTATTGGTAGCGACGAGTTGTGAACCACCCGCAGGCAACAATAGTTGATTGACGCCCTTGATCAAGTCAATGTCAACGAGGGCTTCCAAATTTTCCACTGATGAGCGATTATAAGAATCGATGACGCGTATAACGCAAAGACAGGCAAACTCGACGAGGCGTTGGTCTGGATATGATAGACAGTTTCGAATTATCGGCCAGACGCCCCGAACCATTGGGAAATATTCCGTTGATACATTGCGACAACAGTTTGCTGCAGCTTGTATGGCTGTACGCTGGACTGCAATAGAAAAGAAATCAAGATAATTCAATAGAGCAGCCAATCCTCCTTCGCGGACGATAGCACTAGGATACTCCTCGGAGATTTTCTCTAATGTCTATATTCTACAGTGAGACCAGAAAACAAATAACATGCAATGTTGCTTACACTGAGTGTTTGCTCGGCGAGATCGATGTATGCAATTTCAATCAACTTGCTGCACAGAACTGGGATAGCCCCATGATACACAACGGTATGCGCCACGCCCGGAAGAGCTTCCATTAGATTTGCGAGACACCGACACGCAAGAACCTGTGCTTCAAGATTCTCGTCACCTTGGAACCCGCCGCCACTCATGGACAGGGCCGCGGCCAAGGCCGCATCCTCGTCCTGAACATGAACCTCCTGATCGCCATCCTCGTCTTCATCGTCATCTGCACCCTGTCCTCCTAGAATTCTGACAAATTCTCTTACATATGACTCAACCTGGAAAGAACCTGCCAAAGTGTCTTCAGTGCTGATACTAAGCAGTTCACTCAGCTCTTGCAAAGCAAGAAGCCGTGTTGTGGGTTCCGCAGTGCTCTTGATGTTATTTAACAAAGTCTTCAGTCGAGAGGACTGCGATAACATGTAAGAACCAATATGACGGTAATCACCAAAAATGGCCATAGCCGCCGCCGCCTCATCAAAAGCACCATGATTAGCGCCTCCAGCATTTGAGTTTGATGGATCAGGGTCATTTCTGTTCCCGGCATCCCCGCTATCGTCATCCTCTGCGTCTTCATTAGCGGGACCAGGCTCTTCTGCTCCATGATCAAACACATCGTGAGTATTGTTCTCAGGAATTTCTTCATGGCTTTGCTTGGCTGCCGTATCTGGCAATGGCTTTTCATTCAGTTCCTCGTTTCTATACTCTGTATCAAGCATCTCTAAATCTTCATTGGGAATTCTAGATGTGCTGGCAATGATTTTGCTTTTTGCTGGTGACTTGCCCTTGATGGCGGTAGAACTAGACATGTGTGATGGGCTTTCCAACGAGTAACAAGCATTACGGAAACATACCGTGTTTTGCGATTCATGTTTGAGGATTCGGAGGGTGCAGTTGTTGATCGTAGAGTGTATGAAGTTCTAGGTCGTTTAGTAGATGGTCCTGATGCTTCTTCGTCACCAGAACTCGGTTCTGGGGCTGCGCGTTTCTTGCCTTTAATGTCTTTAGGTACTTCGTTGATGGTCAAGCCAGCCGATTGAGTGGGCGGGTTCCGACGGGCTCTTTATCGGAGATAAGAGGCTGGTGAGAGTGACAGGAGGGCTATGACGCACCTCTTATTAGCACGTGGAGGAGTTTCTTCCTTGGACTTTGATTTCCCAGACGTCAAATCTTTAGAGCGAGTTGCCCTAGTTGAATTACTGCTTGAACGAGTGACTCGTGAGGCGGATGGTTCGGACGGGGTTGCCGTAGAGAGTTGTTCTGAGATGAATAAGTCACGTTCTTTGCCTTTGCCTTTGTGCTTGATGTTCTGCTTTGCCGCTCTCACTCTTGCGCTTGAGCGCAAGCTCTTCGATTCAAAAAACGATGTTGCAGTGGACGAGTCAAGCTGGGGGTTTGATACAGATGGAACTGAGCTGCTCGTGGCTTCCTGTGGATGTGATGGTTGTAAGTCCATTTAGTGCATGCCCCAAGCCATCGATAGCGGACGGTAGGCGCTGAATTAGGGCGAGGGGAGTACAGAGCGATACTGGAAGAAGGAAGGACGTTCTTGCGACACCAATCTTGACTTATATAAGCAATCCGTGCGCATTCCGAGTGCCGGTCAGTATACATGTATCCTATGCTCCTCGATAATCTCATCGACACTCTGCACAAAGATGTCTACAATTGCTTCCACTTCTTCTTTGGTGACATTGAACGCTGGAGCAAATATTATATGCTCGCCTTTCGTTCCTTCCAGATTTGCGCCCCCAGTGAAGCCCATTACAATCAGTCCATTTTTCAGCGCCCGTCCCTGAACGAGTATGGCAAAACGGCCACCATTCAAATCCAGTCGTACAGCCTCTGGTACATCAAGGTCGAATTCGACCCCCCAAAAGCCGCCACCACCTCGGATATCGAATGTAAATGGCGCAGCCAATGCACTTGGCCCACGTAATCTCTCCTGTAACAGCTGCCCTAGAGGCAAGTCCATCAGAGCTCTAGTGACAGAAAATCCAGTTTTACCCAAGTAGGCTCCTTGCTTGCAAATATTCTCCAACAGTTTTTCAGATCTGATGGCCTCCTGCACTGCGAGAGCTGCGGCACAGCTCACTGGATGTGCCTAGACCACAAGTTTAGTGAAAGGTGTGCCTTTTAACTATGCTGCTTGCCTGATAAGTGTGGCCATGCGGCCAGAAAGCCGATTTGCCGCCGATGCCTTTAACAACCCTTTCGGACATTAGGATAGCTCCAATTGGGGCATAACTGCATGGAGGGAGTTTTTTGCTGACGAACACAAGTCAGGTATCCCAACTCACCCTCCTCCAAGCCCTTTGGCAACGGCTTGGATATCAGGCTGCAGAGCGAAGTTAATCAGGATGTAGTAGTGGGCTCATGATAACCCACCGAAACTCCATCTCCGAACGATTCCCAGGCGTGCAAGGTACCCATACCTATGCATGATTTATATCACAAGATAAAGACAATTGAGATACCTACGACCCATGCCACTCATGACCTATATAATCAAAAGTCAGCGAAAGCGTACGAGAACAATCGTGACTTGCCTCATCCAAAATGAATAATGCATCATACTTGTCACAGACAGACTTCATAGCTTTACCGATTTCAGAATGTTTGAAATGCCATATGAGTGCCTTCACCTTTGAAATAGCCCTTGGGCGCTGGTACAGCGCCAGTTGAAGCCCCCACAACAGTCTCCGCCACAACTACGACCACGGGTCAGTGTAAAGCATGACCGCATCACTCGAAGCCGAGTCAACGAACATCCAATAACGGTGTCTGCACCTAATTCAAGGAACTTGTCCTCCAATTCTTGCCTGAGGCGTTCCACATATTGTTCTTCTGTCTCGTCAGGAAGTTGAAAACGTTTTGCATATGCGGGCGAGACGTGATGGAAATTGACAGTATTCATGATTGCCACGTATGGAGCACGTCGAGTGGGGTGGTACGCCAGTGAAAGGGTTCCCAAAGTGTTGCCATGGAAAGACAACTTGCGAGCTATGTAATTCTTGCGCTGAGGCTGCCCGATTTCATTGAAGTACTGCAAAACTTGGATTGAACAAACAATGTGGCTCGTTGACAAGTACTATACCTGTCGACCAAGTTTGGTGACACCCTCCATAGCCTCGGAACCTATTCTCTCAGTCAGCTATATGATTGGTGGGCTGCTATACTCAAGCGCTCACCTCCCGCCACAAAGACGCACAATCCAAAGGCACCGTTACTACTATCAACCAGGTTCCTAGCCAATTCTTCCGCAGGCTCATTCGAGAGCTGCATATTATACGTATCTATCAGAATTTTAACACGATCGCAGTTGCAAGAATTCTTTCCACACATGCGACTTTATCGATTTGGTCCTTCATAGCCTGAACGACCTTGGGATGGCCATTGCCAATGCATGCAACGGCGGCGCCTCCAGCGCCATCGATGATCCTCTGGCCGCTCTCTAGATCGTAATATATTCCTTGTCCACGGACAGCGACAGGTAGCCTCCACGGTGTTCGATGAAGGATGGAAGAGGTGCGATCAGATTCAGGAGTGGCACTCATAATGCATTGTCACGCAGCCGTCACTGCAAGGATAAACACACAACACTGTGTCGAAAGAATGGGCACGCACGAAGAGCTGACATGCCTAGCCGCAACCCGATGTTCAATGGCAGTCCAATTACTCTTTGGTTAAAGTACTAAAAAAATTTGGTGATTTCTCCACGCTGTTGTGTGACCTTGAGTAGCATAGGAGCATGCCTCACTCACCACATCGTTCACCGACTGCTCGCCACAAATGCCGAAAAGGAAGCACGAACCAGATATGGCACTACTACCAGAGCTGGCTCACCATATATCTGAACTCGGATAGTGGGCGAGATCTTGTAGCCAAGGCCGTGGTCAGCATGTCAAGTCATGCAGGGTTGACCATATCAGACCTACAGAAAGTCAGCAAAACTGGTCCCAGCATTTGCAAAAGCAGGCTGGGACAAGGTTGGCCCTCGTTTCAACCTGGTTGTCAACAAGGGTAACCATCAACTCGAGCACTTTTCGGTGTCACTTCCACCTGGCTTTCATTGAGAGGTGATGAGAACATCAGCCCAGTAGCTCGATGTTTACCAGGAGACAGATTCTCATAGTAGAGAAGCTGCCCGGATACGGGTAATGGATGCGGTATGTCGAAGCACATCTGTTTTATGAGGTAGACTAAAATCTTCCTCCCAGTGGCATGTACCCGTATGCGCTTTATTCAAAGGTCGTGTTGTTGACCGACCAGAGCATCCTATGCTTGATACGCTGGAAACATCGGGAGGGGCAGTCGAACATGAAGTTTATATGATAGAAGGAATCATTCTCTTGGTAATTGAATTAAAACTTAATTTGAGTGATCACTTTGCCCAAGTGATACTGGAATTGGATTGTGAGTAGTTCCTCTAATCGTGTGTTGAAGTTGAACTTCCCTAGCGGCTTTCAAGCTCAACGAAGCCAAAGGATTCACCGACCAACCTCCTGTTTATAATGTCCTAACCGATTTCAATTCTTTCGATATGATGGCTTCAAGTTCACTCTTTATGGTGAAGAAATTATGGTCTCTGCCTTTTCACGTCGGGTGGCAAAGGGAACGGTTCGTAGCCTAACTCTCTTTCTACATCACAGCATGTTATTAACCACTTTATACTAGTCACTGAAGTCCTATTTCAATTATATTCATGGTGTATATATCAAACCTGACGGTAATTCATGCTAGGTCTGAATTGCGAGATGTGAGATGGCAGCCCCAGCTCTTCTACTACTTACTGTGGTGCAGGAGTCCGAGCATAGCTCTGCTTCGGTTTGAGAACCTAGAATTACAACTTTCATGGTATATCACTATTGGTCTGCACTTATGAACAATACCCTGTATGCAGGGAACAAGGCCTTCATTTGATGACTGGACTCGAGCTCTGACTCATGCTCTCTTAGGCAAAGTCAATCTCTCGTTGGGAGAAGGTTAGGGCCCATGGCATGTCGTCGCTACAGTCTAGGTAAGTGTAAACCGTAGTTATCCGTTCTGGTCCTAATATCAGTTACTTCAGTGTCTCTTACGTGGCCAAAACACGGATTGGAGTAAAGAGGAACTTGACCATGAGATTGATAAGGTTCTTCGTAGTCGCCTCAATGTGCCCCCTGCAACTTACATCTATTTTTCCTTGTCGTTATGGAGCGAATAAATAGACAAAGTAGTGAACCATTATATTATTCTTGCCCACCAGTGGGTGTTGGCCGTGGTTCGTTGGTTGAGGGCATCGTGCCCGGGTCCAGGGGGAGTCAAGCAGAGGGACTCAATCTCGGGGGAGAAAAAGCGGAAGTTGTTGATTCCGTTCGAGACCTGCAATTGGGTGACAGGTCATGATGGCGCCAGGACGTGCAGATAGTGCAGAACGAGAAGTCGATGATGTTTGTCTTGAAAACGAGCATGGTGATGGATGCGGGATGGATCGACTCGCAGATAATGTGCGTTTTCTTGCGCGCGCTATGTGCCTGGAGCGACGGTTCAACATCTGAAAAGGCAGAAGTAAAAGGCCAGGATATACACCAGCTATCTTCATGATGTCGTTCGTTGGGCAGATGGGTCTGTACACGCACTGAATATTGGCGGTCTGCATTTGAAGATCAGAAATCAGAAATCATAGAAGACTTGCCGTGAGGGGCATGGTACAAAATTGGAATGTGTACTCCGGCCTGGATCCGGAGGTATTTTGGGCAACCTTCAAGCACGTCGATGCAGAGGTGTGGTGAAAACGACGCCAGTCACTCCGAACTCATCATGAAAACATAAGTTTCGACTCTCGAGAACACGTGATGTTGATGTCCCATGCCACCAGCAAAGAAACTCAAGACAAACGCAGGATCATCCGTGACAACCCTCCATCGCTTCTTCAACGGGAACAGTGGCAGGCAAAAACAAACAGGTGCACTCCCCCTGACGAACCTTGGCACAGAAATCATCGTCATTGATTCGGACGAGGACGAGGTAGAAATAGTCGATGGACCGCATCCCAACACCTGTCCTAATAAGCAATTGTATCCGTCATTCGGATACCCTACTTTACTCGAACCTCAGAAACCTAATCTCACTGACATTGACGACGAGATTCCAAATGCCAAATTACAACACAATGAATTGTTATACACAGACTCGCCGAGATCTGTCCCTTTAGATCTGGCAATCGAAATGGGCGGCTGGGGCACTGGTCATGACGAAGTGGCAAATATATCCTCCGTCAGAGAAGAGGACGACGACTATGTTGAGGACGATGCCCATCTACCAGAGTTGAACGGTGCTGGCGCAGAAATGAAACCTTTCTTATCAGAGGGATTGATGTCCAACGCTTGTGGTTCTCACAACGCATTCTCGGTCCTCATGTCATCATCATCATTTAGAGAGACTGAATCTTGGAAAGAAGCATCAAAAACGGAGGACAGAAACATTAGGCCGACAAAAAACAGTAGGCGCAAAGCACCTTTCTACAAGGTACTACAAGGTATGCCTATTGCTGTGGATGCCTTTCGCTACGGGAAAATTCCCAATGTCACTGCTTATTTTTTAACGTGCGTCACATTGCTCTGTACGGTCCCTCGCACCTTATTGTTGAATCAGACATGCACATGCAGATCATTATACAAATTTATCCTCCTCCTGGAAGAACGGTTTCATCTACTGCTCAGAAGGAACTGCTAATCTCATTATTCATATGCTCTCAGTCGACAAGAAATGGGTGCATCCATTGCCTATGGATGCCCCGACCATTATTCCTGACACTGGTGGCGTCTCTGTAACGCTTATAGAGGCGAATCACTGTCCTGGTTCTTGTTTATTCTTCTTCGAAGGACCACAAACGGTTGATGCTGGAGATAGCAAATACAAGTCACCCTATGTCGGTACTATGAAAACCTTTAGATACCTCCACTGTGGAGACTTCCGCGCCTCTCCAAGACATGTGCTTCATCCTGCCGTTCAGGGGAAGCGAATCGATCATGTATACCTTGACACAACATATCTGGATCCGAAGTACACCTTTCCCCCTCAGTCTTTGGTAATATCGGCTTGCGCAGAATTGGCGAAGCGGATTTCTCAAGGGACGTTGCACTCACACAATTCTGCATTTGATACATGGGTAATCAAGAATGATGTGCCGACAGCGAACAGTCTCCGTACATTGTTTGTCGTCGGGTGTGTTGTCCTATCACATATATTTTCCATTCGTCAATGACATAATGAATAGCACATATTCAGTTGGCAAGGAACGCGTTCTTAAAGGTGCGTGTTTTGAATCTATGGCTGCATACGAGTAACCGAAATGCATTAGCCATTGCGCAAGCTTTGCAAAGCAAGGTCTATTGCGATGCGCGTAAAGCCGCCCTTTTACGATGTCAAGCAGATGACGAACTAAACGATCTATTCTCATCTGATCCACTCGCGGCTAATGTCCATTTGCTTCCGCTTGCCATGATCACTTCTGACGGGCTGAAAACCTACTTCCAGAAGTTCCAGTGTCAGTTTGACAACGTAGTCGGATTTCGACCAACAGGTTGGACGTAAGTCGCGAACAGAGTGCATCTCTATGATAGATTGATTCTATGGTTTATGCAGGTATGCGCAAGCAGCTGGCACTGACCAAACGCCATCTATCGCGACAATTTTATCCCGGATTCCACACGATAAATATGGCTATCTCGACCTTCATCCTTCCAGGCAGTCAACGAAATCTTTGCAAATATATCCTGTGCCCTACTCTGAACACTCTTCTTTCTTCGAACTCACTTGTTTTGCTATGTCGTTTGACTGGATTAGGATGATTGCGACCGTAAACGTAGGTAATGAATCTTCGAGGCGTAAAATGGATAAATGGATTTCGAAATGGGAAGCCGAGAGGAAAAGAAGGGGACATGACATAGTCGTACCCTACAGACACATGGACTATTGGTAGCTCATGCACATGTTTCTTTCTGTGCATTACCTTATCATCAGTGCATGGACGTACTTTTTTTGCATACAACAGTTGGGACGACAAGGTAAATAGAATACTGGCGTAAGATTATTGGACATTGTCTATTGCTCGGTAAGTCGTTTTCTCCTGATGTCACGCTCCTCCGAGATGGTGAGCTTAATACCCTTGCCCTTGGGTAAAGATATCCAGGGCTTGATGCCCTCGCCAATAACAAAAATGTTAGTTATCCTATGCAGAATAAGAGCAGTTCAACATCATCAGCATCTGGCGTACCGAGTAGCAAATGTCCTGTCCAACGAATCCTTCACGTGGACGATATCAAAACCACCGATATGTCTCTCCTTGTGAACAATAACTCCAGCTCTCCCCATGTTGCGTCCGCCAGTAACTATGACAATGTTACCGGTGTCGAATTTAACAAAGTCCGTGATCTTATTTTGTTCAATATCAAACCTGACGGTGTCGTTCACCTTAATCAGGGGATCGGGGTAGCGAATGGTTCGGCCGTCGTGAGTGACGATGTGCGGGACTCCGCGAGCCCCGATGGCGACTTTGCGAACCTTCAGAAGCTTGTAGGAGGCTTCCTCGCGAGTGATGCGATGGATAGTGAAACGACCCTTGACGTCGTACAGAAGGCGGAAGTATTCGTCAGACTTTTCGATGGAAATGACGTCTGTATCTGGTCAATGATCAAGCAAAAGGGTGCCATACGTGCTACTAACCCATGAAACCGGCAGGGTATGTGGGATCCGTGCGAACCTTGCCGTCGATTTTGATGAGTCGCTGTGCGACGATGGAGGTGACTTCATGACCAGTAAGTGCGTATTTTAGCCTATTTCTTAGGAAAACGGTAAGAGGGAGAGACTCTCGGAGCTTGTGAGGTCCAGGAGAAGGACGAGGTGCCTGTAAGACAGGCACACATTGAAGGTGTTTTCTCCATGAAAGAAAGTTTCACCTACGTAGGTACCGCTCAGCTTGTCAAGCATCCATGATGATGGCGCGTTCAGGCGCTTCAAGTGTTTTTTAGGTCCCCGGGCCTAGCAAAATAGCGTCAACCTCATATCATTCCACCGAAGGTATCCATGCATCAACTTGCGCATCCACCGAAATCGCTATGCGAACCAACGATAGAGTGCGCTTTCCGTATAGATGTAGAGGCGCATAAAGCATAATACGTACCATTCTGCGTTAAAGTAGTCTTGAGGAGTCTTGAGAATGTCGTTTGTGTTGGTGCCGATGACCTCTTTCAGCTCGTGAGAAAATTACGCGGTACTTTCCACACGTCCTACGGTGAAAAAATATGATATTTATTGTTCAATAACGTCGTCCGGAGCTGTAACAATAATCATGGACTCGATGCATTATTATGTTTATTGATACTCGCCGCAAAGAAAAAACAATAATGTCTTTAGATGTAACCGAATCTCCACGGTTGTCTCCAAGTCGGCCCCACCCTAATGACATGCCAGTTAAAATCACGCATAGGCTAAGTGGACCATCACGGCGATGCCGTTGGCGTGTTTGTTTTGTATGGACTGCAGATACTTAAGTTATGGACAAATCACAGTCCACAATGCATACTCAGTATCACTCGTCGGCCTTGCATGTGTCACGCATCAGCAATGCAATGCCATCGACCGCCAATCGAGCAGCCACGAGTGGCCATGGCTCGTTGGATGATGCCCCCATGATGCCTTCCATGTGCACCACCTGTTCTTGGAGGCTGCTCATGTGATGCTCAAGCTGATCCATCCTGTTGGGATTATGCGAGCATCGGATATGTCCAAGCTGCTGTGCATATCGGAACCGCTTTGCATATCAGATGCAGAGCACTAATCAGAACATCCACACATCAGATATGATGCAGCAGAATTGCGCATAAGTACAGAAGTAAAATACTGTATATAAAGTAAAGTAGGGCGAGAATAATATAAGCCTGCCACCCGCACATATGCTCATATGACAACTATTTCTCATGCTCAAGTACCAGTGTCTCACACTTCACACCTGCTTATCTGCACACCGGATATTGCATGCTGCTCATGCATCCCAATCATGGACATAGTCGCACTCGAACTATCATTATTCTTAGAGGTTATGGGCCCCAGAGCCTTGCTTTAAGCAACCTCAGGCAAAACACTTCTATTGATGACTCTGAAACATTATTATGTCATGTCTCACTTACCCCCTATTACTATTCTGGAAGCTGGACTGTCATCTGCTGTGAATCCAACTCCTGCACCACAAACTACTATTCCGGAAGTCATTCCAGAAGATGAAAGCTATACTTACAAGCATGCAACATCCTACCTCTTGGCTGTCCAGAAAATGGAAAAGCTAAATTTGAAGAATTGGCTAGTGTGGAAGGAGTGGATGTTATACATCCTGAACACATGCCATGGTTTTAGCTATGTTACTGGCACTGTCAAGTGACCCAATCTGAATACCAATCTGTTAGGATTGCAATCCTAGCCCTCAAATTTGGTTTTGCCTTACAGTCATCTGGGATGACTGCTATACACATTATAATGGGCCAGGGGCCTTATGGGACATTATGAGACACCAATGGTTGAGTCAGTGCATGGGAGCGCTCACCAGAGGGCAAGACAATGGTTGGAGGAACCATCCAGTACTATATATGGAAGGACGGCCAGACTAGGAAGGTGGATCGCCACCTTGATGGCATCATGCTCAGCATCAGTACATCAAGAGGATCAGCACATCAAGCCATCATGCATCAGATGAAGGTGCAAGACAGCGCGCATGTCTATAAAAGATTGTGATGGGAATGCACAATGCCTCAAGGCATTGCCCCTTATGGTCAGGGTCTAGGGCAGTCCGGAAGAGGTCTATGAGTGGAGTCAGAGTGGCCACGCCCATATGCGCCCATATGTGCAGCAACTGCAGCAGCACCCAAGCACATGCTCACCAAGAACAATAAGAGTGAGTCAGAGTGGGAGAGTGCCAATGGGACAAGGGATCGCAAGGGGTCCTCATAGAGTAGTATATAAGTAGGTACAGTGTAACTGAAGTCTCCCCAGACTTCAGATAGTTTATCTCCACCCCAATTCTATCCTGTATCGTCCCTTTTCTACTCTCTGGCCAGCGACAAGGCCTGTGGGCCCCTTAGGGGGATTGTCAGGTTGTGGTTAGGGGCATGAGCTCATAACAGTACTGAGTTGAATTACAGATGATGGGTTGGGAGATTGTGGACAACATCTTCAAGCTACACATCCTTTGCTCATTGCCACGCTTGTATGCAGAATGGGTCAATTTGACCATCAGATCAGTTATGGAACTTTGGAAGATTCCAATGTCTGTTTGTCAGCTCATCATGCATATTTGGAATGAAGCTATGCAATGGAAGGCTCCATATACTCACAAAGCCAATGAGACTGCTAATAAAGTGCAGGAGCGTTTTTGCAGAAAGAAGCAGAAGTATGATACTTCTTCCACTTGTGCTATTTGCATGTGCACCAATCATACAATGGATAAATGCCATTTCAAAGGCAAACCCAAATGCAGGTATTGTCATAAATTTGGCCACACAACAGAGGATTGTTGGACCAGAAAAGGAAGGAATGTGTTATGAGCTCATGCCCCTAACCACAACCTTACAATCCCCCTAAGGGGCCCACAGGCCTCGTTGCTGGCCAGAGAGTAGAAAGGAGATGATACAGGGATATAATTGGGGTGGAGATAAACTATCTGAAGTCTGGGGAGACTCCAGCTACAATGTACCTACTTATATACTATTCTATGAGGACCCCTTGCAACTCCCAGACCCATTGGCACTCCCCCACTCTAACTTACTCTTATTGTTCTTGGTGAGCATGTGCTTGGGCGCTGCCGCAGTTGCTGCGCATATGGGCGCATATGGGCGCGGCTGCTCTGACTCATAGACCTCTTCTGGACTGCTCTAGACCCTGACCATAGGAGCAATGCCTCAAGGCATTGTGCGTTCCCATTGCAATCCTTTATAGACATGTGCACTGTCTTGCACCTTCATCTGATGCATGATGGCTTGATGTGCTGATCCTCCTGATGCACTGATGCTGAGCATGATGCCATCAAGGTGGCGATCCACCTTCCTAGTCCAGCTGTCCTTCCGTTAATACATTACTACACTGCTAGAGCAGCTGTGTAGACCAGGGGGGGTGTGAGACCATTGGAAGATTCCTGACACCTGAATTAAGAGGAGGGAGGAGAGTATTGTATTGTTGTGACTACCTGTGACAGCACTACTATAAACTAACTATTACTAAGCTACTCCTTTAGGCAGAGCCCCTGTCCACAGCTGTACAGAGCTCAAGCTCATCACCATATATAGTATTGGATGGTTCCTCCAACCATCATCTTGCCCTCTGGTGAGCACTCCCATGCGCTGACTCAACCATTGGTGTCCCATAGTGTCTTGTAAGCCCCCTGGCCTGTTATAATGTGTATAGCAGTCATCCCAGATGACTGTAGAGTAAACTGAAATTGAGGGGCTAGGATTGCAGTCCTAACAGAATGGTAGCGCTTTGAAAGGAAAAGAGAAAGTGCATATGATTATGGATGACATGGATGTAGACAATACATCTGGCATTACTGACGTTGCAGAAGCAATAGAAAATGTAAATATTAGCGACAACAATATTACTGATTCCTACTATGTTTGGTATGTGGATTCAGTGACAATGTCACATATAATGCACCAAAAAGAAATCCTATCAGATTTCTGCCCAAAAATAGAAGTCATTAATGGTGTGGGCACTGTAAAAATATATGTGCATGGCTGCAGAACCATAATCCTTGAATCACGGATAATGAATGGAACATGGAGAATTGTCTTAACCAATGTCTTTTATGTTCCAACTGCTACAAGTAACCTCATATCAATCCCGCGCCTTGATCAGAGTGGATATACATTGCAGATGGGAAATTCCAACATCTGGATCTACAATAGCCAACATGCTCTTGTTGCCATCAGAAAATTAACAAGCCAATTATACAAGTTAATCATTAAACCTAAAATTGTGGGACATACATATGTTTTGGAAGAACAATTGCCTACATGGAATGATTGGCATAAGTGCTACAGACATACATATAAATATTCCATCACTGCAATATTTGCTACAGCATGGAATGATTGATAATTTCCAAGTAAACCCATCACAGGAAATTAAACCCTGCAATGTGTGTCATGCCAGAAAATTATCTGTCAAAAGTTTTAAACAAAGACATAGTATCACAACTACCAAACCCGGTCAGTGGACACATACTGACCTATGGGGACTGTCATCAACAACCTCAATTGGTGGTGCAAAATATTATCTCTTATGTGTTGATGACTACAGTTGTTATGTCACCATCACACACCTGAAAAGTAAAGACCAGGCAGCGCAGACAATTAAACAATATATGACATTCTTGAAAAACCAATATGCTTTCTGACTGTGCACATTGTGTACAGATAATGGAAAGGAATATGTAAATGTGGAACTAATTGATTGGTGTCAGGACAATGGAATTTGTCTGGAATTGACCACACCTTATTCTCCACAACAGAACAGAGTAGTGGAGCGTGCTAATAGGACCCTCATCAAATTAATGCAGACCATGTTATCTGTGCAAAACTTACTGTTCCACCTATGGATGACAGCTATTAGCCACACTGCGTATCTCTGCAACTGAGCATATACTAAGGCTATTCTGAATGCTACACCTTATGAGTGATGGTTTGGAAAGTGTTAGGATCGCAATCCTAGCCCCTCAATTTTGGTTTACTCTACAGTCATCTGGGATGACTTCTATACATGTTATAACAGGCCTGGGGCCTTATGAGACACTATGAGATACCAACGGTTGAGTCAGCGCATGGAGCGCTCACCAGAGGGCAAGACGATGGTTGGAAGAACCAGCCAATACTATATACGGAAGGACAGCCAGACTAGGAAGGTGGATTGCCACCTTGATGGCATCACACTTGGCATCAGTGCATCAGGAGGATCAGCGCATCAAGCCATCATGCATCAGATGAAGGCGCAAGACAGCGCGCATGTCTATAAAGGATCGTGATGGGAACGCACAATGCCTTGAGGCATTGCTCCTTATGGTCAGGGTCTAGAGCAGTCCAGAAGAGGTCTATGAGTGGAGTCAGAGTGGCCGTGCCCATATGCGCTCATGTGCACAGCAACTGTGGCAGCGCCCAAGCACATGCTCACCAAGAACAATAAGAGTGAGTCAGAGTGGGGGAGTGCTGGTGGGTCTGGGAGTCGCAAGGGGTCCTCATAGAGTAGTATATAAGTAGGTACAGTGTAGCTGAAGTCTCCCCAGACTTCAGATAGTTTTACTCCACCCCAATTCTATCCCTGTATTGTCTCCTTTCTACTCTCTGGCCAGCGACGAGGCCTGTGGGCCCCTTAGGGGGATTGTAAGGTTGTGGTTAGGGGTGTGAGCTCATAACATAATCTGAAGTCTATATTACCACACTCCTCGTCATCGTCATCGACAGCGTCGAGCACGCCTTGCTCATCATCGCCCGTGACGTCGACAAAATTCATCAAAAATAATCATCTGACCTCATACACACTCTGTTGGTGTGGCTATGAGCAGCCTCGAGGATTGCCTTCGACTCCACCAGCAGATAGACTCGCTTAACCGTTGTTAAGTGACTACTACCATTATGGTTACTGGCAACAAAACTGTATTAGATGAGAGTAATGCAGTGCTGGGTTGTGGACCAGGCAGGGTCGCCCTGGGCAGTTACACTAGTACAGTGGAAAAGGTGGTGGAACCGTTGAAGACAACCCTTTGGCATGCCATGTATCAAGGCATACAGTCTGAGAATACCAATCACGTATCGGATCTAACATCTGAGCACAAGGACATCTCAGTGAAGCACCGGGCACCATGTCATTGGGTCACTTGATGGAATTAAATCGAAGATCCAAGTGTGGTGTGTTATTGACCACATTGGAGTGTGTCCGCATATGGAATTGTGGATACTGATGAAAAGGCGATGCCCCTCCTTCCTTAGGGGGGTATGATTGATCTTACAAGGGCCATGAGGAAGAGGTTAATTGCTGGTGGAGCGCCCAGGATTAATTGAAGAAAGTAATCATTGGCGGATGCTGACTGCCTTACCAAATGGGTAGTTCATATCACCACACTCGTTATGGAAAGATGGAGGCCATAAAGAACATCACCATGCGATAGTCGATTGCAGATGCAGAAGCCGACTGCAGTATCAAATCAGGCATACGCCATCAGTCAGGAAGAGATGACCCTGAGACAAGAAGTCATCAACAGGGTTGCGCGATGAGCAGGAGCGCAACAATCTAAAAATGGATATGGAACGGCAGCGCCAGATAAAGACTCCAACAGGAATGGTCTAGCCAAATAATTATTGGATGGTGGGATGCATTTGGAATGTGGGCGCCCATCTATATAAAAGACCACAAAAGGAAGCGGTCCATGGATTAGTGATTGCATGAGTGTCGTTAGGGCACGACATTAAATAAGGTCTCTACTAGGCTATGCAAGGGATCTCTAGATGGTTTCCTTGATCAGGGATCAGGTCTATTGGATTATGCAAACAGCCACCCAGTAAGGCACTGGGATATCAAAAGCAGGTTATCGGTTATCACTCCATCAACGAAGGATGAACGATGGATTTCTTTCTCTCAATCAACAAGTCTGGCATGCCTTGCTGGATTTTGTTTAGTCTATGAGCCAGACATCTCATTAAAAGGTCTAGCCGGAAATGTAGGAGCCAGAAAGACCTCTAGGGAATAGTGGATGCCATGGGAAAGATCACTAATGCAGGATCGACTGCATTGAAAAGATTAAACGATGCAGAGAATATTTGGGGACCAACTAGATCACTTGGCACAAATAAAGGGATAGACGGCTGATTGTGAAATTGGCAAAATATTTGGAAACTAAGGATGGGAGCAGGACAATGCTCTCTTTACACGACATTATACCCAGATGATTTAATCAGAAGGATTACAAGTAACAAGGGATGATATTCAATGTATCCAGTTAAAATCCAAAGGAGTACGGAAGAGTGGAAACCAACCACTGTAAAAGAATGTGTGAAATGCCAGTAAAGCGCTGGATTAACAAAAGCACGTCAATACCAGAAGTTTGCGGAATCACAAGCAGTGATACTCCCTATGGAGAGGGATGTGAAAATAATCTGGAAGCAGTAGCAGTCTGCTTGAAATAAAATGCTGTTTCAATGGGATCTCAAGTCCACTTAGGTTCGGACTTTTTGGGATGAATACATGGGCATTATAGAGACCTATGGAACGGATCACTGGAGCTATACAGGGAATTTAGCTTAGGGGGCAGCCTGAGGAAGGGGTTGTTCTACACGTCAAGTAGTCGGCAGGTCTAGTCGACAATGCAGAAGGACAGCAACCTTGCAGAAAAATGCCATATGAAGTCAGAAAAGGGGAAATTTTTTTTTCCACCACTATGTTATTTGCTCACGCCTGGTTTTGGGAGGTTACTTGGCTGCTTGCCTTGGAATGGCTGCACTCCCAAGCAACCTTGGGATTTCTCGGGACGAGAAATCTTGAGGAAGGGGTAAAGGAGGTGAAAAGGAGATCCAAGGGATGGAGACAACACGAAGGGGTTCCTGCAGTGTGTGAACAAATTGTGAGACACACAAGGGAATCCGGAGTGCTTGTGGAATGACAAAGGATATCCGTCATGTCTCTAGAATAACGGCCTGAAGGACAAATCAAAACTTTTGGGCAAATTCACTTTTCTGGATGGAATGCCCCAGTAAGGCGCTGGGTTATCAAAAGCATGGAAAAGTCTATGACATGGGAGCCTAAAGCATAGGCACTTAGGAAGGATCAAAGGCCAAGATTGTAACCAGCAGGAAGCCAAGGGTTAAATAATTATTGGGAGGATCAGGAATTTGTCAACGTCATATGACGTCCAGTAGAGGTCTGGAATATCAAAACTCAAAACAAGTGAACTTGGTGGATGACCAGGAATCTTAAATATTCGATATGGGTTCTTTTAGAAAATCAGGAACAGCAACCATGGTGGTGGGACTTAGCCACGCATTGGTTTCTTGGGACGAGAAACCTTAAAGGGAGGGTAATGTTAGGATTGCAATCCTAGCCCCTCAATTTCGGTTTACTCTACAGTCATCTGGGATGACTTCTATACATGTTATAACAGGCCTGGGGCCTTATGAGACACTATGGGATACCAACGGTTGAGTCAGCACATGGGAGTGCTCACCAGAGGGCAAGACGATGGTTGGAAGAACCAGCCAATACTATATATGGAAGGACAGCCAGACTAGGAAGGTGGATCGCCACCTTGATGGCATCACACTCGGCATCAGTGCATCAGGAGGATCAGTGCATCAAGCCATCAAGCATCAGATGAAGGCGCAAGACAGCGCGCATGTCTATAAAGGATCACGATGGGAACGCACAATGCCTTGAGGCATTGCTCCTTATGGTCAGGGTCTAGAGCAGTCCAGAAGAGGTCTATGAGTGGAGTCAGAGTGGCCGCGCCCATATGTGCTCATGTGCACAGCAACTGCAGCAGCGCCCAAGCACATGCTCACCAAGAACAATAAGAGTGAGTCAGAGTGGGGGAGTGCCAGTGGGTCTGGGAGTCGCAAGGGGTCCTCATAGAGTAGTATATAAGTAGGTACAGTGTAGCTGAAGTCTCCCCAGACTTCAGATAGTTTTACTCCACCCCAATTCTATCCCTGTATTGTCTCCTTACTCTCTGGCCAGCGACGAGGCCTGTGGGCCCCTTAGGGGGATTGTAAGGTTGTGGTTAGGGGTGTGAGCTCATAACAGAAAGAAGCTGAGCATAAATCATCTAGTGGAATATGGCGCACCAGTATGGATTGTGCCAACTCATGGTACAATCAAAATTAGTGCCAAAAGCACTTAAACATAGATTTGTTGGATTTGAAGATAACATATCTGCTATCCACTATTGGGATCAGCAAATGAACACAATTAAAACATCACAGAATCACTCCTTTGCTCAATATGAGGGGGAGAATGACAGTGATGACATATTGAGACTGGAAAACATACTGGAACATATGGATCCGATACTGGATACTCTGGAAAACATAGCGGATCTGGAAAAACATATTGTGGACAAGAATTCTAAAAAGAGAAAGACTACAGAATCTGTTCCACATCAGACAACATGTCTGCACATTGTACATGATTATAGCTGATTAAATGAACCGGTATTACCAGAAGAGTTATCAGCACTTGTACAGGTAGAAATATCCGAAGCATTATATATGCAGGATGAATTAATATTGATAGCTAATGAAAGCAATATCCTGTCCGATAATCTGAAAACGCTTGTGGAAGCAAGGAAAGCAGACTGGTTGGAATGGGAAAACGCTATAAAAGCAGAACTAAAACAGTTACATGATATAGGAACATGGAGACTTGTGGTACTGCCACATGATAGAAAACTCATCAGAAACAAATGGGCTTTTGTAAAGAAATATAACAAAGAAGGTGTTCTCACCAAATATAAAGTGTGTTTGGTAGCCAAGGGATATTCACAGATTCCTGGAATGGATTATAATGAGACTTATGCTCCTGTCATCTGTCTAGAGACACTCTGCTTGCTCATAGCTGAGTCTGTCCAGAAGTGCTGGAAGATGAGACAAATGGATCAAAGGTGCATATTTGAACAGAAACTTGCATGAGTGGTTGTATATGGAACAACCAAGCAGATATGAAGATGGATCTGATAAGGCTTGCAAATTACTCAAAAGCCTATATGGTCTCAAGCAGGCAGGATGCAAATGGAATACTGAGTTCAATGGAAAGGTTGTAAATCAATACTTCTGCCGCTTTGTCTCAGATCCATGTGTGTATCTCCACAATGATAAAGGCTGCATAGGCATTACCACCATATGGGTGGATGATCTAATCTTATTCGCAAGTGATGATGAAATAATGGAGCACATGGTTAAAGACCTAAAAAGTTTATTCAAGATAACAGATCTTGGTGAACCAAGTAAAATCATCAGGATAGAGATCCGCATCAATTCTGATACTGGAGAAATGAAGTTGACACAAATGCAGTACATTGTGCAACTGCTCTGCAAATACAGACTTGATAACGTGCAGAGCATACAAATTCCTATGAATGCAGATCATAAATTTGACCCGCTGACTGCATCAACAAATCCAAAGGACTGCAGTAATCTGTATGTGTCGCTCATTGGATTGTTGATGTACAGTAGCTCAAAAAACTGCCCCAATGTTTGGGCATTTTGGAAAGATAGGCATGGTGAGAAAGAATGACATAAGCAGCATGTGTTATAAAATTATGTAATATACTACTATATCATGGCTACGTAGCGAATCAAAAATTATGTAAGTTGGATCAAAACCCATTGAGTAATAAATCAAACAAGATATTCACCCATTGGGGTAGTTTTTTGACTCTAGGATATTTGCTAATCTAGTACTTTGTATGACCCCCTTTGCCTTCAAAACTGCCTTTATCCTTTTGGACATGCTTTCTGCAAGTTTCTGACATGTCTCTGGTGGTATCTCATTCCACTCCCTTGCTACCCTCTCCCATAACTCATGGACTCCTTTGGGTGGTGCATTATATTGCTGGAGTTTCTTCTTGAGATGTTGCCAAAGGTGTTCAATGGGGTTCAGGTCAAGGGATTGGGCTGGCCACTCCAGGAGAGTAATTTGATGGTCAGTGAACCACTTCTGTGCCCTTCTGGAGGTGTGCTTTGAGTCATTGTCCTGCTGGAAGTACCTCTCATCCTCAGCCATCCCCAACTTCTCAAAGCTCTCCTCCATCCCCTCCTCCAAAATCTCACAGTACTGCACAGCATCCATCTTCCCCTGCACCTCCACAAGCTTCCCAACCCCACCCCAGCCCATACAACCCCAAACCATCAAGTTATTCCCCCCTCCATGCTTGACAGTTGGTGTGGTGGTGCGGTCAGATATGGCTTCCCCATGTTTTTTCCAGACATACACCTTCCCATCTGACCCAATCCGATTGATTTTGGTCTCATCACTCCATAACACCCTCTTCCAGTCCTCCACAGTCCAGTTTTGGTGGTACTGGGCAAACCTGAGACACTTCTGAAGGTGGGATGCTTTCAGCATAGGCACTTTCTTCTTTGTTGCTGAGCAAAGACCTGCCTCCTTCAACACATTTCACACAGTCTGAGGAGTGATGGGGGTAGCAATGGTGGAATTTATGAATTGTGTGGCTTGGACAGCATTGTCAAGCTTCCCAGAGCTAATTTGGCAGATAATTGACTGTTATCATGGGGAGAAGGCTTGGAAGGACGACCACCAGGATGGTTTTCTTTATCCCCCTCCATCTCCTTGCTAATCCTCCCAATAGTACCCTTCCCCAGACCTGTCCTAGCTTGGATTTGATGATGAGAATAACATTGAGGAGAGAAACAACAGAAGAGTGCTTTTCAGCTGAGATGGATTTCATGGTGGTGGTTGGGAGTCAAGAAGATGAATGAGCCAAGTCCAACATGTCAAACTAATACAAACAAAGTCATGTGACATTGTTTATTATTCCCACAGCCCCAGTTATCTTGTACTGGAGTGTCACATTGAAAATCAGGTGAAAAATTCAAGAGTCAAAAAACTGCCCCAATGAGTGAATATCTTGTTTGATTCATTACTCAATGGGTTTTAATCCAAATTATATAATTTTTAATTTGCTACGTAGCCATGATATAGTAGTATATTACATAATTTTATAACACATGCTGCTTATGTCATTCCTTCTCACCATGCCTATCTTTCCAAAATGCCCAAACATTGGGGCAGTTTTTTGAGCCACTGTACATGCAATGAAGAAGATGAGACAACAGATCTTGTCAAAAATCTTTGCTAGCTGGCATCTCTTCGAGTTGCATGAAGAACACATCTCCATGCTGTTATGAGCTCATGCCCCATAACCACAACCCTTACATCCCCCTAGGAGGCCCACAGGCCTCATTGCTGGCCAGAGAGTAGAAAGGAGATGAAACAAGATAGATTTGGGTGAGAGAAAAACTATCTGAAGTCTGGGGAGACTCCAGCTACAAGTTACCTACTTATATACTACTCTATGAGGACCCCTTGCAACTCCTTGACCCATTGGCACTCCCCAGCTCTGACTCACTCTTATTGTTCTTGTGAGTGCATGGTTGGGTGTGGCTGCTATGACTCCACTCATAGACCCATTCTGGACTGCTCTAGATCCTTGTCCATAAGGGGCTATGCTTCAATGCTTCATGCATTGCCTTGTGATCCTTTGTAGATATGCATGCTGTCCTGCATCTTGTCTGATGCATGATGGCTTTGATCCACTGATCCTCCTGATGTGCTGATGCCAAGTATGATGCCATCAAGGTGGCAATCCACCTTCCTAGTCTGGTCATCCTTCTGTACAGTGAGGGACAAAACTGTTGCAATGTTTTGAACTTTTGCACTAATCTGCTAATAGCTCAGGTAGCAATGTTCAGAATGGTCTAAAACTCATATACAGGGAAGATATATATAACTAATCTATGAAGAGAACCAAATTATGTAATACAATGCCATTCCTTATATAGACTCTGATCAGTAAGACAGATGCATTGCAACAGTTTTGTCCCTGCCATTAAAAATATAGAAATTCAATATTACTAGTACTTGGTATATCCTCCTTTGGCTTTTACCAAAGCTTCAACCCTCCTAGGCATACTTTCTATCAGATTCTGACACTTTTTTTGGAATGTCCTCCCATTCTCTTTGTATTCCCTCCCAAGCTCCAACATCCCACCAGGTGTCTTTTCATGCTCTCCCAGCCTTCTCTTGAGGTGACTCCAGAGGTGTTCAATGGGATTCATGTCTGGAGATTGTGCTGGCCATGGAAGAACCTCCATTCCATTGTCATTAAACCAGTTGGTGGCCTTGTGACACTTGTGCTTGGGTTCATTATCAATATCATTAGTGGTTTTATTGTAGTTCATCCTCCAAAATGGAAACATAATCTTAAAATGGGGATAGTTTGAGTGTGGCTATGTCCATGAGCGTGATGCATGAGCAACGTGTGAGATCCAGTGAAACAACAAAATGGAGGCCAACTTGGGAGGCCTCTGAGGTCACAGGAAAATGCCGAGTGAGTTTGGCGGCGCTGAAAGGCGTCGCCCAGTACTTGCTGAGGCCCTGACGGGGCTCAAATGAGTGTAGGGGGCCAAGGGGAAACTATATTCTCTAACTATGTTGCACACTTATGTACCTACTGCCATGCAGCGTACATGAGGACTTGGAGTGGTGGTCTCCGAGGGTCCAAAGGGTTCCGACGGAGGTCCAAAGGGTTCCAAAGGGGTTTCAAAGGGGTCTGAGAGGGTATGGTGATGCTCAATGATGCTTGGTGGTGCTCAATGAGGCTTGGTGTTGCTCAGAGGGGCTTGTCTGGCTTTGTTGGCATCGGAAAATGAGTGTCCGAGGGTCCGAGGGTTGAGGCGGGGCAAATGTGTGCTGTAGGCATTGGTTCCAAGCTAGCCAGAACCAATCCATTACACCGGTGTGCTGATAAGTGGATGCAAAGCATGAGATAGCGGTAGTTGAGCATGTGAACTGCTTGTCATGTGAGCATATGTGCAGGCGGCAGGCTTATATTATTTGCGCCCTATTTTACTTATATACGGTATATACTTCTGTACTCATGCGCACTTCCACTGCATCATATCTGATGCACAGATGTTCTGACTAGCACTCCACATCCAATATGCAGAAGTGGTTCCGATATGCGCTGCGGCTTGGACATATCTGATGCTCACATAATCCCAACACTCCCCCTCAAGCTTAGGATATTCCTAGCTTGTGCTTATGTTGTTGGAAATTTTGTCTCATCAGTGGCTTTGTTAATATGTCCGCTGTCATATCCACCATAGGTAGATGTTCCATTCTAATTGTGCCATCTCCTATCCGGTCTCAGATATAATGACTTTTTATTTCGAAGTGCTTTGTCTGCTTATGATATACTTCATTCTGAGTGATTGCAAGCGTGGCATTGTCTCCATAAATGAGAGTTGGTTCCAAAATTGTTGAACCTAACTCAGAGTGTAGATTCCGCAGCCATACTGCTTTGCACTCTGCATCAGACATGCACACATATTCTGCTTCCATCAAGGATAGAGTAGTTGATGTCTGCTTTTTTGACACCCATGTAATTGCGCCGCCCGCTGCAATGAATGTGTATCCGGATACAGATATTGTATCATCCTTGCTAGTGAAGTTAGCATCCAAATATCCAACAAAAGGGTCATTGTCTGTTTCCAGTCTTTTATATGTTATACCTTCATATCTTGTACTGGACAGGTAACATAGAATTTTCTTTGCAGCTGTCCAATGCTCCATGTCCGGTTTTGTGCTATACAATGCCAAGCAGAAAATGGCGTATGCAATATCCAGCTGGGTAGCAACCGCGATATACATCAACAATCTGATGTTTGAGTGCAGCTATGGGCCCCAAGCATGATGCGTGAGCAACGTGCGGGATCTGGTGCACTGATAAGCAGATGCGAAGCGTGAGATAGTGGTAGTTGAGCATGTGAACTGATTGTTGTGTGAGCATATGTGCAGGCAGCAGGCTTATATTATTTGCACCCTATTTTACTTATATATGGTATATACTTCTCCTGTCACTGAGCCCCCCCCCTGCTTTTTTCCATGCCCACTTCTTCCCATCTGACCTCAACCTATTGATCTTTGTCTTATCTGACCATATAACCCTCTTCCAGTCCTCTACAGTCCAGCCTATCCCAATGCCCAGTCCAACCTCTCCTCCTATGTTTCTTGCTGAGAAGTAGCCTTTTCTCTTCACTACAGCTCATACCAGTCCTCTTTAGCTGCCTGGCAATGGTTTTAGGTGAGACATGCTGGTTGGTGATACTGGAGAGTGTCCTGGAGACCCAAACAGCTGTTTCTGCCTTTCCAGTGGTGATTAAGCATACAGAATGTCATATATTGGAGGGGGAAAGCTTTGGTGGACAACCTCCAGCTGACTTGGAGAGGGTGGAATGATGTTTGGAGTGTAGTCTGGAGATAGTACTAGTGTGAACACCAGTGGTAGAGGAGATTTTGTGAGCTGAATGACCCTTGTCAAGCAAGGAGAGGATGTGGTTGCAAAGAGTAGGGCAAAGAGATCTCATGGTGGAAGGATGTGGAATGAAGAGTGAGGAGTGTTGTGGGACCTTTTAACATTATCAATGAACTATCACATGACTTTATTTGGACTTGTTTGGCAGAATCAACAAAGTCAGGTGACTGTTACAGCACTCCAATACATCAGGGACAAAACTGTTGCAATGCAGCAGGCTTACTAAAGTGGCTCTATTTAAGGTATGGCATGGTATTACATAATGTGCTTCTATTTATGGATTGCTTATATATATACCTGCCCTGTTTATAAGTTTAAAAACATTTTCAATTCTGATTGAGTTATTAACAAATTAGTTCAAAATCTCAAAACATTGCAACAGTTTTGTCCCTCACTGTATATAGTATTGGCTGGCTTGTCCAACCATTGTCTTGTCCTCTGGTGAGTGCTCCCATGTGCTGACTCAACCATTGGTGTCCCCTTGTATCCTATAAGGCCCCCTGGCCTGTTATAAAGCATGTAGCAGTCATCCCAGATGACTGTAGAGTAAAACCAAATTTGAGGGGCTAGGATTGTGATCTTAACACATGCACCATGTATCTACCAGTATGGAGTTTGCTGAAGAGTGCATTGCAGGGAAAGTTTACAAACATTTTCAACCTGTCTACCACTCTGGACATTGTTCCAGATTCCTGTGCTCCATCTGACTCTGATGATACCAGCAATGGATCAGAAGCATCAAATGTATCAATGATATTGAACAAAAGTGTCCTTCAACCTTGCTTTGAGTGTAAGGACTTACATAAATGTGTGGATCTGACGCTAAAGCCTCTGCACCAAAATGATGCAATGTTCAGTACAACTGAACATCTGGATCCACATATATATAGAGATTCACACTCAACCCCAGAGCGTGTGTGCCTCAACTGCCAGGAGTGCTGCTTGCACATGCTCAACTGGGGAGTGGCTGCACCAACTCCTGGTGATTGTAACATTGAGTCCCAAATGCATCAAAATGGAAGCTTGCACACCATATTGCAATTATCCCCCTTGGCTGAAAACAGCAGTTGGAAAGTGAACTGAGCCAGATTGCAACCGCCATGATCAAGTTACAACAAGCTGAAGATGATGCAATAGAGGCTATATGAACCATTTGTTCCCTTGCACTGGAGTCCTTCCCTCAGCTCAGCAAATACATGAGTCCCAAATTCATGCACAATGGGACTATAGCAATGTATGCAAATCTGATACCACCAACTCATCCAAAACTTCCACTGGATGAGATCATTCCATTCATTTGAAGCAAGAAAGAGGCAAGGAAATAATCATATAAGATACATTAGATCATTAGTAGATTGGAATGAGAGTCACTGTTCTTCTGACCAGCATTGTGAGAAGCAGCCAGTGTCCACCACAATTGCAAGCTATGTCAATGGTGTCAGTGCTTTCAGACCTTTAACTCCACATAGCTACATGTTTAAACTCTGCATTGGGCAGTGTGGGTCCTACTGACTACTCTCCTCTCCCCTCAAGCTCACCATCCACCTGCCACCTTTGTCCTGCCTTCCTGCAGCCCTTGTTGCACCTTCCTGTGGCCCTTGTTGCACCCTCATTGCCTTCATTGCACCCCTGTTGCCACCTTCCTGCCACCCTTGTTGCACCCTTGTTGCCACCTTCCTGCCACCCTCATTGCATCCTTGTTGCCATCTTCCTGCCACCCTCATTGCATCCTCATTGCCACCTTCTCATTGCACCCTCATTACCACATTCCTGCCACCCTCATTGCTCCCTTGTAGCCACCCTCATAACCACCTTCCTGCTGCCCTTCCTGCCACCCTTATTCATGCTGCCCAAATATGATGCCAATTCCTGATAATCCAGACACTTTTCTCCATGCTTGTGCACTACCTGACAATAGGAATTTCCTAAAAATGGATTTTCCCACAGTTCAGTCAGCTCACAATTCCTTAGTGCTGCACTACTGCCTTCTTGCAGCTCTATATGCTTTAATAACAACTGTGTGGGCATGCAGACTTGTTCCAATACTTCAGTTGTTGCTCAAATTTCCTAAAATGTAAAATTTCCCACAGTTCTAGTCAGTTCAAACCAGAGCTGAACCAAATTGAACCTGAACTGTCAGTTCAGGTTTGGTTCAGGCAAATTCCAGTTGGTCCAGGTTTGGGTTCAGCCAAAAATAGCCCCAAACCAAACCAAACCAAACTTTGGGAACACTACTCTTGTGTGAGGTTGTGTTCCACTACTATCAGCACCTGTCTGACTAATGCATATGCCAGGACACTAAAGTCCAGCTCTCTTTCCAAAGCTGGATTGTCTATTATTCTGTCCATAATGAATGTGTGGGAGTGAGCAAAGAATGAGAGGAGAGTGGAGGAGCAACATGATGAGCAAGCAGACAAGTGTAGGTGATGGTCTGAGACATGGAGGCTCAAGTCACATGCCCTGCTTGCACAAAGAGTTGGCTCTGTGTCTCTGTGCCTACTGGCACACTTACATTCAGAAATTTTGATTGCTCATACAATCCACTGGGTTACTGGGTTCATGGTGCAGTGAATATACTTCTGTAAAGGACTCCCAGCATTGGTAGCAGCAAAAATCATCAAAAACCCTGCAGTCATCAACATGGAAACAGCCTATGATGCTGTGGAATGATTACACAATGCTTGGGAGACCATGAAGCTGATGAACCAATCCTCTGGATCAGGAAACATAACAAGAGAACACCCTGCAGGAACTTGAATCCTAGTTTTTAAGGAGATGCCAGAAAGTGGTTGACACCTCCCATAAAATCAAACAGTTAGCACTCAACTCTGTAATTGTACAGTCCAATAATAACAAATGAATTTCTATTACTGTGCAAACAAATGACAAACCTGCTGAAATATCCACCCTCATTGATTGTGGGGCAGAAGGAAACTTCATTGACAAATCCATATCAAAAAACCTACCAAAGGAAGAATTGAAACAGCCAATTAAAGTCAAAAACACCAACAGAACCATTAACCAAAATGGAATGATTGCTCATTGTACTCATCTCACCTATTCCATCAATGGAAAAATGTATGACAACTGGTTATGGATCACCAACCTTGGAAATCAGGAAATAATCTTTGGAATACCATGGTTGGAACAGCATAACCCCACTATTGACTGGCAAAAGAAGACCCTCCAAATGGACAATGGCCCAGATAGTGACAAACCCATTTGAACATCAAGCAAAATGAGACAAAGAGCCAACTGTTCTACCAACCAAATATACCAAACTCAAAACAGGATTCATGCCCAAAGTCAGCAAAATCTACCCACTATCACTGAAAGAACAATCAATCCTCAATGAATGGATTAAGGAACAATTAGATAAAGGATATATTCAACCATCCAAGTCACTGCAGGCATCACCATTCTTCACTTTGAAAAAGGAGAGCAGCGCACTCAGACCTTGCCAAGATTATTGTTATCTTAACAAATGGACTATCAAAAATGCCTACCCATTACCTTTAGTTTCTGACTTAATGACAAAACTAGAAGGCACAAACTATTTCACTAAACTTGACCTGCACTGGGTTATAACAATGTCCAGATCAAAGAAGGTGATGAATGGAAGGCTGCATTTATCACCAATCATGGCCTATATGAACCAACAGTTATGTTCTTGGTCTTTTGCAATTCACCTTTGATGTTCCAAACTATGATGAACAAATACTTCAAGACATGATAAACAAACATGGCTCATCATCTACATGGACAATATCCTTTGCAGAAGGATGAAAGAAGAGATACAAGAACTACTAAATGAGTCTTGAAGCACCTACAAGAAAAGGACCTATTCCTGAGACTGGAAAAATGCAAATTCTGCATTCAAGAGGTAGAATCTTTAGGCATGATCATCACACCCAGTCATATCCAGATGGACCCTGTCAAACTTGCTGGTATTGAGATTGGCCAACACCTACAATGGCAAACAAGTCAGATCATTCCTCAGATTTGGAAACTTCTATCAATGATTCATTGGCAATTTTGCTGCCATAGTGAAACCACTGACAGACCTAACAAAGAAGGGCCTGACCTTTGATTGGATGCCCAATTGTCAGATTGCTTTCAACAAACTAAAACACAAATTCTCATCAATGCCTGTTTTATGCATGCCAGACCCCACAAGACCATTTATTCTTCAGACAGATGCCTCTAATAAAGCTACTGGAACAGTATTGAAACAAGCCAATGCATCCAGATCCCTTCACCCTTGTGGTTTCATCTCTCATGCCTTAACACTTATGGAACAAAACTATCAAATTTACAACTGAGAATTACTTGCCATCATCAAAGGATTACAGGCATGGCCACATCTACTACATGGATCACCACATCCAATTACAGTCCATTGCAATCACAAGAACCTTTTGTTTTATTGAACACCACAACAGTTAACACCCCAACAAGCACAATGGTCCATGATGGTCTCAGAATTTGATCTGAAGATTGAACACATACCCAGAACCAAAATGTTTGAAGCAGATGCATTATCCCACTGACCTGACCACATGAAGGGTGATGACACTCCAGACAATGTGATCATGTTACCAGACCACAAATTTATTTGCCTGATTGCTACAGACCTTGCTCAGAAAATCCAAGATGCCATGTTACTTGATAACTTTGGACAAACCATCATTGAAGTCATAGAAGCACAACATGCCCCACCTATTAAACCCAAACTTCAGGACTGGGCATTTGTTGACAGAATTATTCAATATATTGATGAGCCTATATCCCAGACCTTGGGATGCTCCAGACAAATATTATCAAAACAGTTCATGAATTGCCCACTTCTGGACATCCAGGACATATGAAAACTCTTGAACTATTGCAATGAGACTACTGGTGGCCAGGAATGTACAGACACATAAAAGAATGGATTACCAGTTGCACTACATGTCAGCAAATGAAGGTGAACACACACCCTAACACCCCAGCCCTTCTACCAATTGGATCCAAGGCAACTCAACCCTTTCAGCAAGTGACTTTGGATTTTATTACAGATCTCCCAATCTCAGATGGATTTGATTCAATTCTGGTCATGGTGGACCATGGTCTTATGAAGGGGGTAATTCTTACTCCTTGCAAGAAAACCATCAACACATTAGGAACAGCAGATCTCTACATCTCCAAAATATTCAAATGCTTTGGATTACCTGATGTATTCATCTCAGATCAAGGACCACAGTTCTCAGCTAAAGTCTTCCAAGAAATCAGAAAGATGTTAGGAATTGACCACAGAATGAGCACAGCCTATCATCACCATGATTCTGTCAAAGCCTCCCCATTCCAGCTTATGTATGGAACAAATCCCATCACTTTACCAACTGCCATACAGAAAATGACAATACCACCAGCTGAAGAATGATTGCAGCTATTATGAAAAGCCAGGGAAGAAGCACTTGCTGTGCACAAACTAGCCAGATAAATGGTCACTAGACAAATCAGAGACAAATCAATCAAGTTTGAATCAGGAGACAAAGTCTGGCTTGAAAATAGGAACCTTAATATCCCATATCAATCAAGAAAACTAGCACCAAAACAAGAAGGACCCTTTATTGTCAAACAAGTTCTAGGACCAGTAACATACAAACTGAAACTCCCAAAACAATGGCACATACACCCAGTCTTCCACACATCACTCCTAACTCCATATAGTGAAACTGAAACACATGGACCAAACTACAAAGGTTTCCAATGTTTGGTGAAACTGTATTGAATGGCTTATAGCATGAGAAATAAATTATATAAAAATCCTGAAAATTCAGAGTACATAGCTTAACATGTATAGTATTAGGTAATACAGCACCATTATGTAATCATTGTTATTGGAGAAGATAAAAATAGATTAAACCTCACTGCTCATTGGAAACCTTTTGCTGCTGACAATTTGAGGAATAGAAACAAGACAGATCACATGACTATGTTGACTACATTCACACAGTCATGTGACTATGTTGATTTTCAGTTAAATTCAACAGTCCTAGCAACCCATACCACCACCAATCCATCATGCACTCTCTCACTCCTGCTCAACAGCAACACATCATCTCCCTTCTCAATGCTGGCCATTCTGCCAAAGCTATTGCTTCATCCACTGGCCATGGCCTTGCTACAGTCTCTAGAATTTGCTCTAAACACTGTCCTCACCTCCAATTTGGAGGTTGTCCAAAGAAGCTCTCTCCCACCAACAAATGCCATGCCATGCACCTCATCACTTCTAGGAGGGCTGAAACAGCTGTGGATGTGACCAAAGAACTCCAGCTCATTGTTGATCAGCCATTGTCAGTAGATACAGTCAGGAGATGCTTGAAAGAGCAGGGAATGAAGGCAGTTGTGAAGAAGAAGAAGCCACTTTTGTGTTAGGATCACAATCCTAGCCCCTCAATTTTGGTTCACTCTACAGTCATCTGGGATGACTGCTATACACATTATAATGGGCCAGGGGCCTTATAGGACACTATGGGACACCAATGGTTGAGTCAGCACACAGGAGCACTCACCAGAGGACAAGACAATGGTTGGAGGAACCATCCAATACTATATACAGAAGGACAGCCAGACTAGGAAGGTGGATCACCACCTTGATGGCATCACACTCAGCATCAGTGCATCAAGAGGATCAGCACATCAAGCCATCACGCATCAGACGAAGGCACAAGACAGCGTGCATGTCTATAAAGGATCACAATGGGAACGCACAATGCCTTGAGGCATTGCCCCTTATGGTCAGGGTCTAGAGCAGTCTGGAGGAGGTCTATGAGTGGAGTCAGAGCAGCCACACCCATATGCGCAGCAACTGTGGCAGTGTTATGAGCTCACGCCCCTAACCACAACCTTACAATCCCCCTAAGGGGCCCACAGGCCTCGTCGCTGTGTAACGGATCGGTTCCGGCTAGCTTGGAACCGATGCCTACAGCACACATTTGCCTGGCCTCAGTTTTGTTGTTTCAACTGGAGCCCACCTTTGGTCCAGTCTGTGCTCGCTCCGACCACTGTGCACCTTTCACATGGCCCCGGAGGCCATTCCTTCATTTGGACGGCCCCACAAGCTGCCACGTCACCTCTGGTAGCCTCACCTGCACATAGCGCCAACCCATTTCGAAGTTCACCACTCTCTTTCACTTCCACCACCTCCAACGCTCCTTCAACATCATCACACGAGGCCACAGCATGCTCGGACCCTATTCGGAAGCCATCCGCATACATTGGAACTGACTAGGACCCTAACCGAACCTCCACGCTGCCACCACGTGTACACAGCATCACACCTGAGTCAATACACCGCCTCCTGCACCTCCAGATGGCTTGCCCAGCTCATTTACATCATTCCATTGACTCCCGACACCTCCGATGCTCCGAAACTTTGTTTTTTTTCTTTTTCTACCCAGATAGCCTATGGCGGAGCCGTAGTTACTTCAAGTGGCCCGTTTCATCACTGATCATCACCGCTCGACCTCTGCGAACTGCTTCCATCACCACCGACACACCAAAGAACGCTCTGGAATGTGGGGATGTGGAATCACACACAGGATAAGAGATATCAGTATGCAAATTGCAGACAAACTCCAAGGACCTTTCTATTACTTAACAGCGATACGCCAACAGAGCCGAACTTTACCAACCACGCCAACACCCTCCATGATGGGGGTGCCTCAGCCAGGGAGTTGCGCCCCTACACGTTTCTATTTCCAACGACAATGAATGCAACACGCCGCCTGCACCTCGGACCCTTAACGGACCCTTCCTTCACTCTGATGCCTCCGAAACATGCCGACACCTTGATGCCATCAATAGCATTCACCTCCAAGCCTTCTCGCCACTGCCAACTCCACCCTTATTTGATTCCTCAACTACCTGCAACCAACCACCACCTCTGCACCACTGCCACCACTACCTCCAACCACCGATGTCACACTCGGACCTCCGACGTCACATTTCAACCTCCGATGTCACACCGAGTTGACGGGGACGTTCAACATTCAAAAGTTTGCTGCGGATGTAACGATCAGTCCGGCTAGCTTGGAACCGATGCCTACAGCACACATTTGCCCTGCCTCAACCCTCGGACCCTTCCAACACTTATTTCCGATGCCAGCGAAGCCAAACAGCCCCTCCGAGCAACACCAAGCCTCATTGAGCACCACCGAGCGTCATTGAACATCACCACACCCTCTCGAACCCTTTGGACCCTTGAGGCCACCGCTCTGAGTCCTCATGTACGCCGCATGGCAGTAGGTACATAATTGTGCAATGTAGTAGAGAAAATAGTTTCCCCTTTGCCTCCAACACTCATTTGAGCCCCGTGGAGCCTCAGCCAGCACTGGGCGACGCCTTCGGCGCCGCCGAACTCACTCGCATTTTCCCGCACCTTGGAGCATCACAAGTCAGCCTCCGTTTTGTGTTTCAGCTGGGCCAGAGAGTAGAAGGAGACGATACAGGAATTGGGGTGGAGTAAAACTATCTGAAGTCTGGGAGACTTTCAGCTACACTGTACCTACTTATATACTACTCTATGAGGACCCCTTGCAACTGTTATGAGCTCACACCCCTAACCACAACCTTACAATCCCCCCTAGGGCCCACAGGCCTCGTCGCTGGCCAGAGATAGAAAGGAGATGATACTGAGATAGATTGGGGTGGAGGTAAACTATCTGAAGTCTGGGGAGACTTCAGCTACATTGTACCTACTTATATACTACTCTATGAGGACCCCTTCGACTCCAGACCCACCGGCACTCCCCCACTCTGACTCACTCTATTCTTGGTGAGCATGTGCTTGGCACTCGCAGTTGCTGCGTGTATGACGCATATGGCGCGGCCGCTCTGACTCCACTCATAGACCTCTTCGGACTGCTCTAGACCCTGACCATAAGAGCAATGCCTTGAGGCATTGTGCGTTCCCATTGTATCCTTTATAGACATGCGCGCTGTCTTGCGCCTTCGTCTGATGCGTGATGGCTTGATGCACTGATCCTCCTGATGCACTGATGCCGAGTGTGATGCCATCAAGGTGGCGATCCACCTTCCTAGTCTGGCTGTCCTTCCATATATAGTATTGGCTGGTTCTTCCAACCATTGTCTTGCCCTCTGGTGAGCACTCCCATGCGCTGACTCAACTGTTGGTATCCCATAGTGTCCCGTAAGGCCCCAGGCCTGTTATAACATGTATAGAAGTCATCCCAGATGACTGTAAGATAAACTGAAATTGAGGGCTAGGATTGCGATCCTAACAGCAACTCCCAGACCCACTGGCACTCCCTCACTCTTATTGTTCTTGGTGAGCATGTGCTTGGGCGCTGCCGCAGTTGCTGCGTGTATGAGCACATATGGGCACGGCTGCTCTGACTCCACTCATCAACCTCTTCTGGACTGCTCTAGACCCTGACCATAAGGAGCAATGCCTTGAGGCATTGTGCGTTCCCATCGCAATCCTTTATAGACATGTGCACTGTCTTGCGCCTTCATCTGATGCATGATGGCTTGATGCGCTGATCCTCCTGATGCACTGATGCCGAGTGTGATGCCATCAAGGTGGCAATCCACCTTCCTAGTCTGGCCATCCTTCCGTATATAGTATTGGATGGTTCCTCCATCCATCGTCTTGCCCTCTGGTGAGCACTCCCATGTGCTGACTCAACCGTTGGCATCCCATAGTGTCCCATAAGGCCCCAGGCCTGTTATAATGTGTATACAAGTCATCCCAGATGACTGTAAGGCAAAACCGAATTTGAGGGCTAGGATTGCGATCCTAACAGGCAGTGCCCAAGCACATGCTCACCAAGAACAATAGGAGTGAGTTGAATGATAGGCTTGTGCAGGGGACAGTGAAGTTTGGGATGGGTCTGTCATGGTTTGGGGCTGTATGATGTGGGATGGAGTTGGATATGCCACCAGGATTGAGGGTAGGATGGATGGGGAGCTTTACAGGAGCATCTTGGATGATGAATTGCAGAGAAGCATCAGGTATTATGGATTTTCTGCTGATGACATTATCTTTCAGCAGGACAATGACCCCAAACATACCAGCAAGAAGGCCAAGGATTGGTTTGATGAGCATGGTATGAATGTTCTCAAGTGGCCTGCACAGTCTCCAGACCTCAATCCCATTGAGCATCTCTGGGACCACTTGAAGAGGAAGCTGGGAGAGTATGAGACAGCACCAAGAGGGGTTTTGGAGTTGTGGGAGAGGGTTGAGAGGGTGTGGGAAGCAATACCAGCTTCTGAGTGTCAGAAGTTGATTGAAAGCATGCCTAGAAGGGTTGAGATCAGGCAAAGGAGGGTATACAAAGTATTAGAAGAGGGTATCTTGTTGTCTATGATTGTCAGCAGCAAAAGGTTTCCAATGAGCAGTGAGGTTTAATCTATTTTTATCTTCTCCAATAACAATGATTACATAATGGTGCTGTATTACCTAATACTATACATGTTAAGCTATGTACTCTGAATTTTCAGGAGTTTTATATAATTTATTTCTCATGCTATAAGCCATTCAATACAGTTTCACCAAACATTGGAAACCTTTTGCTGGTCACTGTACATGACACCACCTCTGGATCTTGTGAATGGACAGGAGGAGTTTGAAGCAGAAGCAATTCTCTCACACCAAGGATGCAGTACAGGCTATGGATCAAATGACAATTCCTGGGAACCTGAACGCAATTTAGGCAATGCTGCAGACATTCTGAAAGCATATAAACAGAGGAGACAACTATAACAACTCATGTCTCACTATCATAATTGCTGAATCCTAAAGCAAAGCATTCAAACAGGAATCAGAAAATTAATACATTGATTCACACTCCCACCAAATGGCTCATATCCATTTTGAGGACAACACTCCCTTAATCATATACCTATATGGAAAATCAGAGTTTTACAATGAGCACACCAACCTACACCCCTTCCATGGTGGAAGCATCAAACATTGGCAGATAAACTGATGGAACTAGAATGGGAAGAAAGACAAAGCCATTTAGGAATCATCAGGCCTCTTCCCCCATGTTATTCATGTTGAAATGGATGTAATCTGTTTCACACTGTGGGAAACATCTCTGATCTATCTAATCTTATCTAATCTATCATCTAATCAATATTTATACAAGTGGACATAATTATAGAGTTCACTATCTTGACAGATATTATAGAGTTCAACATGTGTTGACCTCAGACAATAGTGCACCATGTGCAAGACTGTGCATTACCAAGCACAATACAAATGATCAGTCAGCACTACTAATATTGCATCAGACCAGTAGATAGACTGTATAAATACCTCAGTAGTTAGACATCAATCTCTATCCTCTGCTCTACTAAGTGATCACTCAACAGTGGACTTAAGTGACCTACTACAGCTACAAATAAGTCTTACTTACTTAGCTCTACTATTCTGCTGCACTCCTGTCATCTGCTGCTTCAACAATTCAGTCCTGAGCCAGGAATAGATTTCCCCTCCTTATCCACCACAACTAATAGCACCACCACTCTTTCAATTTGAACCAGGATATCCCAGAATCATTTGAACTTCTCATGACACCAAAACTAGTCTCTGTGACAACCAACTTGAGGTTCCAACCAGGGAAACCACACCTGAATTGCCTCCACCATATGACCCTCTTTATGAAGCAATGATTGGCAAACTCAACAATCCTGACACTGCTGATGAACTTGAATACATTTCTCTCATCATTAGAGCACCCATGCCACCCTATCATTTCATTGACAAAGAACTCTGAACAACAAATTATGATGACAGTGTCTTCAATTAGACATAAAAGGATCATCTGAAGACACTCAGGCTCCTCAGAACCACATACCTATCATGTTCTTCTTTGTCATTATTAGGGATCCCGAAGTTCAGTTCAGAACCTTGGTTTGAACCCGAACTGACCAAACCAAACCGATGGTTCAGGTCAGGTTTGGGTTCGGTTTGGGCTCAAGCTTGTGGCATTGGTTCGGGTTTGGGCAGCCACAAAAAATGCCTGAACTGAACCAAACCGCCCGAACCGACTGGCTGATGTCACCTTCAAGTCACACCTTCAAGTAACAAAATTATGCAGTCACTGACTGCTCTCCTCTCCCCTCAAGCTCACCGTCCACCTGCCACCTGTGTGTGCCTTCCTGCAGCCCTTGTTATACCCATACTGCCTTCCTGCAGCCACAGTTGTGCCCTCACTGCCTTCCAGCAGCCCTTGTTGCACCCTCATTGCCTTCCTCCTGCCCTTGTTGTGCCCTTGTTGCCACCTTCCTGCCACCCTCATTGCACCCTTGTTACCACCTTCCTGCCACCCTCTTTGCCACCTTCCTGCCACCCTCATTGCACCCTTGTTGCCGCCTTCCTGCCACCCTCTTTGCCACCTTCCTGCCACCCTCATTGCCACCTTCCTGCCACCCTCTTTGCCACCTTCCTGCCACCCTCATTGCACCCTTGTTGCCACCTTCCTGCCCCCATCTTTGCCACCCTTGTTGCACCCTCGTTGCCACCTTCCTGCCACCCTCTTTGCCACCTTCCTGCCACCCTCATTGCACCCTTGTTGCCGCCTTCCTGCCACCCTCTTTGCCACCCTCGTTGCACCCTTGTTGCCGCCTTCCTGCCACCCTCTTTGCCACCTTCCTGCCACCCTCATTGCACCCTTGTTGCCGCCTTCTGCCACCCTCTTTGCCACCCTCTTTGCCACCCTTGTTGCACCCTCGTTGCCACCTTCCTGCCACCCTCTTTGCCACCTTCCTGCCACCCTCATTGCACCCTTGTTGCGCCTTCCTGCCACCCTCTTTGCCACCCTCGTTGCACCCTTGTTGCCGCCTTCCTGCCACCCTCTTTGCCACCTTCCTGCCACCCTCATTGCACCCTTGTTGCTGCCTTCCTACCACCCTCTTTGCCACCTTCCTGCCACCCTTGTTGCACCCTTGTTGCTGCCTTCCTGCCACCCTTTTTGCCACCTTCCTGCCACCCTCGTTGCACCCTCATTGCCACCTTCCTGCCATCCTCTTTGCCACCTTCCTGCCACCCTTGTTGCATCCTCATTACCACCTTTCTGCTACCCTCATTGCACCCTTCTAGCCACCCTCATAACCACCTTCCTGCTGCCCTTCCTCCCACCCTTATTCACGCTGCCCAGATATGATGCCAATTCCTGATAATCCAGACACTTTTCTCCATGCTTGTGCACTACCTAACAATAGGAATTTCCTAAAAGTGGATTTTTCCCATGCTCACAATGCCTTAGTGCAGCACTCCTGCCTTCTTACAGCTCTATATGCTTAACTGTGTGGGCATGCAGACTGGTTCCAATACTTCAGTTTTGCTCAAATTTCCTAAAATGTAATTTTTCCCACAGGTTCTAGTTGGTTCAAACCGGAACTGAACTGAACCAAACCTGAACCATCGGTTCGGGTTTGGTTCGGGCAAATTCCAGTTGGTCCAGGTTTGGGTTCAGCCAACAATAGCCCCGAACCAAACCAAACCGAACTTCGGGAACCCTAGTCATTATCACCTACCTTGCTGCCCTTGTCTTTGCCTTACTGGTCACTGCTTGTGGCCACTATTATGTTGATTCCACTGCCATTGCCCCCCCAGTCAGTGACTTCTTGCATATAATGTTACAGTTTCTCCTTCTTTGTCATAGCATTGACTCAGCAGACTGTCTTACTCTACCTTTATTACTCACACTACCACACATTGTACAGCCAGGACACTTATCTCCTTTCATAGCTCCCTTCTCATTTCCTTTTACAATTCCTTTGTTCTCCAAATGTATATAAACCCACACATGTATTGTAGTACCTCAGTTCCAACTTAGATGAGTATTGCTTTCAACATTGCTTGACTTCAATGCTCTTCTCTTCTCATTGTTCTCAAAACCTTTGTCATCATTTGACTTAGCATCTAGACTCTTTGTCCAGTGACTGGGAGCAGACCAAGACTCTGCTTGTTGCTGTTGACTTAGAACAAACTATGACAAGGGCATCATCTGTAACAGGTTCCTGTTTTGATTCTGTTACTTGTTTTGAGCTTTCTCCTTGTTTCAGTTCATCATCAAAGGCTAGATCTAATTTGATCTGTTGCTGTTCTCTGTATTTGTTCCAATGCTCTACTGTTTCTTTTTCAAGCACTAGTACTGAAATGTCTGGTTCTTCTGGTGCAAATTCCTTCCACCAAACACTTTCTGGTTCATCCTGAGGAATGTAGAATAGAATGTGGTTGGTGTTGTTCTTTTTGTTGTACCACTGTATCCAGAGTTCTCCTGGTAGTTCATCATTTTCTGGTTCTTGGTATTCTCCTTTGAAGTATTTGTTGGGTACTGGGGTGTTGGTTTTCCTTCCTCCTGATACATAGTACCAGCTCTTATTGACAGTTGAAAAGTAAACTTCTTTTTTGTCTAGATACCACTGCTTCCTGAAGAGGAATGTGTGGTTCAGTGGTTAGTTAAGTGAGGTTCTGGTCTCAATGATGTCTGGCTAGTGATGAAGCACTGAGCAGTTCCTGAGTTCCAACTTGTGTTACAGATGATGCCCTTGTTGTGGTTTGTTTCAAGTCAACAGCAACAAGCAGAGTCTTGGTCCACTCCCAGTCACTGGACAAAGAGTCTAGATGCTAAGTCAAATGATGACAAAGGTCTTGAGAATGATGAAGAGAGAAGGGCATCAAGATCAAGCAATGTTGAGAGCAATACTTATCTAAGTTGGAACTGAGGTTACTCTACTGTACATGGGTTTATATACATTTAGAGAACAATAGGAATTGTAAAAGGAAATAAGGCTGCAGCTACCTAAGAAAGGGAATATGAAAGTAACTACAGAAAGGAGATAGCATCTAATATAGGAAGTGTGCAGTTGTGAGATAATAATAGAACATCCATTAATGAAGAGGAAAAGAAACTAATACTTCCAAGACATGATCAATGAAGGATGGCTCATTATATATATGGACAATGTCCTCATCTGCAGACAAATGAAAGAAGAAATTCAGGAGAGAACAGAACAAGTGCTTAACCAACTACAGGACAATAATTTGTTTCTGAAACTCAAGAAGTGCAAGTTTTGCATTCAGGAAGTCAATTTTTTAGGCACAATCATCATGCCAGGACACATTCAGATGGACCCCATCAAACTTGCAGGCATTCAAGATTGGCCAGGACCAACCTCAGTAAAGCATGTCCAATCTTTCCTAGGATTCAACTGGACAAATATGTGTCAAACTGCCTTTGATGAACTGAAGAAGAAATTTTCTTCCATGCCTGTATTGAAGATGCCAGATCCAATGAAGCCATTTATATGCCTCAAACAAAGCTACTGGTGCCATCTTGAAACAGGCAGATGCATCAGGATCACTTCATCCTTGTGGTTTTATCTCACATGTGCTTACCTCAACAGAACAGAACTATCAGATGTATGACCAATGATATGCTACTACACTGCTAAGCAGCTGTGTAGACGGGGGTTTGTGTGAGGTAGTCAAAGAGTCCCAACATTGTCAACCAGAGGGAAATCTGCTGTACAGACTTGGGTGTGACCTGTGACCTGTGACAAAATGCACATGGAGTGGAACACAAGTGTGGATTCCTAATAATAACAATCAGCTTGTGATGCAACAGAGTATTGCAAGAGCATGGCAATGTTGAATAGCAGAATGTTAGGATCGCAATCCTAGCCCCTCAATTTTGGTTTACTCTACAGTCATCTTGGATGACTGCTATATGCATTATAATGGGCCAGGGGCCTTACAAGACACTATGGGACACCAACAGTTGAGTTAGTGCATGGGAGCGCTCACCAGAGGGCAAGACAATGGTTGGAGGAACCATCCAATACTATACAGAAGGATGGCCAGACTAGGAAGGTGGATTGCCACCTTGATGTCATCATACTCGGCATCAGTGCATCAGGAGGATCAGTGCATCAAGCCATCATGCATCAGATGAAGGCACAAGACAGTGCACATGTCTAAAAAGGATCGCAATGGGAACGCACAATGCCTTGAGGCATTGCCCCTTATGGTCAGGGTCTAGAGCAGTCCAGAGGAGGTCTATGAGTGGAGTCAGAGCAGCCGCACCCATATGCGCAGCAACTGTGGCAGTGCCCAAGCACATGCTCACCAAGAACAATAAGAGTGAGTCAGAGTGGGGGAGTGCCAGTGGGTCTGGGAGTTGCAAGGGGTCCTCATAGAGTAGTATATAAGTAGGTACACTGTAGCTGGAGTCTCCCCAGACTTCAGATAGTTTACCTCCACCCCAATCTATCTCATTCCATCTCCTTTCCTCTCTCTGGCCAGCAACAAGGCCTGTGGGCCCCCTAGGGGGATGTGTGGGTTGTGTTCATGGGGCATGAGCTCATAACACAGAATAGGTGCAGATAGAGTGCATGACAAGTGTGACAAAAATGACAGAGGGAGTGAGCTCATAACAGAAAAAGAGCTTATTGCATAGGATGGGGATGATATTATATGAGGTGATATGATTGTGTGTGTATTATTCTCTCTCTTACAAGATAACTATGAGCCTTTATATACATTTTCAACTCTACCAGTATGAAGGGACTCTGCAATATTTTCACCTCCTGTCCAAATCTGGGCTTGGTATTGATGATCAACAATTTTCTGTGAAGTTTTCAATCCTTTGTTCTGGATGGGGGTTTGCCTTTATCCCTTGATTGTGTGTACTTGGATCTCAATTGCAGCTAGAGTGGAAGTGGCTGTGCAGATAGTGGAAATGCATGAGAAAGAGCAGATCAAGTGTGGAAATGTTGCAGAATAGTGGAAAGTGTGGGAAAAAGCAGATCAAGAGCAGAAATGTTGCAGAAGAGCAGAAAGTGTGGGAAAGAGTGGATTGAGAGCAGAAAATGCAGATCAAGTGTGGAAAGCATGGATCAAGAGTGGACCCCTTCTACACAGTCACAGCCAGTGACTGCTCATCACTGAGAGTTACTGGCAATTATTTAAGGCTTACAAGCATGGTGTCACCTTTTACATGGATCAACTCATGCAATTATCATTTATTGTGACCACAAGAACCAATCCTTTTATTGAACACCTCAACACCTAACCCCTAGACAAGTATGTTGGTCAATGATGTTATCAGAATTTGACCTGAAAATTGAGCATGTACTGGGCACCAAAATGTTTGAAGCAGATGCTCTATCCTGACATCCTGATCACATAAAAGATGACAAGATTCTGGACAATGTTGTAATGCTGCCTGATAACAGATTTATTTGCCTTATTGCTGAAGATTTAGTGTGGAAGATCTGGGACACCACAACCTTGGATAGCATGGGAAAACAATCATCAAAGTCATTGAGTTGCAACAGGTGCCACCAATATAAAGGAAACTCATGAATCACCCACTTCTGGACACCCTGGACAGATGAAGACTTTGGAATTACTGCAATGAAACTACTGGTGGCCTGGAATGTATAGACATGTCAGAGAATGGATCACAGGCTGTGCTACTTGTCAACAGATGAAAGTTAATACTCACCCAAATACTCTGGCCATTTTACCTATTGGTTCTAAAGAAACTCAACCATTTTAGCAGGTCACATTGGATTTCATCACAGGTCTCCCTGATGGATATGACTCAATTCTAGTCACAGTGAACCATGGCCTTACAAAGGGAGTAATCCTTACTACCTGCAAGAAAACAATTGACACCCTAGGAACAGCTGATCTCTACATATCCAAAATATTCAAACACTTTGGACTACCCAACATACTCATATCAGATTGAGGACCACAGTTTTCAGCTAAAGTCTTTCAGGAAATTGGGAAGATGCTGGGAATTGACCACAGGATGAGCACTCCCTATCACCCTCAGACAGATGGAGAGACTGAAAGGGTTAATCAAGAACTAGAAGTGTATCTCTGGACATTTTGTACCAATGAACCCCACAAATGGAAACAACTACTCCTGAGGTTGTCCTTCCATATATAGTATTGGCTGGCTTGTCCAACCATCATCTCATCCTCTGGTGAGCACCCCATGTGCTGACTCAACCATTGGTGTCCCCTAGTCTCCAGTAAGGCCCCTGGCCTGTTGTAAAGAGTGTAATTGTCATCCCAGATGACTGTAGAGTAAAACCAAATTTGAGGGGCTAGGATTGCAATCATAACACCTAATAGCAATCATGCAAAGTGGTACAGCAATAGCCAGTGAATGGGAAAGCATGAAACAATGGCAGGATGGACAATAGGTTGGCTTGTCACATATGGTGGAGCCATGAGTTATTTTTAGATCAGCCTACTCATGCCTAATATAGCAATTACAAGTCTGCTGCATGAACATGCTCAGTCATATCTGATGCTCACCCACACCAACAAGTTCAATTCAAGAAGGAGAACAATCCAAGACATGTAACAGTGCAACACAGCCACTGTATCCCATTACCAGTGCATACATAATTGTAGGAAAACAGTGGTCTATCTTTTTCCACAGCTCTTATCTTCTCCACAATTTGCTCCTGTCTTATCTCTGTGACTGTTTCAAGTCTGGTTCTGACATACCATGTGTGTTTAGACTGCTTGCACCATCTTATCTCAGCAGGCATTGGCCAAAGTGGGCATCACATGTTGGTTTGAAGCACCTGTGACTTCTATTCTGATGACAGACAGTGCTGTGGTGTTCACCTTGAAAATAATGGGGAAAAGTGGATGTTAAGGCCCACAATGTCATTTTAGCATTCATTTTTGACCACCATTCTGTTGTAAGAGTGTTTAAACAGTCCAGGTGGCTGTCCTCCTCCAGCAAGCTTTTGCTGTGCTTTTTCAGTAACATATCTGGTTTATATGTTTTTTGTGCAGGACATTGAGACAACACCATGTACAAGTTGAAGAGGTTTAATAGAGGAGAGCTGATATTGATGATGGCTTGGGATATTGTCTGTCCTTGAGATTGATAGTCTGTAAACACAGGGGAGAGAACATAGCCACTAATATATTTTACTTGAAGAGAATACTTTTTACACTTGAGTCTGTATTTGACACATTAAATGTTGGGAAAACATTGGTCAAAATTCCACCATCAATTCCCTTGTCATTTCAATGTGGAAAGGAGCAAATCTGCATTTTCTATGTCCAAAAACAGCTTAGTCACGAATCACACCACTATTTGCCGTTATTGTGACAACCAGCACAGCTGATTGTCTCCTTTCCTCGTCCTGCATGCACAGACGAGGACGTTTGGTTTATCAAACATGCAAAACAACCGTATGCGTCCTCAAATATTGGCGTACACCCCTCGCAACAGCGAGAAGCAGCGCTTCTCGCTCAAAGGCTCGGGAACAAATACCGATATACTCCCACTCTACACAAACACGCAAGAGCAATTTGCAAACCGCGACAGCCTGTCCATCCTCCGTACCTTCTTCGCAGAAATTGGCATACGCATAGCACGCCTCATTCAATCCCGCCCACATACCAACTTGGCCGCCCACCCCAAGGAACTATTATCACCATTCCCATCACAGTCGTCCCAGTCGACCATCACTTTCGTACTGCTATGCGCATTGTGGTATTCCAGCTCTGCGTTGTCCTCAAATACTGGCAAAGCAATCTTGAACCAGTTGCGTTATCCGGTCACTTTGACTTTTGTTCAATTTGGCTTCGTTGCCCTATACTGTTTACTTTTCATGTCTCCCGTGATTCGCTTCACTAGATTAAGGGCGCCATCGAAAGCTATTCTCAGGACTACATTACCAATGGGGATGTTCCAAGTAGGAGGACACATGTTCTCCAGCATGGCGATGTCGAGGATACCAGTCAGCACTCTGCACACGATTAAGGTAGTCTTTTATCTTTTAAACACAGAGTTGTTTGTTGACCTTTTCATCCAGGCATTATCGCCTTTGTTTACCGTCGTCGCCTATGCTCTCCTCTTCGGAGTCAGTTATAGTAACAAGACTTACATCTCTCTATTGCCTTTGACACTTGGTGTCATGCTTGCCTGTTCGTTCGACGTTTCGGCGTCAAACGCAATTGGTCTCCTCTGTGCCTTTGGGTCAGCTCTCGTATTTGTTAGTTCCAACATCTTTTTCAAAAAGATCATGCCGTCGAATACAAGTGGATCCTCGACAACAGGCACATCCCACAAATTAGACAAGCTGAATCTTCTCCTATATTCATCCGGGATGGCATTCCTACTAATGATTCCCATGTGGCTCTATTACGACCTACCCGTTTTCATCTCTGGCTCCTTCCATCCTGAACATGGTTTACCAAAGATCGAACGCGGAGCGACCCACTCGGTGCTATACTACTTCTTCATGAATGGCACAGTTCATTTTGCGCAAAATATCATCGCATTCGTCATCCTTTCATCAACGTCTCCTGTTACCTATTCCATTGCATCCCTCATAAAACGTGTCGTTGTCATTTGCATGGCTATCATTTGGTTCCAGCAACCCATCCATCCAGTCCAAGGGATTGGGATAACGATGACGTTCGCTGGTCTATACTTGTACAACCAGTCCAAATCGGACGTCGAGAAGGGAGAACAGACGATGAGACGCGTGGAAGCTGCTCGTGGGCTCGTGCTACCAACTACTAAGGCGGACAGTCGGTTGATGTCCGGAACAAACTTCCCTTCGTCAATGAATCTGCACGACCATGATGGTGTAATCGCAGCCGAAGCATCGGGTACAGGTCTTGCTTCTGCATCCGCATATGAAAGGGGTCGTGCCCTATCATTAGCCGCGGTCTCACTATACCATCCGTCCATCAATAACTTTGTGCATCCGACTTCCGCCGGACTGAAGACCGACACTACATTACCGTTGCACAAATTCCGACACCCGGTTAGCAAAGACGTCAAGCACATAGCATCTCCTGTAGAATCCTATCCATCACCACCGCCGTCTGTTGGCTCTCCGCCTTCAAGAACTGTATCTTTAGATGAAGGCATCGCACCCGTTGCTCCACTTGTAATTGCCAGTTAGAATGCTGACAGTTCATCGACCAGGACATCTATCATTAATATGTATGGCTGTTTATTCCATTAAATCGTCATTCTTCATTATCATAGTCACATCATACCACCTGCATCATTACCGTACATTTGCGTAGAACGAGGACAATTAATTACGGTAGCCTACTGAAAGGAGTTCAGTATGCACTTGATAGAACGTCCACACCATACAGGCGATGAAGCCTTGGAGAGATTCATTGTACGCCATCCTTTTGGATACATGGAAAGCTAAATACTAGAATGTTACAGCGTTTGTATCTGTTCCTGTCACATTCCTCCACGCTCGTCGCGCTGTAGAGCAAGCACAGTTATATCCTGATTTATAGCCAATATCCCCTCATAGAATGGCGCAAGTGACTTCTACTCCTGCTCTTCCTGAGGCCCGTGAAGCGGTGACTGAGCCTACGCCCGAACAACTATTGTCACACTCCGATCCTCAGCCTACGACAGAAGCGACAACGGCGACGTCCAATACTGAGAGTGCAGCAGAAGAACTCGAACCGCAGAATGCGCTTACACAAAAATTCACACCTGAAGAATGGGAGGCATTGAAAGCATTCAGAGTACGTTTTAAATTTACACATGCCAGCATTACTTCAAATACATCTGTAGAAAGAGTTGCCGACTATGCTTCAGGATGCATATGAGGATCCGCTAGCAACTGAGGTCCAATTTTTGCTCTGGGGTGTTAACATTGACCCTCGTCACCCCAATCGCGATGCGAGAGTAAGTGTCGTTTTAATGAAATTTCTTCGTGCGAGGTGAGCACAACATGAATTGAAAATTGTCAAAACGTCAATGTCATATTGTTTAGAAACCTGAGTATCCCCGATACGCGGGATATGTTCATATCCACCCTAAGGTGGAGAAAAACTTTCGATATAGATGCCGTCATGAAAGAAGAATTCCCGCAAGACATCTTTGGCCAGCTGGGCCACATTTACGGTAAGGACAAAGAGGGTAGGCCAGTAGTGTCAGTCATTTGCCACAATATCGGGTACATGCTTACGCCTGTAACGAATAGATACAACCTTTATGGTGCTAATAAAGACCTTAAGGCAGTATTTGGGGATGTCCAACGATTTTTGCGGTAGTTGTCACAGACGACTCGCTGAGAAATAAACTGACGCGTTATAGATGGCGTATCGCTCTTCATGAGAAGAGCATTCTACTGCTCGACTTCGACAACGTAGATCAAACTATCCAAGTCCATGGTATGATCATGACGCAGCTTCACTTTTGTCAGTAGTGCCGATCGAAATGACAGACTACGACGGTGTTGGCCTTGGCAGTCGGGACGCGAATTCGAAAGCTGCAGCATCGGAGGCGACTAACATATTTTCAAATCATTATCCAGAACTCCTGGTGAGTGTTATCAGCAGCAAAGCATCAGTTTAACGACTGTTTTCGGCAGTACAAGAAGTTCTTTATCAATGTTCCAACCGTTTTAAATTGGGTATTCTGGGCAATGAAACCGTTTATTCCCGCAAAGACTTTGGCAAAGATGTCGGTTGTCGGCTCTGGCCAGCAGGCCGTTTTCCAGGCCTTACTACCAGAGGTTGATACGACCCAGCTGCCATCAAGATACGGTGGAAAGGCGGACGGATTTTGATTTCCACATGCACTCCCGCATGCGCCCCTGTTTACATAATTACATAATACGCATGTGAAGCAACTATACAGTTTTTCGGCACCATGCGTCGCTAGTTCTCACGCAACAGTAACACCACAGATCCCCATTCTTCAACGCTATACTTTACAATGGTGAGTACTGCATTTGTAGCCCTGCGAGCAGCTCTCTCGATATGCAAAGACAGAGATGCTAATTACACGCTCCACCAGACAAAACGCACTAAGAAAGTCGGCATTACGGGTAAATATGGTACTCGTTATGGCGCATCCCTGCGTAAACAAGTGAAAAAGATGGAAGTGTCGCAGCACGCTAGATATACTTGCACCTTTTGCGGCAAGGTGTGACATCTTAAGTATTTCAATGCATTGTCATCAAGATTTTTTGTAGGACTCAGTGAAGCGAACGGCTGTGGGTATCTGGGGTTGTGGATCGTGCAAAAAGGTCATTGCCGGGGGTGCATGGACCGTCTCGACAACAGCAGCTGCTACCGTGCGGAGGTGTGTTCCATTTTTGCATCTCGTATTTTGGCCTTGAACACTTTTTTTCAACAGCACCATCCGTCGTCTGCGCGAATTGAACGAAGCATAGAACTCGTTCGCCATGTATTTCATACCTACTTCGTTTTCACTGTGCTTGCTTCAAAGCTATGATATATGAATAGCCAGTGTACAAGTCGACCAAACTACAGAGCAAATATGAAGCATGTAACTATGCTATCGCGGAGTATCCGTTCTATCCGAACATCCCATGTTCCTCCATTTCCAGTTCTCCATCCGCATCTGCGTCCACGCGCCCAAGCAGGTATAAAGGATCAATCACCTCAGCCAATGCTTCCTCTCGTTCCTCTTCTTCCTCTTTGCTCATAATTGTATGCGAGACGCGGATGACTTCCCACTTATCTTCGTAATGTTCGAATTGCTGAAACGGAGACTTGAGCACCCTAGTGTGGAGTGAAAGTGCGAGACATACATTAGCACGCTTTTTCTTCAGTTGCATTTTGCGCTCAATGTTTTTGTAATATGCGCCTTTTGCTCTGGTCGGATGGCTTGCGCCTTCGTCATCTTCATACTTGCCCGATGGTTCGCCATCATCCAGAACAAGAAGAAACTCGTTTGGCACTTCTTGCTCGACTTTGACCGTTTCGTAATCGCGGACAAAGTGAAACACGGCCTCCTGCTTGCCCTCATCAATCATCTGCAACTGTATTGCCAGTCATACGTGCCTGTTGCTCCTCCGGTATCTCATAAGGCAGTAATGCTGCTCTTGTTTCCTTGAACCCTATCGCAGATTCGTCATCTTGTGTCAAGTAATATGCCAAGAATGAATCGTGTTCTGTCTTCATAGGTCGGAATATAGCACAATCTAGACGAGGATCATCCACCTAATAGAAGTGAGCAGGGAGTTATCGATAAAATCATAACCATACATCAATGAATCGTTCTCCGGGCCGCTCTGAGAATCTGAACAAGTCGTACTGGTTTGCCCAAATATCTGCGTCTGGTAGCACTTCGTACGACTCGAGTGCCGTGACATCCGGCTTCGTTGGATGGCGCAAGGCAGACAAGTCGAAGGTTTCGTTGCACGCGACGAATGAGGCCTCGATATCTTTTAGTTGAGCATTTCGCGACACGTCAATTGTTGGTGCGACATTGAGTTTCCTACACGTAATGTCAACAACGCATTGAACGCAAACACGAACTACAACCACGGACGTTTCATGGACGGTGGTAGAGCGCTGTACACCTTCCCTACTGATGTATTCAGTCTTGCGCAGCCATGGTACATGGGCGAGTGACGTTGACGTGACGCTCGTCGAAACCCCAAGCTGCCCATTGACGTAGGGCGTCGCCGAAGAAGATGGGTCACCAAGAAGAAATGCATCTTTGGGATCTAGCTTTGGCAGATTTTCCGGGTCAGGATTTAGCGCTTCGACGCAAAGATGTTAGTCTAGCGCAAAAAGAGACGCGGTGGACGGATGCTGTACCTGAATCGTAGGCGTCTTCCTCCCATAGGCACTCCCATTGACCGAGATCCAATGGCATCCCGAGTTCTGCGTCTACAATCATCGGTAGGGGCGTGTCCTCGGCTATAGCATTGAGAAATTCAGGACGCGCATAACGCATCGGGTTTGTCGAAATCTCCAGCAACTTCGGGGGACATGGCGGGGCTGGAAGTGGATTTGAGAACCGAACACGGACAAGAAGATCAAGCTTTGAGCTACATTGCTGTTAGCTGGGCTTTCCTGAAATCATGACGCTGACCTTTTCTTGACGCTCATAGTTCAAGCCGAGGCCTTTGGCAGACAAGTACAAACAAACTACCATTGGTCACTACCTTACTTAGTATTTGTAACACTAACACGATTAGATTCTGCTCTACAGGTCTCTCATCCTCCGGAATGTGTACCTTTCTGGATGGAAGTAGTATTTGTGGCCGAATGAATGCTATTCTCCATGCTTAGATAATACTTTCAATGAGCCATAGACACTATAAATTAAGCATCACACCCAACAAAACATATAATATATGTACTTAGTTGTCTTATTTGATTATTATATAATTATTATACAGTGGCTCAAAAAACTCCCCCAATGTTTGCTCGTTTTGTAAAGAATGACATAAGAAAAAAATATGAAACAATTACATAACATATAACAACATGTTGGCTACATGCTGAATAAAAAATGTTGTAAATCAGATCAAAGGAGTCATTGTTCAATAAATCAAACAAAATAATCAATCAGTTTTTTGACCCTCTAATATTTTCCCTGATTATCAATATTGCACACCAGTGAAAGCCAGGGGTGGGTTGTGTGAATAGTAAATAATGTCATGTGACCTTATTTGCATCTGTTTGGCATGTTCAACTTGGTTCATTCATCATTTTGACTCCTTACCACCACCATGAAATCCTTCTCTGCTGAAAAAGTGCTCTTCTGTTGTTTCTATCCCCAATGAGGAAAATTCTCACCACCAAATTCAAGCAAGGACTGGTCTTGGAAAGGGACCACTGGTCTGCACTTCTGAGTGTGTGTTTTGGGACATTGTTTTACTGGAAGCACCACTCATCCCCAGCCATCTCCAACTCCCCAGAGCTCTCCTCCACTCCCTCCTCCAAAATCTCACAATACCACTCAACATTCATCTCTCCTTGCACCTCTAAGAGCCTCCCCACCCATCCCAACCCATCAACCTCAAACCGTCAGGTTATTACCCCTCCATACTTGACAATTGGTGTGGTGGTCTCATCTGACACTGGTTCTCTAAAATACACCTTCACATCTCATCTAATCCCATTCATTTTTGTCTCATCAGTCCACAAGACTATGGGTACTTCCTTCTTCATTGCTGACCTAAAGCCTGCCTCCATCAACACATTACTGACAGTATAAGGTGTGATGGGGGTAGAAATTGTGGAATTTATGAATTGGATGGCTTGGACAGCTCTCAGAGCTGATTTGACAGATAATTGACTATTTGGCATGAGGAGAAAGCTTAGAAGGATGGCCATCAGGATGATTCTCAATATCCCCCTCCACCTCCTTACTGATCCTACCAATGTCACCCTTCCCCAGACCAGTCCTAGCTTGAATCTGACCCCTCATTGAGGAGAGAAACAACAGAAGAGCACTTTCAACAGAGAAGGACTTCATGGTTGTGATAAGGAGTCAAAATGATGAATGAACCAAGTTCAACATGCCAAACAGATGCAAATCATGTCACATGACATTATTTACTATTCACACAACCCACTCCTGACTTTCACTGGTGTGTAATCAGGGAAAATATTAGAGGGTCAAAAACTGCCCCAATGATTGATTATTTTGTTTGATTTATTGAACCACAAGCTTTGATCTGATTCACAAACATGTTTATTTGGCACATAGTCAACATATTGTAATATGTTATTTAATTTTTTCAGATTTTTTGCTTATGTCAGTCTTTCACACACACACACACACCAAACTTTACAACATAAGCAAACATTGGGGCAGTTTTTTGACCCATTGTATACCCTTGACAAGCCACTTATAAGTAAAGGTCAGATGTTGCAGTAATGACTATCTAGGTATTGTTCAATTTGTGAGCAATACACCACTCTTTGGACATGAACTTGAACAACAATCAAATAATCACAATAATAATAAGAGCCTGTTTAGGTGCCCAAATGCTCACATCCCATGGTTGTTGGGCAGTCATCAGAACACCAGCATGACTGTCAGACTTTGAACGAAACTTTAACCTAACAAGCATGGAGAATGCTTGCACTCAGCACATTGGTCACCTTCACCATCTCACTTTTGTGTACTCACTCTCCTTAGTGTATATATTTCTCTGTCATCTCACCATGCCACCACAGCCCACAGACTGGTGTCAATGTGACCACTCCTGCTGAGCAGCGCGTCATCAACAACTTTGCTGCAAGTAATCCAGTACGTTTAATCATCTTTTCATTATCATTCTACTTTAATAAGCATTCAGGACTACCAATCTGAAGGTTTCCAGTATTACAATGCCATGTCTTTCATACAGCCATCAGTAGCATGCAGACAATTTGCATTTTGAGGAACAGCAAAAACTTCCTGGGAGCCCGAAGGGAATGACAAAGACAATGTACCAAGTATGTCATTAAATCTGTGCTACATATTCATATTAGACTGGTAACTAGGTGCCATTGGTGCGCATGCTTGCTTTTGTTGCCATGGACCTATTCCCATCATTGTGCTTCAATTATGATTCAAGAAGATGGTAGCCAAGTGGACTTTACCAAGTTACTGATGTTGGACTGTGTTTTGACTTACCCCATCCAATACATTGTTTTATATATATATGTACATGTCTTAGACAAAAAATAGAGAAGATCTGACCTTCCTTCCCTCCCCTCCAAGTCTCAGTGCAAGTTTTGGCCACCTCTGAGTTTTGTCAAGGTCCCTAGTGTTGCCTTGTCCCAGTCTGCACTCACCTTGCTTCAAACTTTGTCTCAGTATCTTGCCTTGCCTTCAACATGTTTTCCTCACCAGCCACATTCGTCCTCTTTGCCACATTCATCAGCATTCAATCTGTCTTCAATCCTCCTTGTCCCCCTCAAAGCAACCTACTCAGTACCACTCCCTCTTCACACACAACATATCTGACACCTTCCAGCCTTGGAACATCCAGCAAAGTCTGAGAACCTCCTAGAACTTGCCACCCAGTTGTACATGATGCATGTCTTTCACTCTTCACTGCCTCTACTCTGCTTTGAATGCCACTTTGGTTGACCACTGAAGGTGTGCTTGCACACCAAGAGACCAGGTTCTTTTGGGTTTTGCCTGCTGCACAGCGCATCAACATGTGCTTACAGAATGTGGGTTTGATGTTTGTGGCATGCATGCTAAGTGTTCATCAGTTTGTCCAATGGAAAACACTAATTGCTGCATGGCACGTCTTAGCAAACAAGATTTTGCAAATCAAGTCTCTATGCTTGAGACACTAATACAGAGAAGTGGACATGAATGCATCTTCTTGCTGAAATTCCACTGAGCTGAATCCAAGTGAAATGGTGGGTAGCTTCTCCCTTCTCTATTAAAATTTATAGACTGATCACAACTATGAATACAAGTATTGGTACCATGAAGTACCAAAGCAGAACTTTGCAGAAGCAAAGGAAATCACCATAAAGTACTTAAATGCCTGTCCCACCAATGTCATCCAGCAGTTTATCAACTGATCATGGCACTTTTTGAGTGCATACTGGATGGGACTGACCAGAGAAGCAGCAGCATAGGCCATACAAAAACAGCGCCAGCATTGTCAAGTATCTAAGCAAGTGATGATGGCAATTGAGGCCCTCATGAACCCAAATTAGTCACCCAAACTTGTGACTTTCTTGGCCCAAAAATTTGGCAGCCCAAAACTGTTGTGGGAATAATTTAAAGAGGGTGTTTTTAGATGTATTTCAAGTTGCTGAATCCAAATCTGGTCTCCATTTCACTCAGAAAATTTTAGATCTTGATATATCAAGTTTGTTGTGTCTGATTGTCCTAGGGTTCCTGAAGTTTGGTTTGGTTTGGTTCAGGGCTATTTTTGGCCAAACCTGGACCTGGACCAACTGGAATTTGCCCAAACTGACTAGAACCATGGGAAAAATTACATTTTAGGGAATTTGAGCAAACTGAAGTATTGGAACAAGTCTGCATGCCCACACAGTTATTATTAAAGCATATAGAGCTGTAAGAAGGCAGGAGTGCTGCACTAAGGCATTGTGAGCAGACTGAACTGTGGGGAAAATTTTTAGGAAATTCTATTGTTACATAGGTAGTGCACAAGCATGGAGAAAAGTGTCTGGATTATCAGGAATGGCATTATATCTGGGCAGCATGAATAAGGGTGGGAGGAAGGGCAGCAGGAAGGTGGTTATGAGGTGGCTACAAGGGTGCAATGAGGGTGGCAGAAAGGTGGTAATGAGGATGCAACGAGGGTGGCAGGAAGGTGGCAATGAGGGTGGCAGGAAGGTGGACATGAGGGTGCAATGAGGGTGGCAGGAAGGTGGCAATGAGGGTGGCAGGAAGGCGGCAATGAGGGTGCAACAAGGGTGGCAGGAAGTAGGGTTCCTGAAGTTCGGTTCGGTTCGGTTTGGGGCTATTTTTGGCTGAACCCGAACCTGCACCAACTGGAATTTGCCCGAACTGAACCCGAACCATCAGTTCAGGTTTGGTTCAGTTCAGTTCCAGTTTGAACCGACTAGAACCGTGGGAAAAATTACATTTTAGGAAATTTGAGCAAAACTGAAGTATTGGAACAAGTCTGCATGCCCACAGTTATTGTTAAAGCATATAGAACTGTAAGAAGGCAGGAGTGCTGCACTAAGGCATTGTGAGCAGACTGAACTGTGGGGAAAATCCACTTTTAGGAAATTCCTATTGGTAGTAGTGCACAAGCATGGAGAAAAGTGTCTGGATTATCAGGAATTGGTATCATATCTGGGCAGCAGGAAGGTGGTTATGAGGGTGGCTACAAGGGTGCAATGAGGGTGGCAGAAAGGTGGTAATGAGGATGCAACGAGGGTGGCAGGAAGGTGGCAAAGAGGGTGGCAGGAAGTTGGCAACAAGGGTGCAATGACGGTGGCAGGAAGGTGGCAAAGAGGGTGGCAGGAAGGCAGCAACAAGGGTGCAACAAGGGATGGCAGGAAGGTGGTAACAAGGGTGCAATGAGGGCGGCAGGATGGTGGCAACAAGGGCGCAACAAGGGCAGGAGGAAGGCAATGAGGGTGCAACAAGGGCCACTGGAAGGCAGTGAGGCACAACTGTGGCTGCAGGAAGGCAGTATGGGTATAACAAGGGCTGCAGGAAGGCACAACACAGGTGGCAGGTGGATGGTGAGCTTGAGGGGAGAGGAGAGCAGTCAGTGACTGCATAATTTTGTTACTTGAAGGTGTGACTTGAAGGTGACATCAGCCAGTTGGTTCGGGCAGTTCAGTTCAGTTTGGGCATTTTTTGTGGCTGCCCAAACCCAAACTGATGCCACGAGCTTGAGCCTGAACCAAACCTGAACCAAACCTGAACTGTTGGTTCAGTTTGGTCAGTTCAGGTTCAAACCGAGGTTCTGAACCAAACTTTGGGATTGCAACAAGGGTGGCAGGAAGGTGGCAAAGAGGGTGGCAGGAAGGCGGCAATGAGGGTGCAACAAGGGTGGCAGGAAGGTGGCAAAGAGGGTGGCAGGAAGGTGGCAACAAGGGTGCAACAAGGGTGGCAGGAAGGTGGCAATGAAGGTGGTAGGAAGGCAGCAATGAGGATGCAACAAGGGTGGCAGGAAGGTGGCAACAAGGGTGCAACAAGGGTGGCAGGAAGGTGGCAATGAAGGTGGCAGGAAGGTGGCACTGAGGGTGCAACAAGGGTGGCAGGAAGGTGGCAACAAGGGCACAACAAGGGTGGCAGGAAGGTGGCAACAAGGGTGCAAAGAGGGTGGCAGGAAGGTGGTAACAAGGGTACAATGAGGGTGGCAGGAAGGTGGCAACAAGGGTGCAACAAGGGCAGGAGGAAAGCAATGAGGGTGCAACAAGGGCCACTGGAAGGCAGTGAGGGCACAACTGTGGCTGCAGGAAGGCAGTATGGGTATAACAAGGGCTGCAGGAAGGCACAACAAAGGTGGCAGGTGGATGGTGAGCTTGAGGGGAGAGGAGAGCAGTCAGTGACTGCATAATTTTGTTACTTGAAGGTGTGACTTGCAGGTGACATCAGCCAGTTGGTTCAGGCAGTTTGGTTTGGTTTGAGCATTTTTTGTGGCTGCCTGAACCCAAACTGATGCCACGAGCTTGAGCCCAAACCCGAACCTGACCCAAACCGTCAGTTTGGTTCAGTTGGTTTGGGTTCGAACCAAAGATCTGAACTGAACTTTGGGATCCCTAGATTGTCTGCAACTGTACACATCTGAAAAGGGCCTAAGCTTTTTGTTGATATTATCTGCTGACATTCTGCCCAGTTCAGCTGTCATTACAACCAGGAGAATGTAATGCATTAACATCTACAAAAAGTCAGAATGCTGATCAACTCTCGCCTGGCGGGGTCAAACCTTCGCCCGGAACGGCGAACTTCACCAATCACTCTATTTGATGACCTACATCAAACTGCAGACCATCACTGTTTTCATCAGCACAATTCACCCTCAAGGTATGGCTCGACCAATTCTCGCCACTCAGTATTTGTAATGATCACTGCTCATCGTCATGTTTGATTACCACCATTAACTAGTATTACACCATTGCTATTCTATTCCACTATTTGTGTCGTGTATAAGAGTACAAATGTTTATGCCATTACTAAAAACAGTATTGGTGCCAGAGCTTGCATTGTGCATATATTTGCTAGTTCAGGTCCGTGAGATGTTCAGCAGGTTGGTTGGGTCCTAGTTGATATGCGTAAACGAATAGTGTAGCAAGTTATGGGGTACTACTCACGGTTCCCACATTCTTCGAGTAGTCTGGGGTTGCTTTTAGTTAAAACCAAATAGTGACCCTACGTCAGAGGGGACAAATGGGCAGAGAGCAGGCATGTATTTCTAGCCAATGAAAAGACTAAATGTTGGTCGTCAGTGTCAAAAAAGACAGAAGTACCCACATATACCCACTCATTGATGATGACAACTTCAAAATCATCAACTTAAGGCCATTTTGAAGCACAATACGGCTGATACGGCAGCCATCGAGGAAGGAGACGGCCAGTGTACTGGAGGGAGATGGATACGGGGAGTGCAGGAGGGAGATGGAAGTAGGAGGAGATGGAGGGAGACGGAGAAGGAAGACAAAAACGGCGAGTTTGATATAATTATAAACAAGGACAAATTCGGACTTTGACATTGGAACGTGTAGAACCACCAATACGGCCGCAAGACAATTACCTTTTGGTTGTCCGTACGGAGTGGTGAACTTAGTCACAGAGCCCAGGGCACTCGTCAGACCTACCGAGATTCATAACGCTTGTGGGACGTTCATAATGCCTGGTGAGACTTCATAACGCCTCGTGAAACTTTCATAACGCTTGATGAAATTTCGCCCGGTTTGGCGAACGATTGGTCAAAGCCTCACCAAACCTGGCGAAGTTTGCCAGATTTTAGACTTTTTGTAGATGAATAGGCCACCTTTCTGCTTTTTCATGAAAATTGGCTAATTTTTGCCTTTCTAGCATTGGCTAACAAATCATGGACCCTGGCAAGTGGGTTGCCTATTTAGGTGCCATTGAACAGCCTAGAAGGAGGGTGGGCACTGGTGTTGTCCACTTCTCTGGAGGAGTGTTTTTAATGCGACACCAGCATCTGACAGCACTGACGGTGTAACACGAAGGGGAGCAGTAGCGTGATCGTTCACTCCTCAGGGCGTAACTGCTGGTCACGATTCCTACCTGCAAGGATTTCGGTCGATTGGCAGCTTGCGGTGCAATCGGCATAACCGCTTGCCGCCGACCGGAAATCTGAGAACGGTACGAGTTCAACGTTCACCATGTCCCCTCTTGATGACAAACCCAGTAGAATTTCTTGTCAACCAGCATCAGCATTGATGGAAGGAATGCGGATGATGGTGGAGCCAGGCCCGTAGGGCAGGGCGGACGTAGTTATCTACGACGTTCAAAGCGGCCAGGTTAGAACCCTCATCCTCCCTTTAATGGCCAGAGGCCAGAGGTTGTTGTGATAAGTTAATGTACTGCTTTTCATGTATCGGTGCGACGCAATGGGTTGGTATGGGTTCAGAAATTGATTGAGAGTGCCTTGAACATGGAGGCTGTGGCTGTCACGGTGGCTGTTGAACGCAACCATGATCTTGTCCGAAAAGCCCAGTACATGTATGCCCATTGCGCGCCGGCGAATACCTCTTACCTCTCGTCCTCTCGACTTGCTATATTTCTGCTTTTTCCTGGTCTGCTGGTGCATTGTTCGTCCTACGCTTACTCATTATTGATGCAGATTCATGTACCGGCTACCCTGCTTCTTGATATCCAACATCTGTATCCGACAGGGCTCGTCCCTCTGTTTATTCGAGCTCTGCCCCAGCTTTATGTCAAAATGTCGAATGATCCGCTAGTCGGGGGCGTCTCTGGATACTTTGGATCCAACACCGATCACCTCCTTTGGTTTAAAAGCTTCACGGTGCTGGAAGTGTGAGTTGTTCATCAAGTGACTTGTACTTGCCATTCACATCGACGATGAAATGGCGCAGGGTGTTCCAACTCCCGGTGTTCTTCCTCGGCATGCGAGGGCTTTACAACAGTTGGGTCATCCCTGCCGAACTGTTTTTGTTGCTCACTTGGGAAGTATAGATAGCCGCGCCATTTATGTGCTGCTACTCATCTACGGAGCGTCTACGGCTACAACCACTCTTCCGTGCGTCGCGGTCATATTCCAAACACCGACGACGACCGCGTCGACGATAGCTCAGAAGATAGCGTCTGTCACATTTGAGCAGCGGATTTTATTATTATCAAGTTATATCCCATTCTTGCTTATACCGTTGATAATGGCGGTGGACATGGCATCCCGCGTTTATGACCTTATAGAGGTTGGAATCAGAGTGGAAGAGCAGACCAAGTCGAAGTAATGTTAGTTCTAGTATTAAGACTTGCTTCTTTTTGTGGCTGGCTCTACCTTTTCCTCATCCTCAAATGCCTTGACAGCAGCCTCCTGAGCCTTTGCCTGAACTTTGCGCTTATTTCTCAACCTCCCCTGTTCTCTCTTTGTCAGTTGCTTCTCCTGCTCTTCGTCGCTTCCTCCAGGCCCTTCTGACGGCGCACGGTCGGATTTGGCATCAATGCCTTCGTTGTGTTTGGGTAGCCACGTGAGATCTGCGTAGAAGTCGAGATTTCTATCGTCCGTTGTTGCGGCTGAGAATTCCGTAAGAGATGCCAGAAGACGATCATGGGGTCCAGTTGTGACCTCTGCGAGCTACCGAGATATTGAGTTGTAGGTTTCCATGACAGCGAGCCGGGCGCACCTCGCCTGATGGCGTCAGCCGCAGGATACGAACTACGTTCGATGTTGTATCATGATATTCTCCAGGGCGGGTCCAATTCCCATCCAGAATTGCCCAGACGAGTCCATCTTCTGATATGCAGAAATCAAGAACAGGTTTTTGCAGATCAAAGGATTGTACGACGGCGTTTGAAGTTAGTGCGCACGTAAATAATGCTGTTGCACTGAATAGCAAGTCAGACACCTGAATTGTGAGTGATCGACTTCACAAACCCAACGGCGTTGAAGAAAAGGCGTATTTGTCCTTCGTGCTGTATTGACGCGATCCTATGGATGACAAGTACATAGCGTGGTTGAGCGAGCTCTTCGGTAGCCGGATTCTTTCTTTTGTTGTTTTTTCCCTTGGAATTACTCCGAGGATCGTCGTCGTCATTGTCACCACCCCGCTTTGGCTTGACAGCGACGACGACGAACGGCCTGATAGCATCCAAGATATCAAGTTCAAATTGTATGGCACCTGACATCCAGTCCCAGACTTTGAGTACGGGATCGCCGCCGCCGGACACGAGAACAGAGGGCGAACAAGGTGGAACGTGGATTGCTGAAACGTACCTGAGAAATAAATACGAGCATAAGGGAGACTGGGGCGGAGAGATTACTTTTCGTGGCCGAGACAATACATTTCTATGACAAAGCCTTGCGGGAACCAACTGACACGGATGTGTTCATCGCGGTCGGCTGTGATGATGTAGCGCTCGTCGTGGGAGAGGAGAAGGGCGGTGAGAAGAGAGGTGTGTCCGAGGACGAGCGTTCCACCAGATGGATTTTCGTGCGACGTGAGGGCGTCGCGAGATTGTTTTTCTGTGAGGGGCGTGTAGTGGAGCGGATAGCTGGGAAGGGTAGTGAGAATGCGTCAGAAGAAGGATGCTATTGACACAGACCTGAACACATCGCCAAACTTGTCGGCGACGACGATGGTCTGGGCGTCTCTGGAAAACTCGATGGCGGTGGGGCGTTTTGGCAGGGGGCTGTGCGAGGTCAGCTTGGCTGGGGGAAGGCGACGAGACGCACCGTGTGTTGAGGAGTGTGAGGCCGTCGATGCGCCATAAGGAGAGTAGCTTGTCTTCAGTGCAGGATGCGAGATAAGTACCGGAAGAGTCGACCGCCACGCAACAAATGGGAACGGCTGCGTCTGCGCCCGCATCTGCTAAGACTAGACCTGACTCTCGAGCGATGAGGCGGATATGGTGAGCGGCGATGGCGATTGCATGGTTGGAGGAAAGGAGGAGGCGTGAAAGCATATCGGGCTGGGCCGGGAGAGCAGGTCCTGCAGCAACGCCACCATGTCGCACTCGCTCTCTTCTCGCCGAGGCTCGCTGTCAGCGCCCGACCCGTACGGCGCACACGCACATCTGCGCCGCCCTTCGACCAGCGTCCTCACCATCGTCCGCGTCCAGGAGCCCTCAGCGCAGCACAAACGATTTACCAGACGTTCTGGTCAGCCCTCGTCATCGCCAGAGCAGCGCCTCAGCTTCGCCATTTCCTCCTTTTCCACCACCGCCCAGCCACCCAGCCCATCCTCTAGCCCAGGTTCGTCCCCGCGCGTCCGCCCAGCCTTGCACGGCCTCGTCGCAAAAAACCGCCTCTCAGCAGAGCAGATCGTCGACATTGCGAGGAATGCAAAGTCTCCCCCAGGCTCTTCGCCTCAATCTCCCGTCCTTGAACCCACACAGCCCACCTTCACACCCTTGCCAGACGACATCTATCTTCCCTTTATCTATCGCGCACAGGAGGTCTCCCAGCTGATTTCCTCCCCGCCAACATCCAAGCTCTTCTCCTTACTCAGACAGGCCTTTAGCTCTTCATCAGACGACGATCGCGCCGAATCAGAGCTTGATCCCGCCCTTTGGTCCTATTCTCAACTTATCCACCATCTCACCTATATCGACCGCCATGTCCGTTCGGATGCAGACTGGGTATATGCGGCACGTAAATGCATCATGTCTCACTCTGAACTCATCTGGGAGCGCGTCAAGTCTGCACTGGGCGTCCCTCCAGAATTGGACGCCGAAGAGCCCGAGAATCTGTTGTCCGCGACTTTCGGACTTGATGACAGCGCTATTGAAGATTCTCCTTTGGTCGATCATTTTCCCTCGCATAGACGCTTCACACGAGAAGAGACGTCCATTGATGTGTTTGATGATGATGACTCTATTCCAGCCGATGTTAAGCTGGATGAGGAACATTTAACTTTTGAGCCTCTGCTTTCCAATTCAAATCCCACACCCCTTTCTTTACCTTCTTCGCTCACCGGCCATGCCGGGCTGGGCGATATCGCAGAGGGTGCCGAAGAGGAGGCTGAACAAGAAGACACAGACCAAGACAACAAGCCCCAGGAAGATGACGAGTTGATTGAGCCGTCGAAGATCCAAGGCTTGCGAATCTCAACATGCATGTCCCCTATGGAGTCGCTGATTAGTAGCCCGGTTGTCCACGCACGAGACGAGGCGTCGACGAGTTCGACGTCGCCCAGCGAGTCGACTGTCAAGGACGCCGGACTTTCAAGAGCCTCCAGCACTGGTCGCTCTTACCGGCGCACCAGGCCTCTTTCGATGTCGGCGGTTGACCATAAAGAATGGGACCCGCTGTTCCCAAGCAGCTTTGCGCGGCTCACTGTTGGAGCGACGTTTAGAGCAAAGTAGGTTCACAGTTGTACATTGGCGACGGTTGGCTAAGGGATGTGTATAGCAACGCGGGGCATGCGAGTGGGACAGGGCATAAGCGGCATAGTTGGGCGGTGGCGGAGGCGGAGCGGGAGTAGCATCAGTAGTTGAGTAGCCAATCAGAAGCGTGACGATAGCCTGTCTCCCGCCCATGAACCACCCGCTTGGACCCCGACAGCCAGACAAGCGCTATGCCGCCTACGAATCCATCTTCGGTCGTCCTGCATCCTCCTCCTCCACTCACCATCTCCACTCCAGAGCTCGCTCAGTCGCCAGCTCCCATCATTCTCCAGGCGTCATCATGCCACACCCCCCAGAACCCCCAGACCGTTCCTTGCAAGGTCTAACTCCTGCACAGGCTTATCAGGCTCAATTCTACATCAATGACACCTATCTTTCCGCCGTCGCTCTCCAACATGACAGTCGATTAAACATCGACTTTAGCGCCTCCAACTATCCAAACGGAAACGAGGAGCGCAGCGAGCGCTCATATCGTCCCTCACGGCCTGACCATGCGGTTTGTCTCTTCCATCACTCATCCATTGATGAATGACATCCCTCTCTTTTCTAGCCATTTCCTTTGCACGTCGATACAACCACCCTCCAATCAGCCCAGTCATCCACTATGAGCGCCTCCCCAACCTCCTCATCTATAGCCGACCACTCCAGCGCGATCCCCTCCAGAAAGTCTTCCGAGTCCGCAAGAACCGTTCCTAGACTGTCAGAGCCACGTCGACAACGCTCGGTCCAGGATCGTTCCATGTCGGCCACTTATTCTCTCGTCGATACAAAACGAGCAGCCCGGATCACCAGTGCCGCTTTCCAGGGCGGTCGAGATTCACCCACATCAAATCTCATCAAACACCGCAAGGCACCCATCGTTTATCCCGCTTTGCTTTCTCGCGTGGCAGAAGCCTTTCGTGAACGTATACCCATTAGTGACAGAATCAAGGACGGCCTGACGTATAAAAACGCTTTTGACGGCCGCGATGCTGTCGACAAGATTGCCTATATTATTAAGACTACTGACCGCAATTTGGCCTTGCTCTTGGGACGCGCCTTGGACTCGCAAAAGTTTTTTCACGATGTGACTTATGACCATCGCCTGCGAGACAGTCCAAGCGAGCTTTACCAGTTTCGTACAAGACTCCCCAGCCCTTATGTCAGCGGAGAAGTGGTGGCACCGGAGACCATCGCCAATGGCAATGATCCCAGGCGGTCTTCTACACCCGCCCAACGCGATTCCTACAACGAGGTGATCTTTTTTTGAGTTGCTGTCTGCTTTTCGTCCGCACAGCAAATCTGACGTTTCCCAGGACAAGGAAGACGCGATAGCCGTTTTGATCCACCAACCACGGCATAGGCGGGACTCGATATCGTCTGACGATTTTCCATTGCCCACTGGCGTGTTCACACTGCTCACAGACTGCTACTCTTCCACATGCTCAAGGGATCAGCTGTGCTATAGCATTGCATGTCCCAGAAGACTGGAACAGCAGGCTAGGCTCAACATGAAACCTCAGCCTGGCCTATCCAAACAGATGAGCAGAGAGAGCATGACTGATGCCGGGGCCGCCAATGTGACTCTCTGGGCAGAATCCGTGCCCCTGGAAATCGTAAATAGTGTCTCTGACACAGAAAAGAAGCGTCAAGAGGCCATCAACGAGGTCATTTATACCGAACGCGACTTTGTTCGTGATATGGAGTACCTACGCGATGTAAGCATATACCCTTTTCTTCTTCTGATATCCTCTTCCGACTTGACATTTTTCAGGTTTGGGTGACGCCGCTGAAAGAGAAGGACATCATTTCCAAGGAGCGGCGGCTCAAACTGGTCACTGACGTGTTTTGGAACTATCACGAAATCCTTGCCGTCAACACGAAACTTCGTGATGCCTTGGTCAAGCGACAAAAATCGTATGCTGTCGTCGAAAAGATTGGCGATGTCTTTTTGGAAGCGGTTCAGACCTTTGCGCCGTTTGTGACTTATGGCGCGCACCAAATATTCGGTAAATTTGAGTTTGAGAGGGAGAAGAGCGTGAATTCCGCCTTTATGCACTTTGTGGAGGTGTGTAGGGTCATGCTTCGTTTGTAGTCTGCTAATGGCTCGGTAGGTTAACGAACGTCTTAAAGAGTCACGCAAATTGGAACTAAACGCTTATCTGACCAAACCCACCACGCGTCTCGCACGCTATCCCCTCTTGTTGGGCACCGTGCTCAGATATACTCCCAAAGACAGTCCCGATAAGACGCTTATTCCCCAAGTCATTGATGCCCTCAAAGAGCTACTGACCAAAGTCAATGCCGAGTCCGGAAAAGCAGATAACGTATTCCAGCTTGCCCAATTGAGCGAGCAGCTATACTACAAACCAGGCGACGAGGTGGTACGTCGTTGATCATGATCATGATCTGCCAGGTAACCCAATTGCTCATGATTCGAATAGCAAGATCTACGTCTGACGGAAGAAGGCCGTGAGATGGTATTCAAGGGCATCCTCAGTAAACGCGATGGTGAATTACAAGTATATCTCTTTGACCATGCGCTCCTTTTCACGAAACCTTCGAAAAACAAGCAAACCGAACAATACAGAGTATATCGCAAGGTCAGTGTCGACGTTTTGCGATTCTTCTCTGCTTGATGTTTGACAGCCGATACCTCTGGAGCTGCTATGCATATCTGCTTCCGAGGATTCATCAGAGATGGGTCGGCGAAATCGCCAACTTGTGAAGCGCAATTCGTTTACTAGGGACAATCGAGGCTTGCCATTACCCCCCGTCGCCATCAGAACGGAAGGCAAGGGCCAGTATTGGATCAATTTTGTTCATCTCGGCCGCAAATATTATCAGTTGATGCTATGGGCCTCTTCTGCCATGTCGCAGAAAAAGTGGCTAGAATGCATCTACAAGCAACAGCAGACTATGCGCGAGCGTAGCTTGGTTTTTGTTACGGTGACACTTAGCGAAGGTTTCTTTGTTGGGGCGAACAAGGTTAATTGTGCGGCTCCCTTCAGTGAGTATATATGAAGAAGCCGTCGTGACGAGGCTGATCCCGAGTGTTCGCAGATGGTGGCAGGCGTATTGCGTACGGCACGAATGATGGCATTTATGTCTCCGATCTCAGAGCGTCGGACAGACAACCAGTCAAAGTCCTGACATTGTTGGACGTGACGCAGATTGTTGTTCTGGAAGATTACCAGCTCTTGATTGCTTTGTCAGGTTCGTCCCTTTGCTTTTGGAGCGAAAACTAGTGGCTATAGCATGCTTGAACAGAACGACAAGTTATCACTTTTCCACTGGAAGCGCTCGACCCGATAGATCCCATGAGAGGACTGAAACGCGCAAAACGGATTTCTTCACATACATCCTTTTTCAAAGCTGGCCAATGCCTTGGCAAAGTACTTGTTTGTATCGTCAAATCTAGCCAGCTTTCAAGTACGTTCAAAACTTTGGAACCTATCGACCAGAACATCCGTGGACGATCCAAGCCCACTTTCCGCAAGCTATTGCAAGGGGGCAACGATACGTTGGAGTTGTTTAGAGTGAGTAACTCTGTCATCTCCTGTGTGACCCTTATCCTTGGTCCTTGGCAGGAATTTTACATTCCAGTGGAGTCGACGTCAATACACTTTCTCAAGACCAAACTGTGTGTTGGGTGCTCGAGAGGGTTTGAAATTGTCGACCTGGAGACACTGGATACCCAGGGATTGTTGGATCCAAGCGATGAGACACTCGATTTTGTTCGGAGGAGGGAAAATCTCCGACCCATGGCAATTTATAGGATACAGAATGAATTTCTTTTATGTTATGACGGTAGGTGGAGCAGACAAGGACACCAGTGGAACAACTGAAGGAAACTTTTCAGAATTTGCCTTTTACGTGAACAAGAGTGGACGACGGTCACGACGAGAATTCATGGTGTACTGGGAAGGCATGCCCACTGGGTTTGGTACGTGTATTCGTTCTCTCGTCAGTATTTTTTCTGTTTATCCAGTTTGCAGCACTCCACGAACCTTTTGTGTTGGCGTTTGAACCGACGTTTGTTGAGATTCGGGATATCAACACAGGGTCGTTGGTTCAAGTGATACAAGGGTCGAATTTACGATTGTTGTTTGCGGACACGCCACCTACGATGACCCATGCAGGAAACATGGGGCCTGGCGGGAACGGGTACTCTGGTGGGTATGAATTTGGCGGATATCAGTCTGCTGTGGGGCCGAATCCGTATGGTGGACAGTACCCTCCGGGGTTCCGCCAAGGGCATGGATTTGGAAGAGACGAAATACTTGTAGTTTCTGACGACCGGGTGCTGGCATTACGGGTGAGGGAGTGATATATCTTGTTATCTTAATGTGCATGTACAATGCTGCTGAGCGACAAGCCTAATGCGGATGAGGTAACAATGCGCTGATGGCCGTCGTTACGACACTTTCTAATTCTTTTCAACCTTGTCCACCACTTTCACCGACACTCCCTCCTCACCGACAGTCCTTACATGAAGTTGCAATTTGGTTTCCTGCTTTTTACCCTGCAGCTTGGCGCTACTCTTGCAGACAGAAGATCCAGTAGACATGTTAACCTAGCCCGCAAACGACAATTACCCGCTCTGGTCGCAAGTGCTGCAACGACCACTTCTGCGTCCACCACCGGACCCGTGTCGACCACGACTGCTGTCTCCTCCGCGTCCGGTCCTGCGCTATCCGCGTCTTCCACGTCTTCCACCCAATCCACTTCGACGCCCTCCTCTGTCCCGTTACTGTCGGCTCCCACTACTCCACCCGCGTTTGTACCGGGCATGCCAACCTTCTCCTCTATTTCCCTCGCTTCAACTCCCAGTCCTGCGGTACCCGGCATGCCACCGCTTGCCCAGATTATGTCCGGTATGCCCAGCCAGTCGACCGACACGGTCACCGCGACATACACCCCTGGCGCTCAAGCACCTGTATCAGGCGCTCCTACCCTGCCCACTCCCTGTAAGCGTTTCTTGACTTGATCTCGTTTTTGCCATGTTGGGCTGATGCATGCCCCACAGTTGTGTTCAATATCGCAGATTGGCCCACGCAGGATCGAGTTCCCGATACCAGTCAGTAGCGCCCTGGTTGACATGGGGATGTTGATTGAGTGTTCACAGACTCCCAGGAGGTGCAAACGTGGATGACGGAACTCAACGGCTTTGACATTCCTAACATCCCTCCCACTGCTGATGGTTCGTGTGTGGGCGATCCTGTTGCTGCTGCTCAGGCTCAGTCCCGTGGTTGGTGGACTTGTGGTGGATGGACCCGCGTGACTGGTGAGCATGCACCTTTTCTCCCTGTAGTATGTCATAGACAAGGGTCTTTTTGCTAGATATCACCGCTTGTCCCGACAAGCTGACGTGGGGTGTCAGGTAAGTAATTTGGGGTGTGTGTTGTTGGACATGAGTGCTGATGTGCTCAAGTTTCGATGATGGACCTTCTCCTTATAGTGAGTGCTTGTAGTTGACTTGTCTCATGCGAGTGTTGCTGACATGTCACAGCCCAGTTAGTCTTGGCATAGTCGGCTCAGATAGGTCACTCAATGGTGCATTTTAGGACACTGCTCAACTACATGAGCAGCAAGAACTTGCAGGCTACGTTCTTCGTCGTGGGATCTCGCGTTATTGAGCGACCCCAGGTTCTGTTGGAGGAGTATATGACTGGTAATGAGATCAGCGTCCATACCTGGTCACACAGGGTGATTACTCCTTTCGTCCGTCACCTGCTTAAATCTCACGCGTGATCTATAAAAGCCTTTGACATCCCTCACCAATGAGCAAATCGTGGCCGAGTTGGGCTGGACACGTAAGGCAATTAAACATGTTCTCGGCGTAACGCCTACCACTATGCGTCCCCCTTTTGGTGACATCGGTCAGTCTGGGGGTGATGTCTTTTTATTTATTTCTAATCAGATGCAGATGACCGTGTTCGCGCGATCTCTATGGCCATGGGGATGACACCGATTATTTGGACAAGAACTCCTTCCGGTGGCGTGTTCGACACTAACGGTATGAATCGTAATTGTTCCAAGTCCAATGCGGGTCGTGCTGACTGTTCTTGAAGATTGGCGAGTTGGTGCTGGCCAAGTCAGTGGGCTTCAGTCCTACGCGACATTCCAGACTATCCTTAACAACGCCACCTCACTCAATACCGGGTGAGCGGTGATTCAGGTCCTTTTGACTGGATGCTTATGGTTCAAATCCAGCTTTATTGTCTTGCAACATGATCTGTTCCAGATTACTGTTGATCTCGCTGTTGGATATACGCTTGACTCTGCTTTAACCCACAATCCCCAGTTGACTGTGAGTTTGGACCATTTCGGACACACCACCGCGTTTGATATTTGCTTCCGCAGCTTAAACCCATCGGTCAATGCATGAAGATACCTTCTACTAATCTTTACATGGAAAGCACGACTAATCGAACATTCCCCTATGCTAATCATACCTATGATATTGATGGCACGGGCTCGCCATCTGCAATCAAGGGCACTGGTAAAGATGGTAACTTGGGATTCACGACTTCCGCACCAACCACAAGTATAATAATTCTTGTTGGTCTAAGTGCTCTGATCAGTCTGCTATGATGGATGGTTTACAATTACCTAATGGATACAATGCTTTCTCGTAAATTAGATTGTGATTAGATATTACAATAAGTGTTTCATGTCTTCTCTCATCACCATAGTCCGTGATAGTACGCGATCCTACCTTCATAAACCTGACGTTCTGACCACCGCTCCTCGTAGAGTTTCTCAACGCAATAAGATCCGTTGATCCCCCTGGCAAATGGAAGATCCTCGTCATTGATGAGCACTCGCAGAGGTTGTTAAGTTCCGTCCTGAAACAGTTTGACATTCTGGCGGAAAACGTCACCTGTACGTCTCGGTTCTGGCAGATAACCTCATGCCAGCGCTCAATCCCGCATGCAGTGATTGAATCCATTTCTAACCGCCGGGAACCACAGCCCGACTATGAGGCCATCTATATACTTATGCCTACGACCCAAAACGTGGACCGCATTATCCGAGACTTTTGGCAGCGAAAGCAATATGCCGCAGCGCACTTGTTCTTCATCGAAGGTAGCCCATTCGACTCCCCGTGTTTACAGGCGGGACAAAAAAAAAACTGATATTAATCTATAGGACTATCCGAGTTCCTCTTTGAGCGTCTGACTGGATCCCCTGCTGAGCCGCATCTGAAAGGGCTGAAAGATCTTTTTGTCAACTTTTCGGGTGAGCTTATCGTATCCGAGTACCACGCGACCTGAACGCACAGTTTGCGCCTTCCATTAGTCCTTGAAGCGCAGGCATGGTCAATACAACTACCTGAGCTATTCTTCAGCGCCTATAGCCCACCCAGGAGCGAGCATCACTACCGATCTGCCCGTATCCGGCTTAATGAAGATCTTCAATTTGCGAGTAAGATGGTCCGTACGTCGCTATCGCCATCGTCGCTGCCTTTAAGCTGCGCTTTCTCAGATAGCAAACATGTGCATAACTCTAAACGAGAACCCATACATTCGCTACTATGTCCCTCAGAACTACAAACCGCTCGGCCCACTCAAGCCACATTCGTCCACTCGAGCACCTCCCCGGCCCCCCAGCAGCACTCAGTGGAGAACAAACTTAGCACGGGGGTCGGGAGCGCGGGCATGGGAATCAGCGGAAACCGACTACGTGACCAAGTTGTTGGCGCATATGATCCAACAGAACCTTGATGAACATAAGAGGACGAATCCAGATTTCGGGGTAGGTTATTCGTGCCTATCATTGTCCTTAATCCTAATCGGAACAAGAAAACGCCCGAATCAGTGAGACCACGAGGGACATTGATAATTACGGACCGTTCGATGGATATGCTCGCGCCGTTCGTTCACGAGTTCACTTATCAAGCCATGGCATACGACCTGCTTCCAATAGAGAGTGGAAAGTATACGTAAGCATGCTGTCTTGCATAATTGATGCCATGAGTTTTGATAAACCTTTAGATATAAGTTCCAGTCTTCCGCGGGCGCATATGAAGACAAGACAACAACGTTGTCTGACGCAGATAAAATATGGATAGAAGTTCGACATTTGCATATGCGAGAGGCTATTGACAAACTGATGGCGGATTTCAACAAGTTCCTGACGGACAATGCGGTATTCAAAGGGTAAGATATTTGATTCACGCTTTCAAGTTTCAGACTAGACAGGTAGCTTGAAGTGAAGGTGCAGCAAACCTTAATGATATGAGAGAAATGCTAGCAAACCTCCCCCAATACCAAGAACAAAGTGAAAAGGTACTTGAAAACCATACACTGAGATGGTATATTCCGAAATGGCCTATTTGTAGTTTTCATTACATCTGAACATGGCGCAAGATTGCATGGCGATCTTTGAGCGGGACAAACTGCCCGTCATTGGCAATGTCGAACAGGTACGCTTGTGTTCACAGTCACCCCAGTGGTTGATCAATCTTTCTTGCCATTCTAGTGCTGTGCTACCGGCCTAACGGCGGAAGGAAAAACGCCGAAATCCCTGGTCGAAGAAATGGTACCATTGCTCGATAGCCGAGAGGTCGTGTAAGAACCACCGTCATGCATCCAAGTCCCGTGCTCATTTCTTCGCTCTTTCAGCAATATAAACAAAGTTCGGATCGTGGCGCTGTACATTCAATATCGTGATGGCGTGCCAGAAGAAGATAAGAGAAGGCTATACCAACACGCTCGTTTGACAATGGCCGAGCAAGATGCCGTCAACTCACTTGTACATGTGGGCGTGCGCGTAACTCGGGTGAGCCAAAAGTTAAAGTCTGGCTACTAGAGTTAAGGATAATCAAGGATGCGGCCGATCGGGAAACCAAAAAGAAGACAAAGCAAAAGCCGATTAGTGACGACGAGTACGACCTCTCGCGTTTCAAGCCGGCTTTGAAATCAGTGATTGAGGTGATGACTGTTTCGCCTTGACCTTTCTACTACTCATCATATCGATACTTAGGATCACGCTGCCGGGAAGCTCGACAAATTCGAGTTTCCTTTCGCACGTGAAGCACCATCCTCGATTCCCATGCCTGCTACAGCGCGGCCAGCGCCATCTCAAGCCGCCTCTTTACGCAGTCAGAAGCCTGCATGGCATAGGGCAGCAAAGCCAGCTTCGACCACGGTAGATGTTCGACAACGTATCTTGGTCTTCGTTTTTGGAGGCATGACGTATTCAGAGATACGGGAAGCATACCTTCTTTCAACAACGTTGAATAAAGACATTTTTATAGGTACGAGAGATCCGCATTTTGGTCTCGTAATACACCCAACCGTGGCCCTTTCCAAGGATCAACTCACATAACTACACCACGTCAATTCGTCGATGACCTCAAAGTCCTAGAGCTGTCTGGCGTTGGTTCTCGTGATGTGCCCAATGGCCTGCGCGAGGCGAGAGAAGAGGAGCGTCCCCTGCAAGAATATTACGATGAGAAATACGTCTGTAAAGATCCGCCTGCACCTTCGGTCGCACCGCCAGTCAATGTCTCTGCTTCGAAGGACTCCACCAAGAGTTCCGCTAACCCGTCCGTCAGTTCTTTGTACTCCGTTGGATCAACGGAGGAGAAGAAGAAGAAGAAGAAAGGATTTTTCCGTTTCTAATCCTTGTGTTCACAGGTTATTTGTAAATTAGTGTACTGTTCATATACCATTAATAATGGGCTATTGGCAGCTTTACGGTAGAAAGGAATTGATGTATGCATCTGGTGTACAAGGGTATGCTCTACATTGAATATTCCATTTTAGCTGTAGATGGGGATCAGACTTTTTCAAGCAAATGAAGTTGGATACCCTTACTCTCGTGTTTCTTGGCCTCGCCCACCTTCCGAGCAGCCTTTGTCAGGTCCTCTTGGTTGACATATTCCCTGGACAAAAATGAGCGAGACGGCCTTATGGTAACTGTTCATTACAAACCTATCATCCCTCATTGCGAACATGCCAGCTTCCGTGATAACATTACGCAGGTCAGCACCATTAAAACCATCGGAGAGCTGCTCGGCGTTTGTACTCAGCACAGTAACAACAGGTATTGCGAAACTTGTACCTTCACAATTGCCTCATAATCGATTTCGCCACTTTTATTGACAGGGCCTGCATGGATTTTGAGAATCTCCAACCTGGCCTGCTCGTTCGGAAGTGGCACTTCGATCTTACGATCTAGCCGACCAGGGCGAAGCAGGGCGGGGTCGAGCGTATCCGGTCGATTCGTTGCCATTATCAGTTTTGTCTTACCTAGCGAGTCAAAACCGTCCATTTGGTTCAGTAACTAAGACCACAACTTTATGATTCGATGTCTGCGTGGCAATAAAATTTGACACACCTCCATTAGCGTTCTTTGGATTTCGCGGTCAGCACTGGTACCCTCCGAGAAACGACGGCCACCAATAGCATCAATCTCGTCCATGAAAATAACACAAGGCTCATGGTCGCGAGCAAAGCCGAACATTTCTCGGACGACACGAGCGCTCTCGCCAATATACTTGTCGACGATTGCGGATGACACGACTTTCAGGAAATTGGTTTGCAGTGTTGCAGCTACCGCTCGTGCCAGCAACGTCTTCCCCGTCCCCGGGGGACCATATAACAGCACGCCTTTTGGTGGTTTAATTCCTACCCTTTGGAACAACTCGGGATTCAAGAGCGGTAGTTCGATTATCTTGTCGTTCATGCAATTCACTTAAGCGCAAAGCGTGTGAAGGACGAACGCACCTCTCTAAGCTCCCGGACTTGTTCACCCAAGCCACCGATACCAGCGAATGAAGCATCACCGGGGTTTTCCAAGCTCATCTTATAGACGAGCGGATCAACCTCTCTAGGTAGAATACGCATGATTGTAAGCGTCGTCATATCGAGTGAGACGCGGGTGCCAGCTTTCAACTTTGCCACAGGCAGAGCGGGTCGATACGAGACGACGTATCGCGGCCCCGAGGATGCTTTGACAATAACTATTGCACATGTCTATTAATCTCAACCTCGATAATGCAGAGAGCTGGGCTACGCACATCGCTCATCATCAAGTTGTTTCATAACCTCTCCAATAATCTGTCCGACGGATTGAACTGCCTTGATGTCCTCCTCTGTCCTTTCATATGCTTTCTCCAGATCCTTAAGGGAAAAACGAACTTGGTGCATGATTCGAGGATGATAGAGAATTCCTGAAGGGACAGACACGACTTACGATTCTTCAGGCCCTCGCTACTAGCCTCATGTTGGCGCATTTTCTGCACTTGGACGTAAATTTCAGTCATTTGAAAGGATGTTGCATCAGCACCTCTCTATACGACTTGAGTGCATTCGTCCTTCTGGGATCCATGGTCTGCGACGACGAAGAGGGCTGTCCACTCATGGCTGGTACGGTTGGCTATCGAAATCGACGCGCAAGTTACGCGTCACCGTTGCCTTTTCCGGAGTGTGTGGAAACAGGGACAAATATTTGCATGATGGTCTACTTTCGAGGAGGTCCCGGGTTCAATTCATGGTCAGGTCCATTGTTTTCAACTTGATCTCTCACTCAGGTTTACGGTGCCAAAGAGAAGTGCCGAGGGTAAATTAGCTGAAAAAACTTAAAATGTAATGATACAGAATAGTGCAGGTGCTTTACAAGTGTCCAACGAATTGCAAAATATATTAGCTTGTCCAAATGACCGTAAGAGTCGTTCAAAAAAAAGCCCAGCCCATAATCATTATCGTAATAAAAAGTGGAGAGACGGTCCAGGTGAGGTAAAGTATGGGACGGCTCGTTGCACCAGACCTCTGTACAATTACCTGTGGCTTTGCCGTTTGAATAAATGTATTCCAAGCCGCGATGGTGGCGGATGGAAACGCATATGTTGACTGAGTTGCTCCTGCACCGAGGTACAAGGCGCTATTCCCCGGTAGGACATCGTCGCTCAAGCTCGTATCTTCTCCGCCTACGATGGCGCCGCTCGATGTTACCAGGCCGGTGGCATTATTTCCGAACAAGAATTCGCGAGCAAACGTGAAAGCCTGTAAAACACTTCAATACATTTTGCGAGATCTGGATAATGCGGCGTACAGAGACTGGTGCTGTTGCAGGTACGATATGCCCGGCATGGTCAAATAAAACATACGTCCAACCCCTCTCTTGGTGCACGATGCCTGCGAATTGACCTTCGTCATTGTACCATGGCGTCGAAGGCCTCTGAGTGAACCCTTGAATGCCTCCGAAAGTGGTATTCTGGGACAGAAGATGAGTAGGACCATTTACTAGTTGAGAGCCTTTTACCTGTATCGCGACTATACCATAATTGTTAGAGGCGAACAGAGAGCTGCGAACATGCCAACTCACTTTCCGTACCACGATGCGAAACAAGCGTATCATCGTTTCCTGAGAAAAGCACAATGCCCACTGAATGTTTTGTAGCATTTGTCGCAAGCTCAGTGAGGAAATTTATTGCACTGAAAGATAATTAATACGCGGCCAATATTGTGAATAGTCTGATACTGACGCAGGACCTAAAAACGGGTCGGACGAGTGTTATTAGTCATGATCAACAGCACAGTAACATGCCATACTAGGATCGTTGTCTGATAAATTGAGGCATGCGGTCAGTTCTTCTATCAAGCACTTTGGTCCGAATGTGCTTACTTGCTGAACCATCGGAAGCTGCGCCAAATGGGAAAGGGGAATTCATCATCCAGTTCTTACTTGTAGGTGCATGTAGGGCAGCTCTTGTACGTGGATCTATGATGTTCATTAGTGCATAGCCTACACTGGAGTTAGTATCAACGATACCGTTAAGGAACACAGAGGCATCCGCTTTGGGTTGTGGGGAAATCGGGGAATCAGGTACGTCATATACCTGTCTTACAATCAGCTTCAGGAATTCAAAAATGAACAACTGTGCTCACATTAAATTGAAAACTATTATTCAACCCGCTCTGGTCTAATGGGATTTCGTGTGAAAGTGCGATCAACAAACTCGAAATAATACGTACTCCAGGGGAACGTGAAATTGATTGCGTAGTCGATGAACTCGTCCAGGAGTACACAACCATACTAGATACAGATGTAAGATTCGAAAACTGGCAGCAGACGTAGCCTACCCATGGGTCTATAGTCCCGTTGGCTCTGCCAGCGAGGTTCCGCTGTCCAAACTGTTTCGTTTCGTTATCGTCATGTAGTGGAGGGGTTTCGTCGCGGCGTTGCAACTGCTTCAAGGCATAATTTTTCCGAAATCGTGAAGCACTCATGTACCACGGCAAATTTCGCTGCGTAGGACCAGTAAATCTAACTGGTGGTATGGGTTGCTTCTCAGGATAAGAAAGAGTTATGTCATAGCCGCATAAATGGCTCCTGAAATCAAGAATCATATACCATTCGCGCTGTGAGTGATATAAACGGTTTCGTTGAACTTACTGTTCTTTGAAGTAGTTGAATACGTCCTGATTATAACCTATGAGCTGAGGGTACGTTTCGATTACAGTTAACTAACGTGATGGTAAACGGGAGATCCACATGGCTAAGTTGGGGACGCACCGCAGGAAGTAATTCAAATACAACAGGATCAGCAATGGTACCATCGCCAATTGCGACTTTAGCCATCTTTACGGGAGGGTTCGTCATTTCGAAATAAGCCTTGAGAATATAAGGCTGTAAATGCGTGAAAATGACGAACTAGTGTTTAACATTTTCACTTGCAATGTAGGTGCCCGCGTAACTCTCGCCAGCGAGGTAAAGTGGTCGTCTGCCAAGTGAAGGGAACACTTTGATTAAATTTTCCAAAAAGCCCATCTTGAGGACGTTGAGTAATTCGAAAGGGAGAACAGAAGAAAACTTACAAAGTCCTCTCCCACTTGCTCCTCATCAAGTGCTGTTCGACGAATAACAGTCAGCCATTACCTGGATAAATTAGAAAATAACCGAACCATAACCGTCCGCATCCGCGGTTGAAAAACCAACGCCACTGCGAAGGACCGCTATCAGGTAAATTCGACACGAGGATGCAAGCTTACACAGGTTGATCAATCCAGAAAAAGTCGGCTAGTTGATCCCAACTGTGGGGATTTGGGGATATGCTGTAGTCGCTATTGATGCGGATCGGCCCATTCTAGGCTGCATTCAGACGAGGATACGATGTATTAATCCATACAACTAACCTCGAAGAACATGCCATACATACTCGACGAGCCAGGACTTTTGCTGGCGATGAGCATGTAGCGCAACAAAGTGTAACTATACTGACCCCCCATTCAACCAGATCCCCCACGGACGGGACTGGTCACCGTATGAGGTCAAAGAGCCGTTTTCTTTTTCAACACCGATGAAAAACAAGGTGTCATTCGGATGACCTTGACGTTGGACGCCGACATTTCCAGAGAAAAGGCGGCCCTTGCCGACTGGAAAAGTAACATTAGGGAGTGGTTGTGTCACCTCAAAGTCTACAAAACGTCAAATTGGGGCGACCACGGACTTGGCAGCTCACGTACAACGCTGCCAGGCGGGACTATAATGGGTAGTGGGTATATCTGAATAAGTCTGAGGAAACGAACTCGGCGCCTGACATGCCACCAGCGTGACGAACACAAGGAAAATAAGGAAAGACTGGAAACCAGTTCCAGCTGAGCAAGTCATGGTAAGGGGATAAGTCAGGGTGAGGTGCGATGGGCTCATTTATACGGGGCGCAAGACAATTAGACAGGATGCGTTGCCAGCAGCTCAACGTCACACAAAAGCGCATGGCGCTCTGCTGTGATCAACAATAAGGTGAGAAGAGAAGCAGAATGTGACATAAATGTCACACTATGGCTCGCAGGAAAAGAATCATCGACGACGACGACGACGATTCAGATTCGGACGTTTCAGACAATGACAACGCTCCAGACGTTAACAACCAAGATGCTCGCGACGAGTACGATCTTTTTAAGGATCCGTATCAGCGTAAGCGCAGAAGAAAGAACGGGAAGGAGCACGATATATACGGCGTTTTCGCCGAAGAGAGTGACGAGGAAAAATATTCCAGTCGGAACAGGAAGCACTGGACAAAAGCACCGGCATTTGTAACAGGAGATAAACCCGTGGAACTAGACAAGGAGATGGACGTCGACGTGGACATGAGCGAGAAAGAAGGCGAAGCAGACGGTGAGGCCGATGGGTCTGCAGGCGAGGAGGCCGAAAAGGAAAACGAATCTTCTGACGACTCTCAACCCTCCAGGCCTCCATCTCCCAGAGTACGCGTCAATGAGGAAGATGAGGATCTCGAGCGACCACGCATGGGTGGGATAGGCTCAAAGTCGGCCAATGCCTTCACGACATTTGCAGCCTCATCTACCACATCTGAGACACTCGGGCTACCAGCAGGTGAATCTGTATCCTCATCGGCCGCCGCAACGCCCCCGCCAGGTGATGGCTTTCCGACTGCCTTCGGAAATCGAGCTCAACGGTCTTTCGTTCGTGATTCTCTTCCTGCGAAGAAGCCCGTCGTTCTGACAGCACAAGAGCGCTCGCATTTCTCTAAATTGCAAGGCTCCTTCGGTGCAAAAATGTTGGAAAAGATGGGTTGGCAGACCGGAACGGGCCTCGGTGTTACTGGTGAAGGTATCATCAACCCTGTTGAGAGCAAGATGAGGCCCCAGAAAATGGGCATCGCTTTCAAGGGATTCAGGGAAAAGACAGAACAATCAAAGCAAGAAGCTAGAAGGAAAGGAGAAGTAATCAGTGATGACGAAGATCCGCAGACGAGGAAGATGAGGAAAAAGGCCAGGGAACAGGAGCAGAAGAAAGCAGACGTCTGGAAACGACCAAAGAAGATTAAGACAAAGGTTGAGCATAAAACGTATGAGCAGATTCTTGCCGAGGCTGGCGATGAACTTCCCACAGTGGGCCTGGAGCAGATCATCGACGCTACAGGCGCTATTGTATGTTATTTTCATTTTCTTCTTTTTACCCAGGCAAGACTGATGGGTCATAGCCCCGCGAAGTTTCTTCTATCGCTGACTTATCCATCAACTCATGGACCCCAACCGCTGATTCCACTCGAATACCCGAAGTCCGCCATAATATTCGCCTGATAGCAGATGCATGCAAAACCGACCTTGAGGGTCTTGCCCGCGAAGCTAAGGCATTGGAAGAACGCAAAAGATATGTGACAAATGAGGATGTCCGTCTAAGGAAAAGGATTCAAGAGGAGGAAGAATGTACGCCCTTGCATATTTTCTGGGTCGGGCACTGATATGTTTCACAGTAATTTCGCGATTACAGCAAGTGTCCCTCGTTACGAATGATATTCAGTCTCTATCAAAGGAACTATCTTCGGTTTACGAAATCTCTCTAGAACCCTTTTCTCCCCTCATCTACAAACTTGTCAGTCAGTTCTCCAGCGAACTTGACCTATATCAACTCGATGAAATCATTGTGGCCGCTATTGCGCCTCTTGTGCGTCGAATGGTTGCTAATTGGAATCCTCTGGGGGACCCATCTGCTTTTGTCTCTACATTCAGAAGTTGGCGTCGAGTATTACGGGTCAAGTTGGCCGAGGACAAACCACCAAAAACTGAATTAGACGTGTATGGCAGAGAAGTTCCTGTCGTGTCTGAAGTTGAAAGGTGTGTGCACATGGCCGTCCATTTTTCTCGTTCTTACATATATTTTTTCAAGCCAAGAATTCATGACTCCTTTTGAAAGTTTGATGTGGAACGTATGGTTGCCAAAGGTGCGAACCGCCATAAACAATGAGTGGTCAGCAGATCAACCCCAACCAGCTGTCAAATTGTATGAAGTCTGGTCTACGTTTCTACCAGCATTCATGAGAGACAATATACTCGACCAATTGATCCTTCCCAAGGTTCAGAAGGCGATAGCCGATTGGAGTCCAAGAAGATCGACCATTTCCCTGCAAAACATTCTCTTCCCATGGCTTCCACATCTTGGTCTGCGGCTAGAAGACGTGGTAGGTGATGCGAAAAGAAAAGTTAAGAGCCTTTTGCGCTCGTGGTCGGTCGGCCAAGACATACCAATTACTCTGAAGGCGTGGAAAGATGTAAGTAACACCACGACTCCATGTTGTGCAGGTGATGACTTCGCATTATCCAGGTGTTCGACTCGCCCGATTGGGATGCAATGTTGATCAAATACATCATTCCCAAACTGGGCTCTACATTACGCCATGAATTCATTGTCAACCCGCGAGATCAGAAGATGGAACCTATCCAACAAGTCTTACTGTGGGCAGATGCCATCCGTCCTTCCATATTCTCACAACTTCTTGAAACGGAATTTTTCCCCAAATGGCTCGATGTCCTTCATATTTGGCTGATCCAGCCCAATGTCAGTTTTGAGGAAGTTGCTCAGTGGTACTCTTTCTGGAAGGGTGCATTCCCCGAGAATATACAAGCTATGCCTGGAGTAGACCAAGGGTTCACCAGAGGCCTGCAGCTAATGAACAGTGCCATTGAGCTTGGTCCAGATGCCCCTGCCAAATTGCAACGACCTGACTTTCGTGCCGAAATCATGGCATCACGACAGGGAACACCGACACCCAAGGTGGCGAAGCGACGGCCGACAGCGGCGCATGCCCAGGAGATTACATTCAGGTCAATCGTGGAGGAGTTTGTTGCGTCTCACAATCTATTGTTTGTCCCCGCAGGACGGGTCCACGAACGATCGCGCATGCCACTTTACCGGATCAGTCCGACCGCAGATGGCAAGGGCGGTATTCTAATATACATATTGGACGACGCAGTTTGGGCGCCCAGCAAGGATGATAAGGATGATTGGAGAGCGATCCCGCTGGAGGATATGGTTTTGAGAGCAGCGAGATGAAGCCGATCATATTTGTAGTTGTTTGAAATGCGAATTCAAATTATCCACTTCAGATGACAACCCGACTGAGGCATAGGCCCCAAGCAGAGGAAGAAGATGCGGCGGCTCTGAAACTAGGCCCTGGTACGCGTGGTAGTATGTCGGTGGAAATGTTTTCCCCGCTAAGCACTTGTGTAGAATTCAATAATGCTGGTTGTCTGCTTATTTCCGAAGTCAAGTATTTGCTCGAGAATAGAGACAAGGATGCCCCAGACACTTCGTGCGTATCGCCCCTCATCGCATTTCTCTCTCCTTTTATTGATATACGACGTATAGTGTCTATAGCAAAACTCTAGAATACGTGAAAACATTTGCCAAGTTCAATACCACAGATTCTGCCAGTGCCGTCCGAGAGTATGGCCTGAGCAAAGACTCGATTCTCGCTTTACTCATTTCCGCATATAGAACTCTGCGTAGAGAGCCTGCTCTAACGCAGTTCGAGACGGCCCAGATAGCAAACCTGTGTCCTGCTGATGCCGAGGAAGCTAAAAGTGTTGTTCCAAGGTATGGCGCAGTAACCTTACCATTACTGTTCTGAAGACTTTGCACTAGCCTTGTAAAAATTGACGACGACAGACTACAAGCCCTCCTTGACGAGATACAGACGATGCGTAAATTCCAGTCATAGTAATTTACATTTGGTATCTGTACCTCATTCCTCTGCCTCCGCTAAGTCTTGCTTATCATCCAGAACCTCTTCCTCATCTTCCTCATCTTGTAATCTTGCTCGTGCTTCATTGTCACCAGTAAGAAAACCAGTTGTGTTGAATCTCTTTTTTTCTCGGAAAGGATTCTCCCTTTTGACCCCTTTTTGGATCACCGCTGCATCAGGTATTATTCCTTCAGGGTTAAAGTAGTGCAGATCCCTTCCAGAATAGGCGTCAACTGTTTTTATCCACGCGTCGAACCTGCCTTCCGTCTGGCCCAAGTGAACAAAAGGGAAGAAAAAGGGCTCACAGTCCAGTCTGATCCTCGACCTCTCGCATATTCTTATAAATAAAATCGTCTTTAAACTTTTCAATTTGCTCTCTATAAAGATCAAAATCTATTGGTGGTCGATATGCAGGATCGGAGGGATGGAGCTTTTCGTTGATGACAGCCATTCTTCCGTTGTAAGAGTCGAACACCGGTCCCTCCAGTAAAAGACCCAGAGATGGCATTTTTGGTATGAGTACAACTTTTGGGCCATAAAGCTACGAGGGCTGGGTAAGAGTGCACTGACAACACGATTTGCCTTACTTCGTCAATGACGTGGCTAGGAGTACCCGTCCGGCATGATATGACTAGTGCAGTCATCATTTTTCGCTGACGAACAGTTTAACATGGAGTGGTGCAAAGACAATGATATACACGTACAATCTGCGGGTCCGTTAATTACTTGAGTCCTGAAATTAGGGGACATACCTGGTGCAACATAAAACTCTGACCATGGAACAGCACACTAATCCATTCGGTCTCACCATATACAACTGGATCTGCCACCTAGATATTTAATTTCAGCCTAGAATTCAACTATATATTTGCGCCAAACGTGGCTCACCTCAATTGTCTTCATGTGGCGTTGATTACTTCGATCCTTAAACTCGCGACCAACAGTGAAGTTGTGGAAATTGTGAGTTCCCTCAAATTTTGACGCGGCCTCTCGCAACTTCTCCATCTGTTCCAGTCCCACTCGCCAGGCACGCTTCCTCGCAAGTTCATCCTCCCGACTAGACGACTCACAACCTTTACAGAACTCGTAGTCCAAGGCACCAGTCCTTTCAATCGAACCTACGCCGCGCGATTGAAGAACGCGATAGAAACCGCTACCGTGCTTTGGAGGGAGCAGTATATAACTGGGGAAATAATACGTGTATTTTCGACTGTCGCAGGCTCTGCGAAAATCGTCATATGTCAAAAAAATCAAATAACCATGAATTTCAAGACAAACAGTCGAGCGTTGAATGAATTTTGTACCCGGACCTAGGCTCTTGTGTGAGCATAGATACTCGGAAAAGAACGGTCCCGGCGTACATAACCCCATAGTCTAATTTCCGGAGGCAGCAGTTCGTTAATGCGAGCGACAGGGTCCGGGAGATCAGGTATAGTGGTTATCATCTTCATCGACACAATATTCCTTGTTGCGTGTACACCGGCATCGGTGCGAGCAGCACGGGCAAGATTGACCTATATCGTTTTCATATTCAAACCCGGTATATAAAGTTCACATCTCGCATGGATTACCTTGACTGGGTCGCCGGCGTTGTCTGTAGATACGGCGCCAACATCGACCAAGGCATTGAATAAGGTGCCTTCAATAGTTCGAGGAACATCGGGCTGGCTGGGTTGATGAGTCGTCAGCACCCAAAAATTCACTTTGGGACAAAAGTACGGCTCGACGTACAACTGCATTCCACTGTAACCCGTTCCACAGAACCCTATTAGGAGTGCGCACTGCCGTTTCGGTAAGCGGTGTGCTTTGGGTTCTGTGGATTCTTCCTCGCCTTCCGCTGGTGTTTGCGCCCGACGGCGACCGCGGCGACCAGCTTTGACGCTGCCGTCTTTATTCAACTTGTCCGTGCCTTTCCATGCTCTGCCATTTTTCTTCTTCTTTTTCTGGCCGGTTCCTTGCGCCGTCTTTTCTGCGGGAGAACTTCCCGGCTCGGTCGCGTCAATTCGAACAACTTTGTTCATTGTCTCTACGTCTGCTGGCTCTTCCGCGTCGCGCTTCATTTCGACAGTGAAAGTGCGCCTGCTAGGAAAACGACTGGTTTGAACGACATACAAATGAGGCAGTATCAGGCGATGGCACCTGGACGGAATACGACGGAAGGCAATCCGGCTGAAAATGGCAGCCGCCCAACACATATTTGTATAGAAAGGATCGCCAATCATTCCATTGTCTGGCCTTTCTTTACTACGTACTCCTCACAAGCGGTATAGATGCCTACTAGCTGTTCGTACACCCGACTTGTCTCAGTTTGAGGCGTGGCTACACACTTCAATCCAACGATTTGACCCTCCGTCATCTCCTCAAACGTGGCCAAATCACCATTCATTTTCTTCCACCAAGCGTATTTTGCCAAAAGTCCGCCTCCCATAGCAGCGGCTTCTTTGGTGCCAGACACATATACCTTCATACCGAAGATATTCTAGGGGGGCGTGTCAGCGTGTGGAGCAGTTTCGAGCGTGCAGGCGTACCGCTACTAGTTTCCTGACAGTCTGATTTGTCGAGGAACCACCAGTCAGAATCAGGCGGCGCAAGGGTGGCGTATTTTCAGGCAATATTGCCTTCAACCTAGACCTTATGGAAAGCAGTTGCGACTCGAGAATCGCACGAGGATGGGCGTTGACAGGGATACCTTGGATTGGCACAGGAACCGGGCCAGCAGCGCCTTGACTGACAGAATACTTGAAGAAGTATTCACCAGCAACATTTGGAGGTATGATCTCAGGTTGCGGATAATACAAACCCATAAAACCGTCATTACCGGGTGGCGTTGCCTCGACCATTGTATTGAACATGTCCCAATCGCCTTGTGCGAACTGGTCTCGGACTTTTTCCCGAGCAAGGGATCCATTCTTGTAGCACAGCATGGCTATTTGCCCATGGGGAATTGTTGGATGCGAAAGGAGATGCGATGTCGTAAATCGCTTAGGAGGCGTGCTGGCTGGTGGGATGGATAGAAGGAACGTTGTGGAAGTTCCGAGGGAAAGGATCGCATCTCCCGGTCCGGATAATGCGACCACAGTAGCTGGATTGTCACCTGTAAATGGGGCGACGATGCATTCTGCAAGAATGAAAGTCTTCATCCGACCTGCAAAGAAAGGCACTTGCCAGGATTGAATCCCCAGCGCTCTACCCAGTATTGATGGATAAATCCCAAGGTCGTTCCTCCAGGTACAGGCTCCGGCCCAAGCATCCCCCAAAGGTTTGGACCGCCGCATGTTTCTAGCAAAGCAGCATCCCATTTACCGGTAAGAACGTTCATCAAGTTCATGCCGCTGGCATCGGAAACCTCTATAGGCGCAATTTTCCCCAAAAAGAGTGAATGAACGAATGACGATACCAGGGAGATATGAGCGGTATCGGAATAATGGGTTGGTCGCACACGGCGTATCTGTCGATCGCACTGAGCACGGAACTTACTGTGGCACAATTGTATGCACCTTGGAGATTTGATTCCCCGTGAAACGTTCATACGCCCGGCTACCAGTCAGATCTGTCAAGGCCTGAGCACCGCCCACGGCTGCCTCCAATCTCATGCACTCTTCCGTGGTTGAAGAGTCTTGCCAGATAGGGCATCTATCGACTGAGAAGGCAACTGGAAAGAGCTGCTCTTTCAGCGACTTGTGACGGGTCAAGGATGCAAGGGTCGCTTGAGCCTTTGTCGACCAATAGACTGAACCATGTTGCTACGTCATGTTAATATGTATCGAGCCGAGATGAAGACGTCACGAGAAAGGTACCTGACCCGCACCCGAAATGGCTGAGATGGCAGTAAGGTTAACGCCGGCGTTTGTCATTCTATTCATCAAGAGATCTAAAGCTTCGAGCCACATAGCAACCGGAGAGGTGACTTGGCCAGGGCCTGGACCGAGAATAGTGCCGTTGATAGTGGCATAATGGGGCAGGTCATTGTCGAAATGCACTGCAGAATGATGGACAATAGCCAAGTCTTGGGCCAATACGACAGCTTTGAGCTGCTGCGTCGACAAATCTAAACCAAGAAACATAATGGAAAGCCGTGTTTGGCGCGCTTGTTGTCTACAAACAAGGGGGGGCAGCCGTTCTCCTTTGTTGCCAGTTGTAGATACGGTCAGTTACGGTACTGACTATCGGGCAGCCTCGTGTGCCCGGAACACAATCCCACTCATTTGCGTGTCGTATCGTATGGCGGCTCAGTCGAATCAGTTATGAACTCTCAAGCCCGATACAACTGTGATCCCGCCTCTTCGTACTCCGATAGTCTGTGTTGCTTATCCTATCACCTCTTTTTCCGCACAAATGTCCGACGCCCTGTCGAGCGAATGGCAGAGAAATATCCATTACTCTGTCGGCGACAGAGTCGCCTTTAAGCTCGGCAGCGCACCAGGCGTCGCCGCTTTCGAATGCCTGCTCACTCGTACGCATCTCTCGAAAAATCCGATGTACTCGATCGTCCGCTCATCTTGCTGCCTAGATTACAGTTCGCAACATAACCAGGTAATGACTTACTTCAACGCGTCGATCGTCTTCAAGCTCATCGCGTCTAAGCCTGCTGAAGGCGGAAATGAATTTTGGAAGCATTATCCTCGAGGTTTTCCTCGGATACGCTCGTACAATCGTTGAGCGATGGCGTCTGCGTTTCTGAAAGCAACTATCCATCGGTAAGGCCTTCCAGTGCCGCCTTTTCCATCGTCACTTTTCAATCATTTGGGCGCTTCAGCATGGCCACGGCAAACTTGTACAACAACATCGACGTAGCGATCGAGCCTGTGTACTACTCGTAAACGACATCTGTATCAATTGACCTTCGTTTCCGCTTATCCTCTACCTTCATGGTAGTACTGTTCCTGATTTCTTACAACTTAGTAGGAGAGCAGGAATGGCGATCTCATTTTTTCTTTATACTATCAATCCTCTCTTCGCTGCCCGGGTCACAAGGGTCGAAGATACGTTCCCGTGCTATTATATATGTAGATTTCTCCAGAACCATCACCGCTAATCATTAACTATTATTATCAGCTCGATTAAATTTTGTCGTAGTAAGCTTACACAATTAGTTGTTGCTCCTGTTGTGTGCGATCTCCGAGGCTGAAGCTGCTAACGTCAGAATGTGCTTGCGCGAGAATGGTGCCATTTTTCGGCGACGATACTGCTTCCAAGGGATTCCAGAGCCGAACGCAACCTAAAATGTCGACGGAAGACTTGGATATCTGTTGCTGGAAATCTTACCATCTGAGCCGCCACTGACTAACGACAGTCGGCTATGTTCTGTCTCTACCCACTGCACATTTACGACTCCAAAGGACTGGTGACTCGGATTGACCAAGCTTGGGCCTTGATGTTCATACTCAATAAGGGTTCCTCTCTTGAAAAATCGGGAATCGTAGACGTGGGCGCGGTTGTCAGCTCTGGCGATCGCCACGTAAATTCCGTCCGGGCTTATCGATATCGAATGCACTTCCCCATTAATGCCTCGACGGAAGGGTTCCATGCGGACAGTCTCGACCGCAGTTCCGAGTTTCCGCCCAATATCATACAAACGGATGATCCCTTCTCTGTTGGACCTTGTGATGTGTGGACTAGGGTTGATCCTATGTCCGCATACCATTATTGTTAGTCATTGCTGTCAATCACTATCAAAAAAAAAAAAACGGAAAAAAGGCACGTACCATCGGGCATCAGCGCCAAAGTGTCTCCCGCCTCTTTTGCATCCAGATCATAAGATTTCCCGTCTTTAATACCTTCCTTAACGTCAAATACTTTGTGGTAGCCGTCGAAGCAGTCGTCATCGATTGGTTCGCTTGATGCACATATGAGATGTGCTGTTGGTCCGAATCCCCAAATCATGCTGCCGACGCGATGTTGGGCTCCGATCGCAGCTACGTTGTAGCTATGGCGCGATACGCTTATCTCATAATCTGAGTGGATAATTAATTTCCTGCAAAGAGAAAGATTTAAGATACAAGATCAATAGTACATGCGACCCACTTTTCAGCCACGGCTAATGTCTTCGTGCCTGGCCTCAATGCGACTCCGCTTGGGACATACGTGCAGTTGACTTTGATCAAAGTCAGCCTAAAGCTTTCCGAAATGTGATCGTCTTCACTCACAGAATCGGTCTTGTACATATTCATCTTCCTCCTCTTCTTCGTCAGAATCCGAATCCGAATCCGAATTGGACTGCCTTCTCCACACTCTGACCGTCAAATCTTCACCTGACGATACAAAGGACGTGCTAACAATGACTTGCAGATCAATCGATTTGCAATGCGTCACCATTGCCAGCCTCACCTTGTCGAATCAAACTTGATATCATTAATGGAGTAGTATTTATACACTTCTTGTCCGACTAGTCAATAGATACAATCCGTTGCCCAAGTGTCGTTCAAAGAATGAATAGCATGCTTACGGTTCCCCATAAGCTTGCGATGTTTGTTCAGTATAATCTCTTTCCCTTTGTGCCAGAGAATGAGTGATCCCTCGCGGTTGCGCGTGTCGAGTCTCTCTTCCTGTTCTTAAAAAAAGGTGAATTAACAGACCAAGCACGTCCATAAGTAATAATAATAAAAATTACCTGGGTCGTCTCTATGTCCACCTTCACAGACACTTCCTATGACTGCCCAGCCTTCTTTTTGGATGACTTTCATAATACCTGACGTGTTCCTTTTGAGTGGAGGAGTTAACTGAAAATTTAAATTTACCAACACCCAGGCGACTGTTTGAATGACGAAGAGAGCGATAGCGGCTGCTGGTCAGTCATCAGTGGGATGGCGAAACGTCTCTGTATCGACGCGAGAGGCATAGGCGATGAATATATGTCCTTGATGCGGCGCAACCTCGATGGGCGTTGCCGATCAGGGATATTGGTAGCTCTGTCAAGCTGTTGTCTCTTTTCAATGGGACGTGAATCTAAAATGAGGACGCTAACAACTCCTCACCAAGTCCCAGATCACGTCATACTTGAGGGATCGCCGTTCGGCCACGACGGGCCTTTGCATCGATATGACGGGAACACCTCGCGTGCTTCTATGTTTCTTCGAGAGAGATTCTATTGGCTTTACCAGCGTCGCTTCAACGCTAATCATCTCCAACTCCTCGGACGTGTCGACGTCCACAGTCACATCCTCATCCCTGTCGCAAGGCTCTTGCTCCGTGCAGACAAGTGGTATCCACTTTGGACACACACACACACACACAGAGAGAGAGAGAGAGAGAGAGAGAGAGAGTATTAGCAACCTATATATCTAGTAGCAGGAACACCAAACTCACGTTATCGCTGTTGGCAACAAATCCATCGTGGCATGCATCGTAATCCTCGTCAGAACTGTCGCTGTCCTCTTCATTCGGCAGTCTAAGTTTCTGAGACGCGTGCCCCAAACGTCAAGAGCATTCCGGCGACGGTTTGGACACGTACTTTGGAGGGGCCGGGGCGACTATCTTCGATATCGCTATCATCCGAGAGCGTGACGACGCTTGATGGAGGTAGTGATGGAGGCTGCGACTCTCCATGGGCTGGCCATGGAATGAAGGGATCGTTTCCAGGTCTCTTTCGTTTTGGAGCTGTGCCAGGAAAGGCTGTGTGGTTCTGAAAAGCACGTCTGTCAATTGATAGTACGATGCAAGTGGTAATAACACTACGTGCCATGCCTCGTCGTCGTGGGATCTGCCAGCTCAGAGAGCTGCGGGACCGATCTGCCACGCTGTCATCTTGAGTAAGGTCTATTACCTGAGGTGTAGGCCCGACAGGCTCCTCGTCAACATCGATGACCTGATGTCGGATTTCCATGGGCATCAAGCTGCGATTTGGGATGATATATATTGGACGGTGGTAATAGTAGCATGGTGATAAGCGAACATGAACTCGGTTTGATCGGCATTTAATTCGGTTCTCGCAGCTCAAGAAACGAGATTGTACTATAGGAACGATACAACAGCAAGGACAGTGTAGTAGACGGATGCGATATACCCAAAAGAACAGATAACTATGTTGGGACAATCAATGTTGCAGAACTCTGCTCTTGCGGTGCCACTACAGGCTCCGCTATCGTCATGGCGGCAATCTGCTCAGCAAAAGAATTGTTAATTTGTAGTCGCTGATCCTTCTCGCCATCTTGCAGCCGGGAAATTCCACCTGGATTATTGGTGGAGAATCTCTTGCCCGATTTGTGATTGTACAACTCAGCAGACTGTTGCCAGTATTTCATAATTGCCAGTGAAAAAAAAATAGACCAGTTACTGACCTTTGGAGGTGGCCGTTCAAAACCTCTGTCCGACTCTTCAAAATGATGCATGGGTAAGCTACTCGCAAGCGGGTGTTGCTGTTGCACTTGATTGGGCACAAGGGTTGAACGGATGTTGGAGCCGCCCCATGCTCCCGTTGTGTTTGGAGGACGTCTATCTGGCGCTGGTGCGATCGTCAAGGGAGGAAAATCCGTAGGGTGCAAAGGTGACAACGCGGTAGGTCCCGATGAATGAAGCGGCATGTTCGTTGGCACCATGTGATTGTTCCGTAATGTATTGACAGAAGGCATTGGGCGTGTCAAGTGATCGAGATGATGGCGTCCGTGAGAAGGATTAGATGAAGGCGGCATTCCAACTGCCCAATCGGGACGAGGAGGCAGAGGATGTTGCGATGTTGTTGTTGATGATGCAAAGGTTCGCCTTGATGATGACGATGTGGTGGATGAAGACTTGAAAGACTGGCGTGAGTTGAGTATAAGGTAGCAACAAAGTTCACTCACTGCAGTCGAAGAGACATCATCATTGATTGACGAAGTACGACTGTACCCCGAACTACTGCCATTCCCTGACTGTCTGCGCGACGAACTTAATCTTGGACCGACCACGTCTCCGCTTGAATGTTGCTGAGCCACGTAACCACCCATTCCAATCCCTGGACCAAAACTCCAGCCAGACCGCATTGGCGCCGTTGGAGCGGAACGTCCCTTTGATGTTCCATTCATATTCGGCGCAGGCGGGCCTCTAAGATTCCTACCGTTGTTATTTGGAGAAGAGTTGACGCCTGGAAGGCCCGTGATGGGAGGTCCCATGACACCGTTCGGAGGTCTAGACATGTCATACATGGACATTGGAGGTGGATTGGGGTACGGTTTCGCCATCTGGGCTGGCGGAGCAGGATAGTAGCCAGGCATTGGATAAGGGTAAGGTGGATACGGCATCAACGGCGAAGCGTTCATCATCAGGTTTGGACTGGAGTGAGGTTGCGGATGGTGCTGGGGATGTTGCATATGCGGAGGTGGTTGGAGTTGATTTGGGTTCTGCCACGAAAAATTGCTCCCGGAACCCATTGTATTAATATACATGTCGCCGTTGATGGGGGGCATGCCGTCGATAGGATGCTGCTGAGGTTGAAGTGGCGGTGGGTACGGGTTATACTGTGGATAGTACGGGTAAGGAGGTGTGAGAGGAACATGGGGAGGATGCCCTAGTGGCGGGTAGGATGCAGGATACTGTGAAGGGTGGTAGCCGGGATTTAATGGTTCGGGGTACGGTCCATGAGGATCGTAATAAGTCATTGATGGAGAGTCGTATATGGAGGCATACTTGAAAGACGGGGAGGAAGCACGGGAATCGCGGACACTGGTTGAGCCGCTGAAATTGGGCCGACCGTTGCGAGAGGATGAGGCACCTGAACCACGCCTAAGGTCCTTCTTGTTTTCCCTTACATTGGAAGTCGACCATTCACTCTCGGTTGGTGGGGAACTAGACTCGTCCAAGTCCCCGATACTGCTTCCTGCTCCAGCTGAGCTGGACGTAAGACTAAGACTCGAAGAGCTAGCATTCAAATTCCCCTTCTCTTTCTCCTCAAAGCCCATGAATATTCGAGACCGAGCCTCTTTGTATGCGGCCTCGCGTTCTTCAATTGTCGGCCGTTTTTTCGTGTAGCCACTTGTTGAGGTGCTTTTACCTCCTAGGCTCCCTGTTTCTGAGGGCTCGGGGTCGGATAAATCTGGGTCATCTCCCGCTACCGAATTCGCTTGCGATTTCGGTTTCCGATCTTGGGACGTTCGTTGCATGATCTTGATTGCTGGCTGGGGCGTTGGCTCTGCAGGAACAAGCTCTGATATCTTGCGCTCTGGACTAGTGGGCTTTAGGGCAGATTGAGAGTGGGATTACAATGGATACGTACATGCGACTCTCGGGTGTAAGGGAAATGTAGAAAACCTTGGTGACCTGGTCTACTTCGAGGGCGGTTTTGTAGAAGGTGGAGCAACGATGGACGAGCATGCGTTGATACGAGGTGGCAGCGGTGACATCCATGCGTGCTGGTCTATGTGGAGGTGAGATCAAGGTGGACAGCGGTGGAAGAGACATACAAGGGTTCTCTAATGAGGTTCTCCATTGTCTCACCAAGTTTTAAAACGAATATTCTGTCTTTACTTTTGAGGGCTTCGACTATTTGAGGGTCTATGTCTGCGTTTGGGTCTGAAGCAGGATCTGGAGGAAGGACAAAGCCAGTGGAGGAAGCGGAGAGAGAAGGGCCTGGAGAAGCAGAGCATGGGGTTGCGCCTCTGGATGGCGGGCTGGAGGGCGGACAGAGCTGCATGGCGAGGAGGCAGCGGGGGCGGGAGGGTCAGGACATCAGGTCAGGGGTGAAAACAACGGGCGTCAATTCGTGGGTAAATTCCTACTACAAGTGCACCGCGCCCCACTTGTGCACCGTCTGATATACACTGAACCCAAGACACATCACAAATATGCTCGTCCCATACGCAACAAGTCCAACTGTCCCCCACCGCAGCACACCAGGCCCTCCTCCACGCGATACCTGTTCAATCTCAGCATTCGCTCCGAATAATATGCCACACAAATCACCCACCTTCCAGTAGAAGAGCCCAGGAAGGATGAACGAGATCGTCGTCGACCCCGTGCACCCACTATCGATAGCACCATCTCTAGGTTGTCCACCACGAGCGCAATCGTAAACCCAAGTGTGATGATCGCGATTGTCAGTAAAACATGCTTCGTCGTCGACATGTCATTCTCCCCATGAGCGTCTTGGACCGTGTCCGAGTCCGAGTCCGAGTCCGAGTCCGAGTCAGATCGTCCTCTGTGATCCTCTTCGCTGTGTGGTCATGACCAAAATCGAATACCTTATCTAAGCAATAACGGCAAGGGTGTACTTGGAGGGGGTATGAGAACAGCACCAGGACCACGATCGCAAGTTGCCCGATGGCGATAAACAGGGACGTCGATGGGTACATGGCGATGATATTTGCACCGACCTGTTGCAAAAATCCAGTCATCCACAGCAAAAATGGAAATGTCGCCATCTTTCGCCTACCTTGTCACCAAATGTCAGATATCCAAATACAGCGATAACGGCATAGGCAATGGCCGCGCCTCCAACAGCGCCTCCGATTATTATATTCATACGACTCTGTCTGTTGTTTCGAACCTCATTGTAAAGAGGGAATAGCTGATGACGTCCTAGTTTAGCGTGAAGACAAGAATAATAAGCCACGTACATTCTGTGCACACGTAAATGCAAATACTTGTACAGGAAACGTTGTTAAGAATTTAGGGGTAAAACGAATGAGATGAACTTGTCCACGGGGTGGCATGCCCTCCATGGGTCGGAAATAGCATGTGATGACAATGACAACAAGGTACGCTATGCAATGTCCAATGTCAGTCCCACTCGACGAGCGTATATTCGCGCACTCACCGGCTGCAAACAAGGCGACGTAGCTCGTGTGACGCAAACTATCTAATCGACGGAGAAAGCATAGAGGGATAAGAATGGCCATGAAAATCAACAACCAGTTAGTTCCCTTGAGTGCCCACGCAGGAGGATTTGTGTCAGGCGATGTAAGATCATGGTATACGGTGGCGACGACATTGGGCATGAGCCCCTTAATGATAATCAAATAGCTTCGGACGACATCAGAATGCATCACACGTCTGTAGGGTTAAATTACCTTATGGACACTCCAAAGCACTTGATGGCAACAGCTGCGTCGAAGAATACAGCAGCCCTGGGATACGTAAGCTGCGCTACCGCAAAGAAAGAAGCTCGTCGATGTTGCGTCTTGGTAGCGCATAATGACAAAAGATACAGTCCAAATGCCGCAACGCCTCCAGAAAACAAGCAGGTTATAATTCCAGGCAGCACCCCCTGCGTGGCCATTGCCTGCTCTCCATTCAGCACGTTTCACACCTCCAGCACCACCGAGACATACCAAAGGAAAGGTGAGCATGCCTGCGATGACGTGAGGTTCGCGAATGCGCAAGACGACATTGAATGAATTGCTTACCACTACCAATGATAGTATTAGATAGATTGCCTATGCAGCTTGAAATAGTCGCATGACCGTCGGATTCTAATTTGTGAGCAAGGAGAGCACTGGATTCGCCAGTACCCTGGCCTGGCACGGCGTCTGGGTCAGAGGAACGGGTAGCACTGTATGTGTAAACCATGTGGGGTGGTGGAGGAGAGTGGATGAGTGACAGCTATTTACTAAGTACTAAGGTCCGAGAGCTTTCAGGGACAATATACCAACCGGTCCGATTATGGAATTACCTATCTTGGCTTTGGAGGCCCAAAAAAGGTGACCAGGCTTGCCTGCCCCTTGACCTTCCCTCTCGCTGCTTTCCCTTTGCCCTTCGCTACTACCGCCACTGCCTCCATATCTTCCCCGCCCACAGATTCGTACGACGAATAGTCTTCCGTAGCTGTACTTTATTAATTGACAATCCCCCACGTTCATTGATATTCTTACCCATATAGCCCTTCTCATCAATGGTTGTGCGACTTTTTATCACTCTCTTCTTCTTCAGGCCGTTCCGACCTACCGGAACGGCGGTCTTTCTCGGCCTGCGTGGTTTCGGCTTAATCTTTACCAACTCCTCTTCTTCCATTACCACATCTTCATTCTCATCCTGTAAATCTTCCTCTACGCTGATATCTGCTACCTCAGTCTTGGAGTGCGATGCTCTTGTGACTTGTTCTGTGATTTTTATTTTTATTTTTATTTTGAAATCCCACACAACATGATTCATCACAAGACCCACCATCGTCAATATCCATTAACGCGCGTGCCGCTTGTTCCGCGTCACTGTCAACGTCCCTGGCCGCCTTGGCCGAAATTCTGTTTTTTCGGCGAGATATCCGAGGCACATCTTCCTCATCCTCAGACAATATGACATTGTTTTTGACTTTGACTCCAGGCTTTGCAGATGTTGACGATGTCCTTCTGACTTGCGGTTCTGCTGATCCTTTTGACTTGAAGAGAGGCCTCGATTGCGCAGTACTTGTCGAACCTGCATCGTCATCCGTCTCCGACTTTCCAGAATTCGGTATTGATTTTCGCTTCGTTCCTCGCTGGCAGACAATCACGATCAGCCATCATCATCATCATCATTCAAGGATAAAATGCACCGTAGCAGCGGCATCCTCTTGTCGTTCCGCTTCTCTCTTGGGAGCACTGAAGAACGCCTTGCCTGCTGTGCGCTTTTTTGCTTCAGCCTTCGACATTTCTTCCTTCTTCGTCTCCTTAGGTTTGGGTTTGAAAAAGTCAACTTTACCTGTGCCACTAGGCTTTGGCTTGTCCTTTGCCTTTTCAAAAGGCTTCGTCTCCATCTTAACGGGTTTCATCTCCATCTTTACAGGTTTCATCTCCATCTTAGATTTTTCAGCAGGCTTCGTCTCCACCTTGGGTTTTTCAACAGGTTTCGCCTCAACTTTGGGTTTTCCCTGTTGCTTCTCTACCTTGGCCATTCTCTCCGTTTGCTTGGCAACTACAATCTGCTCTGGTTTCGAAATATCAGCAGCAGGACACTTGAAATCGACGTAAGGATGTTGGAATGTCTGCAATAGGCAAGCCATTCACCAGCAACATCGGATTGACAATTCTCCCAACCGCTGTCGCCATTTCAGCACTCCGGTTGCTATCCGATTCTCGCACCTGCTCTGCGACGGAGCATATCAATCTAGGTTCCTGGAAATTCAAGCAGTGAGCTGAAAGTATGTGCATATATGATAGCATGGTGTGACGCACGCGCAGCGGTGATGGCGTTAGGCTATAGACGTGAATGGAGTAAATCTTCTTGTACTGCGCCTTCATCACTATTTGCCTTGATTAGCTTAAATATCATGTGTCTCCAAGGACAGCTAACACATACACTCGAGATTTTCTTCGCTCACCAAGGACATTTGCAGCCGCGTCACCTTCTCGCAACCACCATACTCAAAATCGTCGGCTACCTCCTTCCGATCTTCTTCTTCGTCATCTGTGAAGGGGTTGTCGTCGTCGTCATCGGCGTCATTTTGAGAAGGGCCCTCTGTCGAGGCGGGCAATTCTCCAGTTACGAAATAAGTCGCAAAGCTCTGAACCGGGTGCGACAGACTGGGTCCTTCGGCGTGGAACTTGGCCAGCTCGCTGTGTTCGGTCAGCGTCAATACGTCAGTCAGTCATCTCGACGCGATAATTCACTTCTTGGCAGTGTTGACGTGAAGATCAAACACGCGACTGAGCGAGCGATACGTCACCTGGCATCCAATCAATACGATGCAAAGTTGGCGATAACATGGGGGATCTTACAATAGTCCTCTCAATGTACAATTGCTTCGTCAAATAGTCAACTATAGCTTTGGTGGACATTGTAGGTGGAATGCAAGGCGCGTCACGCGACCGTCACGCTCATACATGTGCAATTGTGACAGAGCGGTTGTCAAAACCTTGCCAATAGCTGTAGCTGTAGCGTTTACAAGGCTGTATACTCTAAGGAATACTAGTGTCAGAACCCAGTGACTTGTGCCCATGTCGTCCAGCCGTTAGTCTGAACTGTCTAATAATGAGTCAAAACGCCAGGCCCCTAACTGACAAAAGGCGATACCATTGTACAATTGGAACGAGACGTTACAAATGAGAGATTGTTTCGACAATAACTCATATGGGCATACTTGGGGTACTGCTTATCCTGCAGATATAATCGTCGTACATCGTTGAATGTCAACGAAAGATAGCGACAGAAAGCGACGAAAGCTGGACTGGATAACTGTACAACAGTGCTCGAAACTGTAGACAATGATGGGGTAGAGAAACACAGAAAAAAAGAAAAGAACAAGAGATATTTAAAAAATGTCTTTAGGTATTCCCTTGCTGTTCACTCCGTCGTTTGTTCCGTTCTCGATCGGCTTCCCTCGCTTTCAGACGCTGCTGCCGGACATCCATCATCAACTGCCGGCCAACTGGCGACAGCTCTGAAGATGAAACGGGGGAGGGATTGGCTACGATTGGCAGTCGGCATCCGCTGGGTGTTATAATAGCCCGAAATAGCGACCGGTTATCCGACGAAGACGAATGAGAGCGCATTGGGGTGGATGGAAGGTCGGATTTGACCGACAATGCCGACCTGTTTTCCTTCTCGTGTGGGTCAAAGGATGATCTACGTGATACGGCGTCGGACTTGTTCTTGGTCGCCTTCTCCGGAACACGGATGGAATGAGGATCCCTATCAACGCGAGGAGGGCTACCAGACGTTCGGACACGATGTTGTTTGAATGGACGGGAGATGTGGGTGTAAGGATCCTTCGACGTCGATCCGGAACCAGAGTTGGAGAGCTCCGTCAGCAGTGGTCGATTGTTGATGCTACTGGACGAACGTTTTTTCGATGGTCCACGAGGACCTTGGGGTATACGACTTGTTCCATTGGAATTGGATGGTGTTGGAGCTGTCACAATGACCTTGGTGGGGATAGTCATAAGAACCTTGACTTCATTGTACATTCCTTATCTCGTTGAATAGGCTGATCAACAGCATCGTTCTTAGGAACATCTTCGCAACGGCTAACCTGCCCAGAACCCGTGTAAGACCTGCTTGAGCGGGGTCGATCAAGGGTGGACGATGGAATACGGGAAGCAGCAAGAAGATCAGTGAGAGTGGATGAATTGCGGCGTGTATGCATAGCGCGTTGAGGAATTCGAGTATCATCACGCCTCGGAATAGGTGTCGCAAGAACGTCTGAAGGTTCGCAAGAGGATTCGAATGCATTGTCCAAGGAGGCTTGTTGGCTATGCGTTGAGCTGCAACGAGACGAAGAACGAGACGTAGTGATCGATCGAGACGCAACAGACGATTCTGGACGAGCTCGGCTAGCGTCGTCGCTCGCTCGCCTCTTCTGTGTCAGAAAATTGAACACTTGTGAGGCACGTTTGGGTGACTTTGAAGTGGAATTGGTGTACGGTCCTTTGGTTTCAATGACGGAGTCCAAGTTGACCGATGAAGTGCTACCTATGCTAAGCTCCACTTCCATCGAGTTAAAGGCAGGATTATCTGAAAGATCGTGGTCTGTATCATCCTCTATTGGAACATTGGATAGGCGCGTATAGCTCTTAACAACCTGAGGCCGAGGAGTGTTTTCAGTGCATGGAAGCGAGGAATTCGAAGAAACACTATCTAACTCGCTACTCATATGGGTTGTGAGGCATCACAGCAAGATGAAAAACAAAACGAACATACCCGAGAAATCGTTCTGCCCATGATATATCACCTTCGCTAAGATCGCTGTTACTATCTGATCTTTCTTTGCTGCTAGGGGCACCAAGAAGCTGGCGCAAAGTTGAACCACTGCGACGCGTTTGTGCACGTCCTACATTCACGTCGGGAGAATGCGATTTTGAAGGACTATTTGAGAATGCATCCTCGGGAAGACGTCCATTGTCATCATAAAGTTCCAGGAGGCTAGCAACCGAGGGATCTGACCGAAGTCCAAGGTAATGAACATGTTCCTCAGGTGGAGCAGTAGCACCTCGAGTGCGCTGATTCGTTCTAATGTCATCTAGATGACGATTGGCATATGGGAATTCGGTGGAGGTATGTCGTTTACGCTTGTATACCTGGACGTTGTAAGTTCCGCGATGGCTCGCGTTTGAGCTCGATAAACTGACGGTGGATGCTGCAGGAGTATGTATTACGTTGTCGATGGGATGTGCTAAATTATCCTCAGTGTCACCCGATTGAATACACGCGTTGCATAACTTACGCAAGGGAGGGAGTGAAACATAATCCTGCTCTGAAACGGCAGCCAAGCGAGCTGAGGAAGAACGCAAGAGGCGGCCAATAGCGGCTTCGTGCTCCTGATCATCTACAACGCGCAATTCTTCGCTGTTGTTTAGGATAAGTTGTCGACGCTGTTCTTGGGATTGCTGTTGTTCCTGGTCCTTCTGCTCGTTCTGTTGCTTTTGTTTCTGCTTTTTTTTGCCTCTGATGGACCTGAGGGAGAAAAAACGTTGGAGAAAACCCATCGCTTATGCGAGTCGTGTCTGTCGTTGTAGTATCGTCAAATGAGCGGTTGCTGTATCTTAATGCGAGACTTGTCCTTGCACAAAATCAACTTGGACCAAACACGATGCAAATAAAGTTTCGGGACGCGACTGGTCACATGACTAGTGGGGCGGGCCGAGTGCGCATCATTGCGGCTTGTTTTGCTGGCACCGCTTGCAATGGCCTTGGTGCAGAATGAAGGAAGTACCGCCAGAGATTTCTGCATGCTCGAACGCAACCTACTTTCGCATCTCAAGTTAGCCTTGCTGTTGTCTCTTCTTTCGTCTTCCTTCGTTCTTCGCACTCGTCTTTTTCCCAATCCTCCCAGCAGCGGCGGATTCGATTATGCAGCCCTGGGATTGCCATCATCGGTCGTGTTGTACGCCACTGGCATCATAGCTATGATCGGTGGGGTATGGGAATTTTACAGAGGGCAGCAGGATCTCCGGGTAGAGAGGGCCTTTCTCAGTGCACCCAAGTAGGTGAAGGATAGTTTGTCCACCTCGGATGCTAAATACGACAATAAGAGGGCACCTTGTTTTGCCTACCGTGGTTTCTGGAGTTGTGTTCGGGATGTGCATTATGCTCATTGCCACTGATAGAACGTAGAGCAGATGGGAGGTGAAAAGACATAACATGTGCCCGAGGCGTGTCTGATTGATTGACGGCACCGCGAAATAATAAAATATGTAATTAATTAAGTAATTATTTAGTTTCTTCACTTGCTTTTACATCACTCTGAACGACGTCCCAGCTCTCTTCGTTTTACCATGAAAATCACACAGAAAATAAAGCAGTCCGACAATGAGAACAGGATATGGTGGTCATTCGAATATTTTCCTCCCCGCACTGCACAGGTGTCAATCATTCCAAGAACAGTGCAGGAGAATCGTGCTCATCAACTCCTTCATAGGGCCTACAAAATTTACTAGATCGCATAGAGCGTATGAGAGGCCTTGGACCTGAGTTCATAGACATAACCTGGTGTGCCTGTCGTTTCCATTGCGAGTGATATCTTGTCTCATTCCGATTTGACAGGAATGCGGGTGGGAGAACATCCGACTTGACATCTGAGATGGTCAAGACCTGTCAGGGCCTCATTGGCATAGAAACATGCATGCATTTGACTTGCACTAACATGCCGAAGGAAAAAGTCGATATTGCCTTGCGAGTACGTAGTCTAATCTTGGACATTTCATGTTCCCGCGTTCATTTTCTGATGCAATCGTACTATCCTTAAAGGAGGCTAAACAGCATGGTTGTCGCAATATCTTAGCGCTCCGAGGTGATCCTCCTATGGGCAAGGAACAATGGGAAGCCGTCGAGGGAGGCTTCATACATGGTATTGATCTTGTCAGGCATATACGACGCGAATATGGCGATTACTTTGACATCGCCGTCGCAGGCTTTCCCCAACATATGCTTCTACAGCCGGAAGAGCGTGACCAAGAGATACAGTGGCTCAAAGAGAAGATTGAAGTCGGCTGTGATTTTATCTTCACGCAGATGTTTTATGACGTGGAAATATTTTTTTCCTGGGCAAAGGCCATCCGTGCGGCGGGCATTACAATTCCAATCATACCGGGAATCGCCCCTATCCAAACATGGAATGGCTTCATGCGTGCGACGAGCCTGGCCAATACAATAATACCCCAGTCATGTTGGGACGTGTTAGAGCCGCACAAAAATGACGACGAGAAGGTTAGAAAGCTGGGTATAACATTGGTGGCAGATATGTGCCGGAAGATCCTCGATTCCGACCTTGGGATCAAGGGCTTGCATTTCTATACTATGAATCTGGAAAAGGGAACCAAAATGCTACTCGAAGAGCTGAATCTTGTACCCCGCGTTGAGACTTTGAAACCGCTGCCTTGGAGACAGTTATCCTGTTATTGTGTGATAGTGTATAATTTACTGACTTTTTCCAGAGTCTCACTCCAAGCAGACGTGCGGAGACTATTCGTCCTATCTTTTGGGCGAACAGAACAAAATTTATTTGTCGCGTCGGAGAATTGGATGAATATCCCAATGGCCGCTTCGGCGACTCGCGGAGTCCTGCTTACGGAGAACTTGACGGATATGGCGTATGGATCAAACAAACGGTATTTGAGTCTTGTCCGTCGTTGCGAGTCGAATTGAGCTTCCCAACAGAAAGAGGCTGCGTTGACATTGTGGGGATACCCAACCACCTTCGAGGAGATATCATCTCTCTTCGCTCGTTTTTGTACGAATGATTTGAAAGCACTTCCGTGGTCAGCCAGCCGCCTGCGGTAGAAACTTCGGTTATCTCACAAGGAGCTTGCTCAAATGAATCGACTCGGCTTCTTGACGATAAACTCCCAACCCCGGTTAACGGTGTCAGAAGTGTGACAAAATTTCGGATGGGGTCCCAGTAACGGCTATATTTACCAAAAGGCATGTTCTCTGTTCCAGAAAAATGAAATCTTCTGACCTCGCGCTCAGGCATACCTCGAGTTTTCGTGGACCCTACACTTCTATCTATTCTTCTCGAACAATTAGACAAGGACAGCAATATCACATACTACTCATTAACAAACGTGGTGACTTGAGAACTAACACACGTTCTGATGGCCCCAACGCAGTTAACGTGGGGGTCTTCCCCGGGAAGGAAATCATCCAGCACTATTTTGAGGCTGTCAGCTTCATGGCCTGGAAGGTGCGTGTTGCGATTAACCTTATCTGCCCCATGCCGCTTTTAATCACTTGGGTCTCAGGATGAAGCTTATGAGCTTGGCCAACAATGGGGACTCTTCTATGAAGCAGATTCACGCAGTCGCAAACTGATCATGGACCTCATGGAAACTTCTTACCTAGTGAATGTCGTGCACAACGACTTCCATGATTCTGAAGCTATATTCAAACCGTTCTTGAAAGCTGGAGCCCAATACCAAGCCATGAAGTCCAACGTTAATGCTGCCAATGGCATCAATGGACATTAAACTCGTTCATTCTTCAGTCCCGATTCAAATATCTATGTATTAACCATTTCTTGCCACGCCACTTGATTGTATTAAGTGCTCCGGGTTCAACCCCCGTTGCTCCTTTTCAGCATAATACTGCATTCACATACATCACACAGTATATACCAACAGCATTGCATCAACTGCATATTACACTGTATCCAGCCGTACCTTATCCATTAGTACTGATCGTAAAGAAAGAAAAAAGTCTCCATGGAGCACAACTTGATAGAAATTAAATAAGTAGTAGTATAGAGTACAGTTTTGACGGGAATGAATCTAGTTCAAGTCCGCAAAGAAAAAGTCCGTATTCATCGGTGGAGGTCCAGCCACTAGTCCGTTGGGTATATCAACCATCTCGCCAGATAAATCTGACGGGCTTCGGTCAGCAGAAACTCCGTCCGTCGAGAGGAGACAAAAGTCAACACTCACCAAGTAATTTGATCTTCAATCCGATTTCTGTAAGTGCATTGACAAATCCTGCCGTTTCTGTCGACGCTACATGACCGCCGTCCTTGCGTAGCATATTCAGTCCGTCGGTCCAGTCTGCCCAGCGCGACGAGTCCGGTGCTATCAGATCCGCCAGAGATCCTTCGTGAACGCTTAGCAAAGAAAACGACAGCGGCGACGGCACGAGTGTATTGCCGGGCGGAAGATCATTCTGATCCCTCAAGACGTTCGGTGGCGGCGCACCAGTACCCGTTGCGATCTCGCTGATCAGCGCCACTTCTACTCTTTCTGGCAGATCCTCGATACCGCCCCGGACAGGAAACTTGACTGCGCTATCAACGTAGTGCAAAAACTTGTGGCTAGGATCCTAGATTAGGGAGTTAATGTGGCAGTAATCTTTTAAAATGAAGGAACCACAAACCAGCCGCATGAACCGCCAAGGCTTGTTCGGCCGGCGAATAGCTTCTTTAGGTATTGATTGTGGCAATGCATTTACGAACCAAGCACCTTGAATTAGACAGTGTATCCGTTGTCGTCTCACAAACTCGTATGATTCCTTGTGAAGCTTTGTCCGTAAATTACTATCGGTGGTGGTAGTCAACCAAAAGGACTCGTAGACGGGGAATGGCGACGCGCACCGCACAGGTACTTTGCTCAGCAAGTCATCTTCCAACTCCAGCTCCTTCATCTGTCGATCTCTTACAGCCCTGTATTCGCATTCATTAAAGTCACGTTCGACTTCCTGCCATGATCGGACGTGCTCGCTGCGGAGGGCGACTTTAATTCTAATACCAATCAGCACCTCCCTCTATGCCATCATTATGTCCGGGACATACTGGCTACGGACGAGGGCAAGAACGCGGTTGAAGTCACCTACAGCTGCTCCACTCTCCCCCCACATACGCCAAAAAAATCGAGTTGCAAGAGAGTGAATCTTGTAGAAATCTAGCAAAAGTGGTTGGAATGCAGTCGAGGTCGTATCTAACACCCAAATCAGGTCAGTATATCGTACCACGTTTCGCACTCACAGCCAGGTCCAAAAATTTCCCAATGGTCCGCCAATAATTCGACTACTTCATCAGAGGCCTTTCCGATGGGACATTGTCTTTCGTGAGGTCGACCCAGTTGGTCAAGAACAAGCTAATTCTCCATCAGCAACCAAGTTCAACTTTACAACGTGGTCCCGAACCTTTGGGAAGTCGGGCTCATTAGAAATGTATTTTTGCTGTTGGCAATTGGGTCTGGGTATGAATTATTATCATTTTCTATAAGAGCTCGCGCACCATACATTCCAAACCCAACAGTCCGACGTCTTCGAATTCATGGCTCATGTCCTCAGACTCGAAACCGAGTTTACGCCATTTAAGGACTTGACCATCAACGTCTACGTCTTCTTCCAATTTGCTACTGGCCCATATCGAGTCGAGCACAGCGCGATGCTTGGGGTTTCCATCGGGATCTACTTCAGTAGATTTCTTGCGATAAGCGACTCGAACAAAGTTGGCTTGGAAATCGAGTATACATGATGTCAAGTCGTCAATGGTGTGTAAAGACATAAGCCGCTTCGACGGATATTAGCCGATACTTGGAAAAAAGTACGCGCAGAATGGGACGTACGACAACAGCGTTTCTGATGCTCAATCTTTCCAGCTCGTCTATAAATTCATCCCAATACTCATCGCTGACATGAGACAAGAGTGAATTGATGAGCATCATGCTGTCCAGCGGTTTCAGTCATTGATTTGATTAGTTGAAAAGAGTCGAACAGATACCTGTATTGCACCATTGCTGTATCTGCACTCCCAAACCTGCTTACGACAGTTTCCAGTAAGCCTGGTTCTTTTCGCATTTGCTGAAACACGACTTTGAATCCGTATCTGTAGACGGAGCCCGGGGGAGCAGCGGGTGGACTGCGGCTGGAGCTAGGTAGGGTACCGGTACTAGTTGGAAAATTCATGGGGTCGGCTTCAACCAATTTTTTAAGAATTGCAGTCGCAGGACGGCAAACGTTTACAAGAGAGTTGGATGAGGCCAAGATTCTGACCACTGCTGAGATGAACTCGTCGTCAAGATCAGACCAACCATAATCAAGATCCATCAGGTTCTGCATTGCCGTCAAAGCATACTAAAAAGAGGCATGTTTACAGATGGTATACATCTGACATGGCATCTCACCGCAAGAGTATTTCCAGCGTTTGCATGAATGACGGCTACCAAGCTTGACAATCCGCCGTGATTCAAGAACTCCATGGCAAATTGTTCCTCCTGTCCTAACAGATTGAATTATTTTCATGAAACATAACGTTCGTACCCACGCGTATATAACGTTGTAGCGAAAACAGGGTCTTTCGTAAGTTCTTATCGCTGACGTTCCTGAGCTTCTCCGTTGTTTCCCGAGCTTCCCGAGCAGGCGAATCTACAAGTCTTACCGATGTGATGTTATCAGACAAGTTCAGTTCACCCGGAAAAAAACGACTCCACCTGAGATGTACCTTGGCCTTGATTTTTTTCCTGAGATTTTCATTGGTAACGAGATCGTCTGAATCGTCTCTGAGAGCAAAGTGGGATGCAGGCTCCTTGATTTTTAAGTTTACACAGAGTTGGCGTATGACGTCGTCGACAGTCAGAGTCGGGTCGATGCGCGCTCTTACTGTGATGCCATCGCTTGTTGAGACGGTATTAGTTGGAACGAGCTGGCTCTTTGATTGTTGTCCATTGATCGTTGGACGGGGTTTGGAAGATGGAGTAAGGGTTGACATGGAGCCCTCCGACTGTTGAAAAGTCAGTCAGCAGCATTGCTCGATGGAAGAGGAGGTTTAAGATCAGGAAGCGTGGCGACATCAATCAGTCAGACTGACGTGCAAATATCGCGTGTATCATCGCTTCAGCCGTGAAGAGAGAAGAACGCACCGGGTGTGGATGAGACGAGGCGTGGGAAAATGGTGAGCGTGACTGGGACGTTGTGAACGTGACGCGATGGGCTCGCGGAATGATGCACTGATCGTTTAATGTCCACCGCGGATCCGCCTACGGGTGGCTGTGAGCCTGTCAGCCACTATCCCGATGGCCTGCTCCCTACAACCAGCATCTGCCCGCCCCGCCATGTCCCCCATCCACTCATCCGACACTTTCGACCTCGACGCTTATCTCGCCGCCAACGATTCAGCCTCTCCTTTGCTGCATCTCTCTCTTTCGCTTCATTCCCTTCCCTCTGTCTCATCGTGTGATCATTTGCCGCCCTTCCCAGCCCACTCGCGAGCGCACAAAGTCCACGCTGACACTTATCTTTCCCTGCATCAGCCCTACCCTACAGGTGACAAAACACATGCCGGCATCGGGGTCCTGCTTGCGGCTCCCACCGCTCCTCGGCTTCGCAATATGATCGCGGAGACACTGCACATCAAAAAGTGGCTAGTGCGTTACGACATCTTTTTTTTTCTATACCCCGCGGCTGATCACTATTGTTTACACATTAGGGCGGGCTAGCGCCGACCGCGCCGATCTCCATTGGGAAACCACCTAGGCATCACTGTGATTCTGACTGGACAGCAGAGGGTTCTCTACATCCTCCGGTAAAGTTCGCCGAGAGATTGCGAGCCTTACGCGCTCCTGTGAAAACCAAATATTTCTGCCAGCCAAATTTATCCCATCATCCTTTGGTCATCGAACGAGAAATAAATGTTGGACTCAGGGATCGCGTCCCGCTCAACTTGTCCGCAGCATCTGCGGGCGCGGCAATAATACAAGACAACTCGCACTTGGGTACTCGCCGCTTTTTTCCTCATATGGAGCAGGATGCAGGACTTGCACGCGTGAATTACTCTGAACCTAATATCTCGCCGCCCACTCCCAGTCTCATGGTTTCTACCTCGGACGCTGTTTTCCAAATTTCTTTGGAGTCATCAAGCGATTTTTCGGCCGACGTCCCAACCACCTTGGCGGCCAGGAGAGGTAAAAAGGAACTTCCGCATCTGTCATTAAAGCAAGGCCGTCAGATTGAGTCTTATCCAGCCATTCCAACCGCATTTCTTGGTGCTACGTCTGAGCACTGGTTGCAGCATGACCATACCATGCGCCATGGAGTTAACCATATGGATCTCCAATCTATGGTATCAACTTTACAATCTAATCGTGTAGCTGAGCCTTTTCTCTCGGGGTGTGTCACCAAAGGAAGCACTTTCGACCTGCGAAATAAGGCAACTGTGGATCAAGATAGCGACACTGATGAATGGGCCTTTGCCGATGCATTCGTATCTGAATACGGCGATCTCTCCCTTGATAGCTCTGGTGCAAACACGACAATAAGCTTTATTGTATCATCTACTGGTATCACTGAGTCCGAGACATCTGATATGGGTGGAAACGAGGCTGTTCTTCCTCAGTCCCTTGTGACTCGTTCACCGCCTCAACTAAGCGAATCGCCGATCTCTCAAGGATCTAGCCTCAAAACTCCACCGCAAGAGATTCGCGGAATATTAAAAGGCTGCAGAAATGTCCGTTTCGCCTCCTTACCGGGTCGGCACCGGTCAGAGGAACAAACTTGGTCAGATGAATCCATATCTCGCGTCCCACCTACGCGCATGTCAGCGATACGACACGCCGGGGTGAAGGGAGCTGGCTGTGCATCCACTATCTCCTACCGCACATCCCTAGGACGCTCTCGGCCGCCCAATCCATTCAAGTCGGTGCTCGACCAGAACCAACCAGCAACGATTGAAACGGACCCGGAACATCGGCCGATGTCATCCACCTCCTGGAAAGCTAGAAACGACGTAGAGCCGGGTGTCACTGCCAATGTCCTACAACGCCGCCCTGTTGTGCATAATTCCGACCCGATCTCAAAAATGCCGACGGCCCCTCTAGGCCGTCTGCGCAGTGTCAGAAATACAAAGATCATGGCAAACAAGGAGAACGGGAAGCGGTTAACCATCGAGTCGAATCGCAAGGTTGTTGATGAGAATGCGGGTCGGCGAGGTAGTTCCGAGCATCCAGAGAAGAACAAATCAACGAAGAAGAAGAAGCAAACACCTCTACGCACCATTCTAACGCGCTTCAAATAGAGTATATAACAACTATTGTACACATCATCTATAACCTGTGTGTCGAAGGAGGACTGAAATACATGTTTAAGGTGTTCCCACGGAGAAGCTGATTCATGCATGCATCATGTGCATTACGAGAAAGAAATTTACCGGCCTGATGGTCTAGTAGTATGATTCCTTGTTAGGGTCAACCAAATCGAGGAGGTCCCGGGTTCAATTCCCGGTCAGGCCCTTGTGCTTTTTTTTCCTTTTTGTCTTTTTACGACAACCTTGCGAAAGCTTCTGTTTTTAAAAATAAAAAGGCTATTCGGCATCCTGTTACTTGTTACCTCACATTTTTCCACCCATGTCGTCCGACGCGTAAAGGTTCCACGGCAGGGAAATCAAATGTTAATCAAATCCCTCAAGAAACTAAGAACCTATGTATGCTGAATCACCCAACTCATACATTCCGGCATATAATTCCAAATTTGGCATCTCGCTTGTGTAAAGTTTTGATGTGGAAAAAATTTGCCATGTCGAGATCAATCCCAAACTATGACAAAAAAGGCCTTCTCGTTGTGAATACGCCATCATATACCATCAATTCAAAAAGGAAAAAAAAAAAGAATTGAAAAGAGCAATGAACGGTATCTCCGTCCGGCCGTCACGTTTAGTTGTAGAAACAATGAAGGGACAATGAAGAGGACCGCGACCGATGACGATGATTGGTTGGGATATGACACACACGCACTTGACATATATTTTTGCTCGTAAAATTACGAGCGCGGCGCTGAAAGAAAAGGAAAGAAGAGAAGAAAAAAAAGGCCCGGCTGGGCGGTGGGCCCTCTCCCCCATCAGACACGTTGACAGGAAGGTTTACGGACAAATTACCCAATCGGAATTGAAGCATGACCCTATCGCGTGACCCGATTGGCTCGACTCACACGCGCGTAATAATATATACCACATCCACTTTGCTGGGGCTTTTTGTGAGGACACGTTTCAGGATTTAAAGGTTAAAATCGGCTTATCTCGATATCCTTGTCATGAGCGCATGAATCAAAGAAAGAAGCTGTTCGGGGTGCTTCCCTGTCTGCTTTTGTGATCATGTCATTGGGACGTGGGGAATTTACGTACAAATTCAGTGGCTCATACTCAAGGAAACAATAGCAAGGAAGAAACGTGATCCTCTCATGTGGACCCTTCCTTCCTGACGGTTGGTGGTTGCTGATTACATGTTTATATGTTCGCATTACATTATTAATATATACTTGTTAACTATACACAAGATGAATGAATGAGAAGGTATACAAAAAGTATATATAGAATTCCTCTACCAATAAAATGATGCGTAAGTGTAATATATGTTTAAAAAAACGCGTACCGTACAACAAAAGGTCGACGTGCGGCGAAAGAATGGCGACGAAGGTATGTACAACGAATTAAGTCGGATATAAGGGAATAAAATGGCGAAAATAATGTGTGGCGTAATAACGAATCAAGAAGTGATCACAAACCAAGCTTCCTTGTCACTGGCGGATGGTTCAAAAAGTAATGTTTCGACAACTTGCGGCGGTGTCGAATTAGGCTCGACGATCAAATTCGTCGCCGCTGCCCGGACCAATGCTGGCATGGCCTGTTCCTGGTCTTCCAGTACTTTCGTTGTCGTACACGTCGTATCCGCTGTCTATGGCTGTCTGTAATGGAGGCAACATGGTATGTGTCTGATAACCTGGTAATGGCGTCAAGAGTGTGCTGTTTGCCGGTAGACGGCTTGGCGCCACACGAGGCGATGCTGATGACGGTGGCGGCTGTGACTGAGGCTGATCGTGGTGTACGCTTATCTGAGGCACTTGTCCGTGATGCTGACTAGAAACGGGGGAGACGTATGGATAATGTACGTCTGTCCGAGATGGAGCAGGATGCCAGGAAGTTGTTGTGCTCTCCCCGTACCTCGGCCGAGAGTAGACATCGCCGAAATATCCACCTAGATGTTCATCGCGTTGATCGATTGGGTAACGTAGTTCATCTGCAGGCAATCCATAACGGTCGTTCGTGGATGGACCCGATGTCATACCGAGACTCATGTGAGAGTGATGGCGATGCAAGTCATGGGGGTTGTGACTGTATCGCGTGGAATCATAAACGGATGGATCGTCGTAACGACCAGCCATGTTGCCTCGACGGATTGGCCCACCTACCAGCTGTGCCGTCTCGGCCTCTTTTTTAGCTTTGCGCCATTGTTTTCGTAGTTCCTTGAATTCTGTTATAAGAGGTTTTTTTTTTTTTTTTTCATTTATCAATCGCGCGCTTCTGAGAATTTGTATATAAAAATAAAATACATACCACTGGGACTCCTCTTAGGACCATGCTTCTGCATTGTTACATGAGCGTTGAGGTGGTTGAGAGTTCCATAAGCCTTGGTACAATTTGGCCACGAGCACTGGTAAAGGCGCTCGATCTCATCGTAACGACGACGAGGCCTTTTCTTGACTGCATTGCCTGGAAGAGCAACGAACGAGTATGTCCTGTTGGTGCCATCCCCACCGCCCTGATCGACATCACCCGTATGGGAATGGGACGAGGAAGGAAGATTGACGCCAATAGCAAAGCTTGGATTAGAAGTCACAGAATTATCCTGTGTTTGGCGGAGAAGGACCATAGTGGGAGTCGAGAACGGGACTGTTTATGCCGGCGGGAAAGTTGGGCCGTAGGGGAGAGACCGGATGATCTGGAGGGGTAGGGCCACTTGGTATGGAATCATGGGAGCGATGAGTGTGCTTCCAGGTGGAGGAATAAGTGTAGGGCTCGTGGCGTGGTTCACGAGACTCGAAGCTTGAGACTCGTTGCAAAGACGGGACGTAGTTGGACGAAGATCGTAGACTTGCAGGCATGAAAGCAAAGTCATACTGGGAATAGCGGAGGTTGGGATCAGAGGGCGGCATGGAGTATAAATTAGCACTGCCTAGAATCGCAGGCTCAGACATGCGTCTCTGGTCAATCAATAAAGTGTTACCCGTGGAATATTTATCCGCACGAGAATAACGGTCCATCATGGGATCTGGTGGCGCATTGAAGCGATCTCCTCCCAAAAAAGGAGGGCCTGAATGGGGGAATCGGTCCTGAGTAGGGGGCGCGCTATGAGGATGAGGAAAGGTGGAAGGTGAGTGGGACTCGACGGGAGACGGGGAGCTAGAGAGATACGCGGCGGCGGGCTCGGAGCGCCTGGGGTTTACTCTGTCTTGTGAGGGCGGTTGATAGGAGTGTGAGGATGGAAGTGGTTGTGAATTATTCTCGTACATTTCTTGGGGAGAAACCTGGGGAACGATGGAGTCTGGGACTCGATTGACATAGTGATAGTTGCCTGAACTGACGGGACGAGAATTCGGGGACGAAGCCGCGTCGTCGTCCGGGGACTCAGGGAGGTCCTGGTCGGGCCTGGAGGTGCGGGTAGAAAAGAGCGACGAGAGAGAGGCGAGTCTAGGACGGGGCAGAAAATGGTTAGAGGGATAGTCGGGTATATATTTGGGGAGGTCGAGTTGAGAAGGCTGAGGGAGGACTTGGGGCATCATCTCAATCAAGAGAAGGGTCCCGGTGACGGACTAGCAATAATATAAATGAACGGACAGAATGAATGGAGGGTTGGACCAGAACGGATCGTTGCAGGTCGGTTTCGCAAATCCTCATCTTGCATATCTCAGATCCAGCTGACGTCCACGCGGTCTCATTGGGCCCTCTTCTTGCCGATGCACGTCTTCTAGAACCCTGTGACCCTGTCTGTCACGCCATCTCTTTCAACCTTCCACAACCACCTCTGCGGCTACTCATTTCTTCCCGATTCTTCCTCCTCTCCTACTTCTTTCCGCCCTCTTCCGCCCCTCCCTCCTCCTCCCCCCTCCTTTCTCTCCCCCGCGCTGGCCTCCGTGCCGCTGGGAATCCCATTCAGTCCTAGCCCCTTACAGATCCCATCATTTTACTTACGCAACCTTCACTGCCATACGTATTCATTACGCAGCACACAACGGACCCGCGCTGCCACACAGTTCCACATGCTACATACTAGCCCACAGCGGCGTGCGGCAACGCCGCGACGGCTTTAATCAAGAAGCCCACTGAGCTTTTCGACGCCATGTCCCGTCATGAATTCATCTTTTCTTTTTTTTTTAGTCGTTATCATCACATCACTTGTTGTTCCGCTCGATCACCCTTTTACTTTCCCTTTTTTGTCCGACTTACTTAATATAAGCAAAGCCTTCAACCCGGCATTCCGGCCTTCGCGGGGTAGATGTATCTGCGATGCCGTGTGCGCCGACATATCCGGTTTCAACGGCTTTGAACAACGGGTTGGAGTGGTCCGCGGTACACACTCGCAATGCGGGTTCTTACTCGCGCTGCTTTAGGCCAAGTCGGGCAGCGAATGCGTGACGTGACACAACAGAGACAGACAGACAGTCAGTCAGTCAGTCTCTGCGACTCGACTAAACTGCAAATGCCGCGTACCTCCAAATCGTCCTCATCACTCTCGGGGCCGCGTAGATCAACGCGATTGAATGGCCGCCAAGGTATGGCGTCCTCGCTCTTGCCTTGTCTTAGCTGAGTTCACCGGAAACGGTTAGTCAAGAGGGAGGCCAGTTTCAGTGTCGAGGACATTCCGCCAACAAAGAGACGGAAACTGCTCAAAATCGAAGTCAAACTCCCCGAGGGAACGATACAATGTAATCAGGACGCTGCAGTCGCAAAGCTGTGCGCCACGTCGAGCAAAGACTTTAGGCGATCGCAGCGAATAACCCCCGCTGAATTAATACGGCGTGAGAAGGCGCTCGTTTCGAAAGAGCAGGAGTGCAAACGAAAATCGGATGAGCTCAACGAGCGCATCTTGTTGCTCTCAAAGAGGGAAGACGAAGCCACGATGATGTTGTCGCAGATAGCAGAACGCGATGCTCAGGCGGTGTTGAATCAGCTTGAAGATCACTTCACCTGCCCTCTGTGAGTTAACTTGGTCCGCTTTTTATTTTAAATCCCCCCCCCCTTAGATTCGGTTACAGTTGTTACGAAGTCATGGCCCATCCTTTTTCGCTTGGCTCCGCCCAATGCGGTCATACATTTTGTGCGATGTGTATTCTGAAATGGTTCTTCTCTCGGTTACATCGTGCATGTGGTGGTTGGCACGAGCCTGTAGATTGTCCCATCTGTCGAACTCACCTCATCCTTACACCAGACCGACCTCCTCGTCCCAACTTTACCTTTCCGTTTGTCCCAAATAGGATTGCGTCATCTATTCTAGAATCATTAATACAAAAGCTAGCTCGTCCGCCAATTGCTCCCGTCATTAAGAAAGAAGATACGGATGGCTCTTGGAGTCCGGGACAGGGCTGTGCTAATGATTGTTTGAGTGAATCTCCGAAACCGAAAGAGGAAACAACGGATATTATGCTGTGGAGAGAAGGCGGCTGTATGAGAGCGGAATGGTTAAAAAAGGATAGGTAGGAACCGCAGTTTTCATCCTTTTTATCATCTTCATCGCGCTCCCGTAGAGATGGCAAGAGAGAAATGAGTAATCTCTTGCAAAGATGGGAACATCTTGAAGCTGATGAATTCATCGAATTGAAGCACAGGCTGGGTGTTTGATATCCCATTGCATCACAAGGGCTAATCCCCTTTTTCACTGGAAAGTTTTGCTATCAATTTTATGGTTTCAAGCTGTACAATACCCGCAAGCCTTCCCCTAACGATTTGCATGACCATAAACATGAACCCCTTTGTATTGTAGTATGATCCTTCCTGCTCTCCTGCCTACGATATCAATTACTTGGACACTTTTTTGGACAGCGTACCCATTGACTGTACCACATATTTTTTAAATCCATCAATCACAGGTAGAAGCATCGCTCTTTCAGGCCGCGCATCCCAAGAATGTCCTATAAATCCTATCAGTCGTTCGAAATCATGTCAAGAAAATCGCTGCAAACCCAATCAGATTGCGTGACCCAAAGTTCAGAGATACCATCCATCTTCCCCAATACAGCTGCTCCCTTCCATACCAGAACACGACGGTCGACCTCTTTAGGCGGAGGTATGATTTGTACCTTCTCCATGTTAGAAACCAGTGGTGCAGCAATTGCGTGTAATCTGTGGAATGTAAAGAATATTTCGACACACGCGTCTGATGGGGAAAAAACGTTTACCTGCTTTCCAAGGCGTGGACCATACCCTGCGTAAGGGCAGTCCCACCAACCACTAGAACGGCCTGCAGATACTTTCGTATTTTCTCCTCCCCACCCGTTGCCCGCGTACTGTTGAATATAGCAATGTCGAGAGGAAGCTTGCTCGCTTCGAAGCAGACATCGATATTGAATCCACCTGCTTGCGTAAGTACTGGTGTTTGTACTTGACTCAGGTGGGGTGTTGTTGGTCGCGCTGCAATCAGCACCTTGTTTTCATCATCGACTTCAATCAATTCCACTGGACCATTGCCGGCCGTTTCCACGTGGGGCAGATCCTTTAACGAGGTCTGCTCGCGTGACCCACCAGCAGTCGTATCTTCTCCGGGTGTCAAGTGATTATTCCGTAGGGACAAATGAACAAACCTTTCTGAGTTACACCAGGTCCGGAGTCCGATTTTTTGGTAGCCGTGTCATCGTTTGAGCTTGTCAATAAATGCTGTGTAGATATGATCATCGCTTGTGTCTGACATAGTGTAAGCAAGCTGAATTTTTTGATACTTGGCCACTTACGATATGATCTCCTGTCTGCTCGATAATTTCTTCGGTGACGTCTAGACAGGCGGTCGGCCGTAGGCCAATGCGCTTCCTGTCGTATTCCACAACTCGTGTTTCAAATAAGCACTAGAACTATGGTATCATCTCATGATCATCATCCTGTAGGGACTTGTTACCATAGGCGCAAGAATAATTTCATCGTATGCACGAAGTCCATATTTTTCCGTCGGCCTATCGGGCCGCCTAACAACAAAATCATACAAGTTGAGTGCAAGATCAGTCTAGATGATATCAATGGCTTGAGATTACACGAGGAAATGAGTGACACACCTCTGTCAGGGTACATAATCTCACCTTGAGATCCTCCATGACTTTCCAGTCGTATGAGCGCGCCAGATTAATGTCCCTGTAGGGAAAACCAATGCGTTGTAGTAACACGTAAAGAAATTCAGTTATATCATCTCCACCCATATTTAACGTCAACCTACGAAGGTCATCAGTCTATACACGATAAGGATCTCAAGCATATTACAAACCTCGAGTCAGGTATTACCATCCCTTCGTCAACACAGGCTATGCTCGTGATTTTTGCACCTATATCAACAACACATGCATTTGATATGCCCGCGCCGTATGTTGCAGCTAATGACTCCTACAGTAAATAGAGTAACGAATAATTGAACGATCATGTTTAAAAGGACCTGACCTGTTGTGCACAGAGTTGTTTAAAACCCATTGTTACTAAGAGTACATTTGCAAGCTCCCGAACATAGGCACGCTCATAGAAGTCGGGGATGACAAGAACGACCGAATAATTCTAGTGGATATGGGAGAAAATGTTGTTTGTAACGCATGTCACTCACTTTGTAGTCTGAGGGTGTGATACTCAAACGGTCCTGCAGAGTCATGCGCAACAATATCTCGACATCGCAAAGATTTTCTTGTATGGAACTGTAATCCCTCGTATTGAAGTTGTGTCCATAGATCGGCCATCTCACAAGAAAAGCTGCCTTTTCTGGTTCAGCAAGACGGAGCGCCTATGAGTTTTCTTAGCGGCTTCTACGAAAATAGTCAAGCAACACGCTCACCCTTTCACCGATAAGCACATTCTCCTCGCATGCATCTAACCAGTCGACGCGGTAAGGGTCGTTGTGCTCCGGTATTATTTCTGGCTTGAACTGCTCATTAAAGGTCCGTGCTATGGAAGTAGCATTCGGGGTGACTCTATGTTTATAAAAGCGCATCCTTTCGCGTAGAGAAGTCGTCAAGTTGGCGAGTTTCTCTTCAAACTAGAATTCATTTGTCAGACGGTCACTTGAGCAGATTTGTTCATGACGTACAGAGTCATCAGGCGTCGTGTCATTATCATCGCGATGTGTAAACTTCAATGATATCTTCCCTTTCTTGGGTCTGGAAATACTTTCGACGAATGTTGACGAGACAATGGCTCCTGTACACTTCCACGCCACGACACAGGGGACAGTAGTAGGATTTACATCTGATGCTTTCCCAACTCGAAGGAACCGCGATCCGAGGTGGACAACGATCACTTGAGAGCCCCTTCTTCCCCTACATATATTATCAAAAATTTACCGTCTCAAGAAAATACTGCTAAAAGCTCTTACTTCTGCTCCTGTGTTGCCTGTGTTTCTTCGGTGGGAGCCTTGCCTTTGCGAGAAGCATTCCGGTGCCATAATGTTTGGGAGTCGTTTTTAAGATAATTGGTGCTTATATGTTTTTGGGTGATACTCCGTTTTTAAATGCTTCAGCTGACAAGTCTAAATGGGTGTTCTGAGATGACGTACGTCGGGGGAATATGAAAGAGCGTATATCGCAGCCCAGTCTCGTCTTTCTTTGGTACACCGCGTGGCATCGTGTAGAGTGTCTATATTGCGGGGTGACGGTCGATAGACGACGTGTATCCGTGAAATCCATTGAGACGAACGATGTGGTAATAATATCCTTGTATGGTAACAATAGAATACAAAAGTACATCGTGCTACAGATGCTACCAGAATGCACACCAGCCTGAGAAACATTGGCATAAATTTTCTAGTGCCGTCGCTTGCTCTATCAACTTGTCAACCTGTGCCGGGACAGATAGTGGGACATCGGGATTGAAGTCCCGTCCTAAATATCTGCGATTAGATTCAACTGAAATGCTATAACATGCAAACTGACCAGTCAATTTATTCTGAACACGATTGTACACGAATAAAGCGCGCTCGTTTCGAATCTCTCCCGCATCGGCTAACGCACAGGTTAATGTAATTCAGCAGAAGAAGCAAAAAATGAACCATTAAAAATGTCATTTTCATCCGCCTTCAATTTTCGCGTTGGGCCTTGCGGGTGAGCTGCGACTCGTGCGAGCTCGGCAGCTCGGTCGGGATCAGCTTCTACGCATCAGAATCATATGCATACTCAAGTAAAAGAATTAGTCACCCTCTGCCCTTCTTCCATCTACATCCGTTTGCATCAACCTCCAATTGATCAGAGGATCATAAACGAAGGCTTCTAGCACGGCCATTAACGATTCTTTATTGTCCCGCAAAACTTGCATCGATATTTCACAGGTCTTTCGGAAACTACCCTCAATTCCGCTGACCTGGTAATACCAGTTAACTCGATTTAGAACAGCTCAAGACGGTGCGCACCTCCATTGCATGAGTCAACATTCTTGTTAATCGGAAAGGAACCTTTTCAGGGAACTTTTCCCGATGCATAGCAACTTCGAAGCAATCGCCAAAATCGATATGAACGACTTTGCCCGTACGACGTTCCAGTAGAATGTTAGATGGATGTCGATCTCCAAGGCCGAGGATATGCCCAACCATACTATTGACTGCAAGAGATCGTGTATAAGTTGCGCGTCGCTCGAGCCAATGCTCCGAGTTGTCGCTTTTCAACCAAAGCACTCTGTACAGATCTTGGCCAGTAGTATTTTCAAGGGCATATTCAAAGACCTCCACTTTTTGCAGGAGGGTGAGATTCTCGTAATCGGGGGCCATCTGATCCGCCTTTAGACCTCACGAGAACAGAGACACAACGTCCGCACCTGGAGCATTAAGCGATACTCTATATTGAGTAAAACCTTCCTCGACTCGCGATAATCTCGGATTAGCACATGGAGCGTATCGCTATCTTGAACCCATCCAATTAAACCAGCGTTTGGAGCTAATGGAATGACAGGGAATCTTTGGATGTATAGGCGACGCTTGAAGCTATTAGTATCCACCGACAGCAGCGTATTCACAAGGCTAAATAGTTGCATGACTCTTTCGTCCTGACGAAGGTCCTCGTGGCCTGGATGCAGATGAGTACGGAAGAATGCACAAGTCACAAATTAAACCCACCTTTGAGTGCATACTGATAATCTCTACCGTCACTGCCTTTGATAGACAGCCGCCGAGGTCTTTGTTTAGATGAAATTACAGATAGTTTAGGGGCAAAGCTCGCAATTTGAATAATGGGTCGTCCAGCCTGGTACGTGCCTAAAAACGTGTTAACAGCAATGCATTAGAGTCTGACACAAATCACAGACCGGGAACGGCCAATTCAAGATTACGAGCTTTCAGAAGGTGTGGCGACACATATTGCAGGTCAAGAGTTGTCAGCTGAGGCAGTTGTTTTTCAACCTTTTTGAAAACCTGTGGCACGCAATGTCGTCAAACGGAAACAGCTAGCAGAAGGCTGAAACGTACGCCGTAATAGATGTCCCAGGCCTTGTCTAACTCGCTAGGTTCACCATAAATACGGAAGCGTCTGCAGGCTTCTCTTGCTTCATGTAGTTCACGGCCGAATACCTGGGCAAAAGAGGTTTCACGTGCAGTGGTTGGCCCCTGTAATTATGGTGAGATGAATATGGCTAAAAGAAATGGATGGTCATTCACAGCTTCAAGCAAATCATGCAAAGGCTCCAGTGCTGCTATCATACCATCAGGATTCTTTTCGGTGAAATATAGCCGCGACGCCTCTTCCAACCCCTCGTGCCATAATTCATGCCAAAGAATGGCTACCCTGATCAGTTCTCGACTAACGACAAGAGCCTAGACACTTATTAGACAAATCATAAATTTAAGCCACAACAAACCTGGTTAACTATCGTCGGACTATGCTCCTTCATGCGGTCCATAATGCTGGTTGCAGCGTTCTTTCGAGCCGCGCTAGACGATTTAGAGGCAACAGTCAAAGGGTATATCAAGGCTTGAGGGTGATGCTTTCCAACGTCTGTCAGTAGATTGTTGATATTACGACGGATGTTAGGATGTGGTGTTTGAATGCGCGCAATGATCTGAAGTCTATCAACATGATGTTTTACGCGTTTGTTTAGAAGCATACTTGGGGCAACACGTCAAGCCAGGTATCAACTTCAACAGTATTGAAACCTGATCCGATAGCGTGACTGACTTCTTGAACTTCACCGAATTTAAACCATAGAGTGAGCAGTCTGAGAGTATCCTGCAATGCCTCGCGATTGCGTAGAGCAATTGATCGGAAGAATCCTGCTACAGTTCGAATGATTCCACTGACAGCATTGACAACACTTGCCTTCTACTGCCTGTACGACGTGAGCCACTAGACCACCTTTATTAACTGACTTGAGTTCTGCCTGACTTTCCAGGTGTCCGATGACTTCAAAATTTGCCAAAGCCCAGGTATGCCAGGCTTTGTACCACGTCGAATCAAAATGTGTTGCAAGGAAGTAACGATGCAGGATATCTTGGATGTTTCGCTGCACGGAATAGCTTAGCCCAACAAATATGGAAGCGGCGAAGGAACCGTACTGTGCTCCAGTCATCCCTCAGCGCTACCTGCCATTCTCCTTGTTTGAAATAACAACGCGCTAGCAATTTTGATAACTCGGAAAGTTTCTGCTTTGAGACGCCGGGTCGTTGCAAAGTTGCATTGGGATCTTGCTGCTGGAGGTCTCGGGAAAGACTCTCAGAGAATTGGCGAAGGAACTCAAGACTATCTTCTTTGGCTCCAGCTGCCCACATGTACTTTAATTGTGCATATACGACGTTCGGAGGTGCTTTTGTATGCTTGACATTTGTTAGTAATTTTTATATTGCTGGTTAGAATACACACTCTCTCATTGGGTGATAATAGTGAGTTAATTGTCTTGTCCGCCAACGCCATGCGTTCAGATTTCCGGCAAAGATTGGCAAATTTAATCCACATCATCGGGTCGTCCTCAGGACTCGACACGAGAGCTCGGACTTGCAGTATTCGCTGCCAAACCTCAACGTCAGGTTGACATCCTTGCAACCTTAGCCGACGTCAAAAACAGTCTAAATGCCTACAAGCGATAACCCACCTCTTCATCCACGTCCTACGCATTGCCTGCTGTCGATCGGGTTGATCGGCGTGTTGCTTGAATGAGATGATCTCTTCAAGCTCGGAGAGCATTTGTGCCCGGACCATCACGCTGCACACCACTTCTCAATATCCGGCATTTCAATCCAAGAACAGTACTCACTTGTACGAACGTCCGTAACCTTCTCCAACAAATGAGCTTAGTTCGGGCTCGAGTAAATCACGAGCCCTAGCGATATGCATAAGGGCTTTCGGGAATTGATTCTGATGGACAGACAGAATAGCCCTGTAAAAAGCCCTGTCAGGTGAATCTCCTTTCATCGTTTGAATGTAATTGTCCATAGATTCCCATTCGTGTAATGACCAGGCTGCTGCCGCTGCCATAGGAGCAATCTCTCGCTGTTCTTCATGATTGGCACTGCCCCAATTCTGTTCCACGTGTGCAGCAAGTTGATCCCATTCACCGAGGGCGTGAAGACATTTCATTCGACCGATTTGTACATCCAATGCTCCAGGATGGAGTTCAGCCTTTTTCTCGTACGCGGCAAGAGCGTCCTGCCATAGTCCAAGCCTTTCATACCATTCTTCATGCTTGGTAACATCGTATTGCTCTCTAGCAATCAACAAAGTACCCCATGCTGCATCGTGCTGTTGCAGACGAGTGTTGATGGAGATCAGAGCCTCGATAACCGCAGGAGAAGACTCGGAGAAAAACTCAAGCTCCTTATAATGTAGGGCCTTTGCATATGCCATGTATTTATTGGCGTACTCTCCAAGTGTGCGGTGTTCAATGGGTAATGGTTTCTCTTCATGTTCCATGAATTCTGCAAGATTGAGTAATCGATGTATCAGCTCTGGAGGTGCTGTGTTTGACGTGATGGCGCTTTCAATAGATCGCACAAGATCTTCCTACACGAGCATTAGTTGGTACTGGAATACAAAAACCTCCGGACAAACCTGATATTGTTCGTATAGTTCACCCCAGCAGGACAAGAAAGCTGCATTAAACAGATCTTTCGCAAGCGGCGGATGTATGTCGACGAGACTCATGCATGCACGAAGAGCGTGTGAAGGCGATTCCTTCATAAATTCTACGCCAAGCCGGTGCATCCATTCCAACCAATCGTCACGCGTTGCAACCTGAGAAATATCCCAAGCTTGCTTCAAGTGTTGTTGATTAACCGTCATTTTTGTCGCTTCCGCGGGCGCAGAGAATTCAGGTGCCTTCGTTGTTTCGTTTTGTCTGAGGGTAAATCCAGCGCCTGGGTCCTTGCAACAAATATGTAGACGTACAGCATTTCCAAGACACCCGTATCCTGTGGTAACCGCTCTCCGTTCAACAATTTAGTAATCAGATTCTCGTACCTAGGGTGCGAAATACCCTTGCGGACAAGACACTGTGCTAACATGAACACGGAGCTATTTAACATTATAATGACGCATACCTTGTTGATAGTGGGCACAAATATAGCGAAGTCTGAGCCAAGCTGGCTAACTAAGGAACATAAAGTATCCATTACTGCCATTCTTAGTTCGTTATTTGAGCCCTCCAAGACTCGGACTAGCGGGTGTATAATGCGAGAGGCATGATCAGAGAGATTGACCTTCTTAGTGAACCCGTCGATTGTCTGGATTGCTCGCTTGCGCAAGGCGGTTGTAGCGTCTGCTCGTTCGTAAGTCCTGACAATTACAGGGATGACGAGATGAAGATATTCTTCAATGTTAGCCCCAAAAGTCAGAAAGGCGTCGAAAATCTTGGTCTGCGTGCTCATTCTCTTGTCATTTATATCACCATCGAATACCTTGAGCAGCAAGGGTAGGATGTTCGGCAGGAAAGGTTTGAATTCTGCATCAAGCGCCTTGCCAAGCGCTTCGATCAATGATACGATTGGAAGTTGCAAGGAGACATTGTCCCATAACTCGGTAATTAAACCGAAAACGTCGGGCATATAATTGCGAACATGCTGTTTTATGATACCGACGAGAATAGCCAACTGTTGCAGATGGAAGTCTTGCAACCTGGCTGTGGTCCCTCGAGTCACTCCAGCAAATGCAGGTATAATCTATAAGGCTGAAATGAGCTACACAGCAACTAGGCTTGCAAGACGTACTTGGGGGAGGAAGGCCACACATTTTAATCCTTGAGTCTTGAAAATTGACATGACCGCCTCGATGACCGCATGATGGTGAGTGCTCAAAGCCTGGTCCTTCAGTATCTTGAGCAAGGCATTGATGACAGACTGTCTGAAGTAATCATCGGAGCACAGCAGATGAACCGTGTTGGGATAAGGAACTTGATTTATTGCTGTTAAAAGGGTTTCGACAGCGACATCGTCTTCGGGTCGACTCTAGTGCGTGTTAAACGACCGTCATATACAAGGTACATGCGTATCACCTTTCGTCGATAGGGATCGAGGGCTCCCAGAATACCGAGTACCTTTACCACCTCGCGTTTGATAGCTTGGCTGGTCTCAGTCTGGAGAATGCGCCCGAGCAAGGGCAGGAGTTGGGGATAATTAATTAACGGAGCAATCACATATCCTGTACTAGAGCACACTTGACCCAGTGTGTGTAGAGCTGCATCCCGTTTCAGTAATGATGGATCCGACAGTTTGCTGATGATAACTTGCATCAGTTCAGCGACATGATGCAAGGCGTCTTCGCCTCCTACGCAGGCTAACTCGCCCAAACACATAAGAACATGAGCGGCAACAACCGGATTGGTGTCGTTAGCTTTGGGTAGTAAGGCACGTAACATAGGCAGAGCATAAGGCTTGATCAAACGGTGCGTCGCGCCAACCAACAGTGTTAATAGCCGAGTACATTCTTCCCGACTCCGCCTATCAACCGTGTTAACTTGATTTATGATGAAAGAAATTAGCGTACATGACCGTCGAATATTCAAGCTCGGTTAGCAATTGAATTAAAGCCTTGCGTAGAGATGGCATGACGTAGGCCGGATTGTGCTTTGCCAGGCGTCCAATCAAGTTCACAGCGGCGACACGGTTCTCGAAAAATTCGTCATTCAGCGCAATGAACAGAGACCGCACATTCTCTGCCTGTGCCAGGTGCTTGTCGAACCGTTCATGAAGCGAGCTCAAAACGGTATAACGAATTTCAGCAACTGCGTCCAAACAATTAATTGTATGACGTTCATGAGTGGCAGGCCGACTAACCTGGATCGGCAATGCCAACGGTTAATAGCTTGTCCAGCACATCACTGATGACTTCAATGGCATGGCTGCTGGCTTGATAGCATATAGGATCGCGGACGAATAAGCGGCAACATGTCTGCGCGGCAGAACGGCGTACGTCGGTATTGTCGTCTTCAAGATACGGAAGTGCACAGGTGCGAACGAATTCGTTGAGCACATGACCTTAACAATAATTAGCGTATACCAAATTTAAATTGCACCGCCACCTACCGCTAAAGTCGAATGTCCCAAGAGTGTTGAGTGCCAAAGTAATTAGTTCTGGATTTTTCTCGCCAGTAGCAACCTACCAACGCAGATTAGCCGAGTATATTTTCACTTCCCACGACTGACCTGCATTGTTCCCAGATCTTTAGGACGAGCCAAGCTCGGAGGCGCACCCAGTGCCTTGTAGGGTTGATCACTCAATGAAAAGGAAAGGAGATCCAACAGTCGGTCTACCAAAGCAGTATAGTTTGGCGCAGAGCGGTAAAACATCGAATACCTTGAATCGTTTTCAACAACGGAGGGATATGCTTCGTGATGGCAACCAAAGCTTGCCGTAGAGGCTCGCTCAAACCACAGGCCAGCATGAGATCGAGCTGATCATGGAGTAACTTCGTAAGATTGGGTCCAACTGCGGCAGCAAGCATGCCTATGCATTGAAATATGGGCTCTTCCGATGGAGAGTTCCGCCGACTGAAAGTTATTGAGAAAAAATTCTATCAATTAAAATGAGCGCACCCGCGGGTCTGAAGTCCCTGTTTGATTTGAGCCATGACGGGCTCCAAAAATGGCTTTATATCACCACGGACTGCATTAGCCGTGTGCCCGATAGCAATGAATGCTGCAATGCAAGTTAGTTAATGTTATGACATAGCTTGCCACTAACAATATGATCGTTCGTGGGGCCTTTCCAATTGAGTCAACAAATGGCCCATTGCCTTGTGAAGAAAATGTTCCGTGAAAGTTTGCGTGTCGTAAGCTGCTAAGGACGGTATCATGGTGATCACCATCTTGCGAACTAAATGATCTCTATGGGACTTGAACCACAATATTTTCTCCGCTGCATCCACGTAGCTCTCGCGCATGAACTAATAGGATACAGATAAATCAGCATGGTAGTAAAGTTATACAATACGACGCTCACCATGCCTGCATGGAGAAGTAATTCACGGTAAGTCAACAACGAGCCGTGGACAATTTCTGGCTGCGGCTGTTTCAATCCGGCTTGGGCATCCTGAAGAATTTTATGCAGATATGGACTGCGAGTCTGACGCTCCCTTTGGGCGACGATTTCAAGACAAGCAGCTAACAACTCGGCAGCACCTTCTCTAACGTGGACCCGAGGATCACGAAGAGGGGCGAGAATGTTGTCGAACACAATTCCGATGTGTGAGTGGAAATAAGTTGGACTATTTCGAGCAAGTTCTTTCAGGATAAGGACACCAGCATACTTATAAGATTCCTGCTTGTCTGGCTGAAGAAACTCGATTGCGGCAGGAACCTCAAAATCCATGAAGCGTTCTCCAAATGCCGCGCCACCGATCTCAGCGATCTGACCAAGAGTCTTAGATGCAGCTAGCATGAGATTTACATCGTGATTCGGCAACAGTTGCTTGACATAATTGTAGAAGCGGAAGAGGATCCTTTTGGATTCAATGGATTCCTCCTTGTCGATATCAAGGAGATGATCTGACGCGAATAACTACAACGTACAAACAAGTAGAGCTGTTGTTACTGACCTATTGCCAACAAACCACCAAGCGCTTCGACGGTGTTTTGGCTGTGGGTCAACTCGAACAATCGACGGTTAATATAGTCATCCCACAGTTTTGCAGAAGCATCCGATGACATTTCTGCGGTAGTGGTGGAGACCTGGAAGACGGGCTGTAGTCAAGAAATGGGGCGTGTGCCGCAGAGACGATAGCTACATAGCGTCTCAAGTCCTGGGCTGCCTGCTTTCGCGTGTCCGCATTCTTATTCTTGAGGCTTTGAAATATCTGGTTAAGAGGATCATTTGGCGCAGAAGGCGCCGTTGCAGACATGGTCCAGACGGCCTCGGCAATGTGACGTCGACTGCTGCGTGAAGTATTTGCTTCTGTTTGGCTTGGAAGCTGATGGCAAGTAGCAGCGTCGATGACACAGCCACATGCACGACGAGCTCGGGCGGAAATGCGGCAGCCGCGCACGACAGCCTCGCGTTCCTCCTCCCCCAGCAGACCCATGTATCCACTCTCAGCTGCGTCAAAGATTGTATCGTCTGTAAAGCGGTCTTTCTCGCCGTCGTCGCAGAAAAAACGCCACAGTGTCAGTCCCATCACATTTTTCGTCACAGTTCCCTGAATTGTCATAGCAGTCAGCCACGCCCAATCACGATGACGATCCGACTTTCATGCCCTCGCCGTACCGCAGAGACAATGTTGAGTATACCCCGCCATCCATCGAGCAGATAGCCATGGGTCTCCACATCTCACGTACTCCACATCTGCGGCCCCTCAACTCCTCTCCACCCCAGTCGGGACAGTGCTCGCCCCATTCGCCCTCACTTCCTCAGTCCCGGCCCACATCCGCATCGTCTAATCAGCGCACATTTCCAACACGCTCTTCGTTGAAAAAATCGACCACCGTTACGTCGTCGTCGTTGATGAGTCATTCTACATCAGCCTCATTATCAACGTCGACGTCCAACACGCTGTCAACACCCCGCAGTGGACGTTCACTGGCTTCTCTGAAAGTCCGCATGCCCTGGTTCTCGATGGGGTTCAGGGCATCGCCTCCCGACTCGGCGCCCGCGCGCAACGCCAACTCATCGCATGCAAATCTGAAACATATGCCGCGGAAAAAGGCGGTTCGATTTACAGGGTACACGCCATGTCAGGAAGAAGTTGATTGAGCCACGCATTTAACGCATTTATTTCTGGGATTTTCCTTCTGTTCATTAGCGGACACACTACTTAACATTATTATGTTGCATACATTAGTCAGGGCATAGTAACATCAGTTTGTGGCAATGCACTCAATCACGTCACAGGTCCCAACTCCCTTGTTCTTCTTACCTTCATCATGACCCCTGTAGAGACAGAGTATTACGATTTGGTACGCGCTTGGTGTTAGTTCGCTCGTCTCTTATTCATTGACAACAGCTCGGCGTCGCTGCTGACGCTGACGACACCGAGCTTAAAAAAGCATATAGAAAACAGGCGATGAAAGTCAGTGAGCCCGACCCTGTCTGCCGCTGTCTGCATACGTCCTCATCTCGTCCATCCAATAGTATCATCCAGACAAGAACCCTTCGCCAGATGCAGAAGAGAAGTTTAAGGAGATCAGGTACCGCAGATCCTAACTGCGCTTCCCTCCATTAACAGAATCAATAGCAAGGCATACCAAGTTTTATCAGATCCTGTATGGAGTGTCACTTCTCCGCGTCTCGTGGCTAACTTTTTTTGCTCCTGCTCAGAACTTGCGTGCAGTATATGACAAGCATGGCAAAAGCATGGTATGGTGCACTGTCTTCGCATTTGATTCACCTCATTTGTTGTCCTGTAGGCCGATAAAGAGGGTGGCATTAACATCGAAGACGCTGCTGGTTTCTTTGCCAATGTGTTTGGAGGCGAGCGCTTCGCAGACTATGTGAGTCACTTTCGTCGATGGTACACTGACTGTTTTAAACGTCAACAAGATCGGTGAAATATCCATTATGAAAGACATGACGAGCGTAGCAACGACAATGATGACGGAAGAAGAGAAGGCAGAACTAACAAAACAATTAAATAGTGAAAATGGGACATCAAGCGCAACTCCTAACCCAGTAACAAACGGAGCAGCGACCACACAACCCACAACTGCAGATGATACCACCAAACACACCATCGCTGAAACTAATCACAAGCCGTCACCAGCGGAGGAACCTACGAATTCGTCCCCCATAACAGTCCATGATGAAGATAAATCGAGAACAAAGTCCCCCACTCCAAGCAGCGCGGAAAAACAGAAGGAGGCGGCGCGGAAGAGGAAGCAACTGAACACGGAACAGAGAGAGAAACTTAAGTCACAAGAGATTGAGAGAAGGAAAAAAATGGAAGAGCGGATTAAGACGCTCACGGAAAAGTTGATCGAACGCCTGCGACCGTTCGTTGAAGCCAAGCACCCTGGTGAAAAAGACGACGCGGAGACGGCGGCATTCCAAGAAAAGATGAAGCGGGAAGCGGAAGATTTGAAGCTAGAAAGTTTTGGTGTAGAGGTGTGTATGCCCTTTCTGATCGTGATATTATTCAATACATTTGCGTAGCTGCTGCACACAATTGGTAACGTCTATATCATGAAAGCCACATCGTTCATGAAGTCGCGCAAGTTCTTGGGCATGTACGTAACTGTGATCTTCTTGATAACCGCGGATGATCTGTAACCAATTTAGTCCTGGGTTCTTCTCCCGACTTAAGGAGAAGGGTGCCTTTGCAAAAGATGTTTGGGGCGTTATTGGAAGCGCGTGAGTGGTCAGCCTTGCGGAAGTAAAATCGATTCTGAAGTATATTAGCTTGAGCGTGCGGGACCTGATGCTGGTATGTTCCCTGTAAGCTGAGCATGCATAAATAATTTCCGTGTGTGCAGGAAATGGAGAAGGCGCAGGCTAGAGGTGACATGCCGGAAGGACTACGAGCCTTGGAAATGGACATGGCGGGAAAGGTCAGATTAATGCGATCAAATTTCCTTCAGCAAGCCAATTGCTGTTTATTCAGATGATGCTTGCTTCATGGAGAGGTGCCCGATTAGAAGTAATACAAGTCCTTCGTGAAGTACGTCTTACTGGATTCAGGTTTCTTCATCCATTTAAAAGGTTGCAGGTTATTGATAATGTCCTTAAAGAGGCTGGCCAGCCCGACACGGTGCTGTACAACAGAGCCAAGGTGCGGGCATAAGTTTCACGGACCCAAATGATTTTGCATAGTGAACTGTGTGTAGGGTCTGCTAATCATCGGCGCTATTTTCAAATCGACCGTGCCAGACGAGACTGACGAAGAACGCCGAGAACTCGAACGGTGAGTCTCCAATTTTCCTCGACGTTCATCCATTGCCGTTCATCGATTTGATGCCGGTCCATGTCCCTAATGAATTTGCGTTCGCTAGCATGGTCGCGGAAGCAGCTGCCCCGAAGCATAAGATGCCACGGCCCAAAGCAAGAAAAGATGCGGCAGAGAAGAATCATACGCCAAATTCGACTGCAGCTACGTCGGAGGACGCAGGTCGCTGATCTCCCATTTCATACATTTGTTACATCAGGGTTTGAAGTATGCATTGCAAGATAATAGATATTTACTTCCATTTAATAGCGATTCTTGCGTTGAACACTCGCGACTCTTCCTACACCCTAGTTCTGATAAGACCGTTTCCGTTTCATACAAGTACAGCCATAATAATATTTAGACCTAAGTTTATGACCGTAACGAACACAATCATGGTATACAATCCCTCGGGCGCATCATTTCTGGGTTCCAGCAATAAAAGCAGCCTTCACCTATATGGCAGTCATTTAATTATATGTACCGTGAAGGACGTGTTGCGATGTTACGTCGCACTGAAATAACGCTTACTTTATTGAAAAACTGGGGCTTATCTAGTACGAGCAAAGCGGTTAGCGCCAGACTTTTAGTGACAGTCATTGTCGCATGGTGCGCTTCGAGCGTGATTGCCGCTTTCGCGAAAGCTGGCGTATGGTTACCGCCCCGAGGTTCTGTCGGTATGGCTGGACATCATATGTGTCCCCCCCCCCCTCTTCAGTTGTCGCTCACAATTAGAAAATAATAGTACCAACCGTATGCTGGATGCAGAGCAGGCACCTCTGACAAGGCATTAAAAAATTAGATCAGTGCAGAAAAAGTCATCCTAACCGTGTGATACATTTCCCTGCGGTTTGCGGCTCGGTTTAGTGTCACATACAACGACGCACAATGGTTGCTCACAAAATCTGTGGATGCAGAAGTTGACGCCGCAGTCGATGGCAAACCATAGCGGTGTCGCGCTATGTCTGTGAAAGCTTGCGCTTGTGAAAGCTCAGTTTGGGCTTCTGTGGATAACAGAGACTTGTGAACCAACCAAGATATTCGTTCTGATTTAAGCCATAATATACCGGATTGAGCTGTAGGTTAATTTTGCACGATGTCGCATGTGCTGCGGCTCTATAATTCATTACTGGATGAGTATATCTGGGACAGTGGGGGTCCGCACTCGAAACACTGTTTAACCCTTTCAACCAGTGGCGCAAGATCCGTATGTGTCGGCGCACGAACGATCCAGATCATCTTGGAGTAATCAGGGATGACTGGAAACGGACATATAAGTCAGTACTTAGGACACGGCGTCATGTGCAACCCTATCATTTCAGATACCATTTGGAGACCAATTTTTACCCTGCACGACGCCGTGGATACGAGATTCCGGCTTCATTTGCTGACGAAGCACCGATATGCTGGAGTAAGCCAGGAAGGCGGCGTCCAGTGCATTTGTCCCTTCCCTGCAACCGAGTTGGCTTCCGTGCGACACTCATGCCGAGAATACGTATACTTACCATGGCGCGGCGCCAGCGTGGGCCCTATCAGATCGTATCGAACATATTTATGAGTTTCAGGTTACTGTGAAAACGCAACTCACGTGTGACCAAAGTATTCTACCTCCAGTTGTTGCATGGCGGTCGTAGTACCAACGCCGATGGTGCGAGGTTGACCAGGTCCTGGATGGCACCTGGGTGAAGATAGTATGAGATGGACGAAGTTTACCACAATCATTCAACTGGCATTAAGCAGGCATCCATGCCCTTGTAACCTCCACGCTTCAAAAGGATCACTTTTCCGCCACCGCCCTCCTCAGCTGAGCAACGTGTCAAAACTGTTTTCAGCGCCCCAGCTTTTGCACTAATTTTACCTGGCGTGCCCAGCAGGATAACCTTGCCAGGAATATTATGCGCTTCCATTGCGGCCTTTACAGCGATCGCGATGCCTAGGCCACTGATGGCAATCAGATTATGTCCACACGCATGGCCTATACCCGCCAGTGCATCCATCTCAGAGTTTACTCCAATCACCCTACCTCCTTTACCATGATCATACTCCGCACGCCACGCGGTGGCGAGCCCAAGATAGTGCTTAGTCACCTTGAATCCGTGGCGGACCACATAGTCCGTCAATAGATCGTGCGCATACCTGACTCTTTTGGTGAGAACTCATGCGAAAGCACAAGCAAAGATGACTCATGCGTCTCCTCAAACATGAGTTCGGGGTTAGCTGTCAACGTCTGAGAAAGCCATCAGTGTCATTTTATTGGGCACCACAAACAATGTATTTTGAGGCTGAGGTCACGTAGTTCCGAGCTCAGCTGATCCAGGACTTCTTCCACGGTATTGACAACGCCAGGCTCGAGAGATTCCATGGCGTCCATCGTGTACACAGGAAGTGCATCAGTGTCCAGTACCTGACAATGCGAGTAGTCGCATGTCAAGTTAAAATAACAACACTGCATTGCTTGTTTTGAGGACGCACGCCAGTGTGATACCATTCATCTTACCTTCTCATCGTGGACTTCAGTACCAGAAGCCATGGCATTCTTGTGTGTGGCTATATCACTCTCGGGTTGAGTGGCATGATGAGTTCGACGCTTTTTTCGAAAGAAGCCATGAAAGCAGCCCGGTTCGTCCGCGTCAAACATGCTGGAAAAGTTCTTGAGAGAGGAAGAGAATGAGTGGAGGGAAATAAATGTGTGGTGGCATCTTTTATAGCCGAAACTCTTGGAACTACCGGTTGACTTACTTATGGGACAAGACGAATTAGTGCAATCATATTAGTCCGTCGACTTCGGCCTTGCGTAGGCAGATGAAATCAAGCAGAAGCGACTATTTTTGCAAGTTACTACAGGACGATCTTATCTGATCAAATTGCTAATGGCAGTTCCTAACAGCTTCAACAGCCCAGGTTCGTCTGTGCGCCTATCGCGTCCAGAGATGCCCACCACTATGTTACCGGATCTCGTAGTAACTTGACAGTAATCACCTAACTGCTCGTCGTTCTTCGTCCCAACATAGACTAGCCCTTCTTTCGGCATCATCTTGAACGTCTGCATGACTTGCGTCAATGCTGGCAGAAATTCCAGACGGCCATGCTTGGTATTCAGACGAAGTATACCATGATATGTGTCGGGAATTAAGAGAACGACATTGCCTATAATCCATTCTGTAACCGATCTTCACGCTAGCCACAATAGAAACTACCTTTACGAGACCACACGTCGAGGCTAATATGAGGTCTGTCCGGTGACAGTGGCAACTAGGATCGGGATCAGAAGTAGGATTGAGTTGGGAAGCGAGCACCTAGTATCTCACAATATTGATGTTGATGTCACCAAATCGAGTGTCAATGACTGCTGACGCTTTCGCGCCATGACCCGTCGTGCCCAGATCAATCGCAATTTGGCCGTTCCGCGACCGGAACGATGCATGAGATCCAGCTAACAGTTTCCTTTCTGCCTTTGTCGACGGCTCACCCAACCTTTGTGCTGATGGGTCAATATAGAATACGCCTGGTTGTGGGGGAGAATGCTCTATCATGTGTCGAAATTTCACCGCATGGGTAGCTTACCTTTAACATCATCATGCTTCGTGTAAATGTGCATCTGTGGGACAGTTGGCGCTGGCAGTACCGTGGCTGCGCTATGTGCATTCGACGCGCAGGGCTTGACGCTGTTGGGAATAGCTTCTGCGTATGTGGGTGGTTTATCATCTTTACTGACCATTCGACCGCTGGTATCAGGGGTGTCAGTGGTCGCGTAATGCTGGTCACCAGCATATGACCTGCCTGTCTTTGGAACCTCTATGGTTGAGGATCGTCATGTTGTGCAAGGATATGGTTAACTATATACCGCATGTGCATCATGCACTGATATATGAAATACTGTACTGCGCAATGCGGTGTTTCCACAGCCGCCAAAAAAAAGGGCCTGACCGGGAATTGAACCCGGGACCTCCTCGATGTAGGTTGCACCCTAACAAGGAATCATACTACTAGACCATCAGGCCGTCATTAAGGTCTTGGAAGATACTGTCATGAGCTTGTGCACTCTCGAGCCCTGCAATGCAACCAAGCATACATTTTAAATGTTTAACATTATACAAGACATGACATTATTTAAATAATTTCAGCTTCTATCAACGTTGCCTCGGTGGGGTCTACGCCCTCTTCATCGCCTGATTCATCAGTGCCTGTGTCTTCATCGTCTTCGTCGCTTTCTTCATCGCTGCTTTCATTAAAAGTCAATGAAATATACTCATCACCGAGCTGAGCGTCTTCAGCACTAATAGTAAGTTGTGGACCAGAAGCGTTGGTTTTAGGAGCATCCGCTGCTGCAGCTGGGGCCGAAGAGGTCGCAACTTTCCGGTTGCGGTTGGCTCGAATCACATGAGGTAATTTGCACCCTTTGATAGTGCATGTCCCATTCTCGGCAAAATCGGGACATTCCCTGACATGCTTCTTATCGCAGTCCAAGCCTTTTTCGCAATATCCAAGGACGGCAAAATCACGACAGATACCGTGCCTGGCGCCCACGTTAACATGTGGGAACGGACACTTTTCACGCGTGCAGCGGCCTTTATTCAGGAAATGTAGGCAGAGCGGTGTGCGTTCCGGCGTTGGATCATGAGAAAGATTGCAAGATTCGGCAGTGTTGGGGCAGTTGTCCTGGAGAAAATTCCAACAAATGGCAATCTTAGAAGGGTCATGTTGATATATGCAAGTCAAACCACGGTTGCATGCTCCTGATGTGATGGTTGATAGTGCGGTGCAGATGCATAAGATGCCAGATTTATAGTTACTTTTCGGAAACGTACCTGTCGTGGTGAAACGGGGACAAGGCTTGTTAGTGTATTTCCTTGTTTTATTAGTATTGCGCCGGGATCTGTCGATGCAGTTGATCAGAGAAGGGTGAATGTCCTAGAGTTGTAGGGCCACAGACTGATAGGGTCTTCGATTATTTGTAAGCGTCATATTGCGACTCCTTGATGATTTGGGCTTATATACTCGGCCTCCAGGCGGGGGATGTGTATGCTTTCGGGAATATCGTTGGTGTTGAGATGCCGCAGATTGTTGAGGATGCGGTGCAGGTCCGCTAGACACAGGTTTGGGAACTAGGAATACATTTCTCGGGTTATAATGGCGGCGGGCGGGGCCCAAAGATTCACCATACAAAACATGGCTGCGACACTTACAATCTTTACGTACAAGAGACCGTCGAGACGATTCAAAGGCGACGCCGTTCAGGACGACCTCCTTCACTTCTGTTGATGGCAACACTGTTGATGTTGTCGAAGGGAACTGATTGGATGGCGCTTGAGAAATTGTTCCAGGAACGAATGTACTTATTTGATGGCCTGTAGTTCGGATTCACGTATGAATTAGTTCTTGGGTGTCCATAGTTTGATTGTTGTGCAGCGAGGTTCGACTTGCGTTGATTAATGGATGCTACCCACTCATTAGTGCATGGATCGCAATCATAAAGGCGGACGGACCTGTGAGCCTTGCTATCTCACTCTTAAGCTGAGCTTCGGTTGCGGGGGAGGAAGCCATGGTGGTGGGAGATGGATGAAAAGAGGTTACCATCAGCTGAGTCATCATCTAGTATTACAAGTCATTCTTCCTCACGACCCCTGCTAACACATTGTCTACATCTGCCAAGCTACTTTCTTTTCTAAATACCTCCAAATAGACCTCCCCGCCTACAGCACCGTCTGATGTAACACCAATATCACGCTTCGCAACGTGCCAGTGCTGTGGGTTCTGCCCTCTAGAAAACACTTCGCTCGTCTCGCGATCCCTGTTTGACCAAAATAAGTGCTAGAAAGTCTAAAATTAATCGAAATGAAAAACAGACAGGTCAAGGACTGCTTTTGTTTCATACAACTGCGGTGATCGAGACGAGAACAACGGGTTAGAGATTGTTAGACCTTCTTTGGTTATAACATATTGGTCCATTTGTTGCAAAATCTTCGCTGCAGAGGGTAGCTGATCTATGGAGCTTTTCCAACGAAGTGTTATTGTTTAGCTTTCAGAATCGGGATATATACTGTACCTCAGAGGCGTGGTGCTTGTCAAATACTTCATTTCCTTGAAGAATGTCACGGCCTTCATTGCCAGATCAGTTGCCACACATTCTTCCTGAGGTATAATCGTTAATGAACAGCCATCGTCCTGCAAAGAATTGTGTGAGAAAACGACTCGCCGAAGACATTTGAAACTTGCAATGAAATAGAATATTTCCTTTCGCCTTGTCGACAGCGGGTTTGCTGGATCGGAAAAATGAACAAATGTTCTTAGCCCTTCAATTGTTGGCTCCGGTGCTGATTCATTCTGATCATCAGCTTTAGTCTCCGCCGATGATTCGGAGGCTGGTGGCGGCATCGCGTTTTCCGGTTGTATCGGTGCAGCGATGCCGACAGTATAGATAGCATCCTCTAGCGCACTCCTGTCGACATCTGACATTTGGGGCATATCGGCTGCCGGTTTAACTTTTTGCTTCTCAAACTCTGTCGCGACGTGATTGGATTTCGGAGGCGCTCTCCCACCAAATGTCAGATAGTGCGGCCAATGCCACTTCTTGGCATCCACGTTATTTGCCGATTGACTCTGCTGGGCTTCTGCCTGTTCCGGTTCCAAATCGTTTCCGAGGCTGCCTGTCGTATGGCCGGGCGAGGAGGATGACGTGGGCTGAGGTTTGGGTATGAGAGTGGGAAGATAACGTAGTAGTGATAGAGAGTATCCATGAATAAAATAATTACTTGATGAGACGACATGCGGTGGTTGGGAGAACGCCAAAGCGTGACCGATATCATTTTCCATCGAATCAAGGAGCCTAACAACTCTCGTATGAAGAGGTAGAAGAGGAATCCCTGTAATTGGCTGTCAAGGTTATGAAAAGTCTTTCTTTCTTGTTCATACCAAGATGTTCACCAAAGTCGGGCATCTCTTCCAAATTCAATGACCACGCCCATACTGTAAAAAATCTCTCTAATTGCAATTCTAGGGCTTCTTGTCCTAAAGTTGAGATTACTTCCGTAAACGAACCATGTGTAAGCTGAAGCTCAAAGTCAACTCCACACATGATTGTCACGTAAATCATATACCTTGAATTGTTCGTAACCTCGAAGCAATAGGGAACGAATCGCATCATCTTGAACAGAGCCCTCGTGATACTCGAACACAGAGACCGTGTCTTCGTTCGGTTTCGACGTTGAATTCGTCTTGTCTCTTGCTTTCCCTTTCCCTTTCCCTTTGTCGGGAATAACGCGGTGGCTTTTGGCGATTTCGATTCCCTCCGGTGGTGGTGGGATGACAGTTTCAGAGATGATTGATAATGAGCTCACAACATGTATCCAAAAGTCAGGCTCGGGGGAGACCATAACCATTCTGCGTGTCTGCGAATGCACGCTATCGCACAAGTCTTGGTTATTAAAAAGCCTAGCATATCGTTATTGTTGGGGCGCACGAATGATGCTTTGCATTTCCACTGCTCACTCAGCAAAGTTTACGAGAGCCTTCGCGAGCCCGACTTGGCGCAGGATCCGATCTCGTGATACCGCCTTCTCCTTGGAAGTGTAAAAAAGAATATGAGCTTGCGCTTCTGCGTCCTCGTCATCTATGGCGCGGGTGGATTGAAGGGTAGGATTGTAGATGGTCAAATATGATAATGTTGGTGGAATTCTAGCCATATGATCGTACTACAACTCGTGGTTGTGACGTATTAGGCTACAAAATTAGGAATACAAATGGGTGGTGATATCGTAAATCTACTGACTACTGTCCTGCTCCTGGTTCAACACGGGGACTAGATGCTCAAATTTTTCGTCGTCAGGAGGAGATAGACTAGACGATGATGATACGACCCCTGGTGACCCATACACCATAGAATCAGTTGACATGCTCCTCCCGCGCATAGATTGCGTGTCCTGATGCCCTATCTCAATATCGTCCTGATCCGGCGGCAGTGCTTCGTTTGAAGAACTAGGGGAAGTTCTATGTCTCAGATCTGGAAATTCGTGCTGTTGATCGGGTTGTAAATCTTCAAGTCCGTCGGGCAAAATATCTAGTGGAGGAGAGAGGTCTGGTGTGTCATTGGATAGCTGCCAAAGCTTCGCGAAGGGGTTGGTTGAATAAGTTTCGTCCAAGTCAATGGGGGAGAATCGCTCTTCATGCTTGCTCTCTTCGGGAGGTGTGGGCAGCTGCGTGTCAACAGCCATCGATGATTCCTTTTGCTCACTATCTTGAGTAATTTCGGGTTCTTGTTTCGCTCTTTTACGTGCCTCGATGATTGCGTGAGTTTTACCACCAAGCGGTGTATCTGTTCGTCGGTGATAGAACAGCAAGTAGGCGTTAGCGTTCTAAAATCAAAGACTGAATCAGTAGTGCTACGCGGAGAAGCATATTCATCCTACCACCCCATCAGTCGCGTTGGCGGGATTGACAAAGGAGTCGTCAAAATGGTACCATTTACCGTTGATATGATTAAGAGCATATGCACGGTAATGGCCCCCGCCTAATCCACCCATGTGTTCATCGATACCGAATAAGTCATAAATCAGCGGTTCGTCTAAGTCTGACAAGTCCAACGATGTAATATCGACGCCTTGCTCCACAAGCCTTTTGGCAACTGCCCTTTCGCAGACCATATTTCCAAGGTCTAAGCCTTCTAAAGGGAAATCGACAAATGCATCAATTTTGTCACGAAGTGTTCGACTATTGCTAAACCGTTTCAGATGAACGACAAGAACATCTGGAGCTTTCCAAAGGTCAAACTTCTTCGTAGCCTGTTGATGTTTCTTGCATTGAGGACAGTACCATAGATCATCTTCACCAAGCTTCTCTTCCTTCGTAAATTCTTCTAAGCAATCCTGCAAGGTTATCCCCTTCTCTTTCTTCTCTATGGATGCCTTTCTGATAGCTTCATACTCGGGGTGTATGAATTCTTTCCAAGTTTCGAAAAGAGAATGCTCCCATTGGGAACGGGAGTCGCCGAAATAGAACGGTCTCATGTTTTCGTCAAATTCACAGAAAAGCGCATCATCCTTGATTAGAAGTGGCTGGCCCTCCCCCACTTCTTCTGCGCGCTTTGCCCAAGATTCCACTTTGCTCACGCCTGAATAATAACCGGATCCCCATTGCTTGTGGTCATATTGTAGTTTGATAGTGAAGATATCTTTCTTAGTGCCGACCTTGATAGGAGATGAGTTGCTTAGATTTGGAAATAGGTCGACATCTTCATCTCTAGCCAACGTTTTTTGCTCCACAATATCGCCCTCTTCAGCGGCAGTTTGACCTGCCGTTGGCAAGCCACCATTCTGCTTGATAATTCCGTTGAGATTCAAGCAGTGATTTCCAAGGAAATTTTTCCTCACCTCATGGCTGTCAGGTGCCGTTGTTGCCTCCCACGTATACAAGTGATCAGCATTGTTTGTCCAGCGATGCAGGCGTTCGACGAGACAGTCGTATATGGAAGTTAAATTACTTGCCATTTCCTTGGTGAAGACTGCAATTGTTGGAACGCCAAAAAAGGACGTATTTCTCGTCGATATGAATGCGCTACGGTTTGGTGGGCTAGATTCACAGATGTACACCGGAAGAATCAACGGATCGTCTGGCTTCGGTTTGTAGGTTCTATTTTGTTGTGCATGGCAAGGTAGCTCATAACAGAGAATAGCGTCGTTGTCCAACATTTCGCCAACTGATACGTTATCATCCAAGTTTTTGTAGAATCGATGGCTGAACGTTTCCAAGGTAAGGAGCTAGCATTTGTGTCAGAGATCGGTAAAAGAAACAGTGAATCGTGACGTAATACATTGTCAGGTGGAACGTTCATCCAGCCACCTAGAAGTGACCGAAGTTCCCTAAACGTTGCGTCACTATCCAGTTCAACCGGAATCTACAAAATTATTGATGCTTGGCTAGGAACCATCATTATAGACGTACCTTCAAATGGGGCTTACCACTATCCCAAGGAATGTATTTAATTGTGTGCCTCCATTTCTTCTTGATAGGCAAGGGCAATGTCAGATACATGAAAGGATCAAAAGTAATTGACACCTAGAGATCCAGACGTTGGTTATAGTTGTCTCTGAAGTGACAGATATTTCAAGTACCTTCGAACATTCAGGACAAATAAGGGTGCTTTGATATTGCCCCTGGAATAGATCTACGATCACGCTGTCATTCCGCTGCATGTAGCCTTTCCAAGATTTATTTGCCAACTTCACAAGTTCCAAATCGCCTCCACCTTCCCAGTCCGGTTTTTCCACGTATGGCTTTTTAAGAACTCGATTTAGATCTTCGTGCAGACCATCAAGAAGGAATGCGACAAGTTCCTGGGAATCATGTTGTTGATAACCACTAAATTGAGGAGCAAATCGCTGAAGTTCCTGCTTGAATTCCCGAGGTGTATATGACGTAGATGATCCTGGAGCCCAGATTTTCTGCAGAAGAGAACCAAACGATTCAGCGATGGCACCGTGCATGCCAAGAGGATTGTCTGGGTTAAGTTCCTCTTCGTAGACGCCGCCTTAAAAATGTTCATCTCAGTAACGTTCATGAAAAAGCTCGTTCTATGCATACTAAGAAAATATTCCGTCAACTCTTTGCTATGCGCAAGGCACTGCAAGGCAGAGTTCATAAAGCAGGTATTTCCCCTGTTGTGATAAAGGAAGTAAACGATTACACGTGTAGGTGAGTTCTCGTGGACGTACATGTTCCCCAGTCCAAGTGTTCCTGGAATGATTGGCTTTAGGGTACCCGACATTGATGTTGTCGCCCCCCTGCTCCCCAAAAATTTCTTCATTGGGCTGCTTTGTGTCATAGTGCTTCTATTAGCCTGAGGTGACGCGGAGTACATTCGATTGAAAAACGCTTGCGAAGAGTTGAAAATCGGCAACGGAGCCTCATTCTGTTGCACCCTTGAGCTAGCGGTAGTCTCATCTACAATCCAACGTTGTCCTTGGACTTGTAATTCGACTACGAAAGCATCACCAGATTCGAGGGTGCTTTCCTCCAGCGTGACGTCACTCGGTTCCAACAAATGTGCTTTCGCATCCAGAAACGAGGGCATGACCTGACCTGACTCGAAACTGTCCGCCGAAGACTCCAGGGACCAAACACGGAACAAAGGCTTATTCTGAATGTTAGGAAGGATGGCATCCGCAAGCTTTCCGAAGAGAGTCCTGACAGTTTCTCCTGAGGAAAGAACAAGAGGAGGATATGGCGGACGAGCGGCCATGTGTTGGCCCTCCGGAACCAATTTGGCAACCAGAAAGTGAGGCGGGAAGAGTTCCAACGATGCCTGCTTTAATGCACCCCTGCTGACGACTTGGCGAGGTAGCACATAATTAGCGGGACCGTACCTAACCATAACCATTTAGACGATTAAATTGCAAACTGCTGAGGACGACGAACCAAGTAATAAACAAATGCCAGACTTGTTCTGGAACATATTCGACATCCATGCCCTCTATCAATTGAGACCGCAAATTTCCATATTGATCAAGAAGGCTGGCGTTATTAACAGGACCCAAGTCTTGCTCGCTTACCGGACCCTCTTTATCCACCTCGCCTGTGCATGCCTTGTACCAGCGCCTCCACCAATCTCGCGCGATCAGATACCAAGTGTCTCCGATTTCCATCTGGCGTTGCTTGTCCCTGGTGACGATGTCTAGTTTCTCTGCCGGTGACAAAGCCTGATGACCGGTGGCATTGGATGCGATGGGCATGGTGGATGGAATGTCAGCCTCGCCTTGCTCGGACATGTAGGCGTCGATGTCTTGGCTAAGATCGGAGACGGAAATATTGGACATGGAATCGGTGCGTGGGCTACGAGGGTCGGGTGGGACATCGTCGGATACTGGACGTTTGACGGAAGAGGTGGAGGCGTCAGACAGCATAGAGTTGCTTCGTAGCCGCTTACGACTTGGATGCAAGGCCATGTCTAAGTTATTGGGAGAAGGGGAGCTGGCGGGCGAAGGAAGGACATTAATTGAGTTGTCCATGTCGCGTTGGCTCTGTCACACATGTCACGCTTGACCACGCGTTGACTGAGATAATCGAAATGTCCAATAAACACTTTCTCAACTCCCCCGCATCCCTTGTCCTCGACTCTCTTCGCGGTCTCTGCGCGATCAATCCTCAGCTCGCGTTGGATGCCCAAAACAAGAGTGAGATCCATATGTAACCAAAATGCAGCGATTTAAGGTTATCCTTAGTCGTCTACGCTGCCAGCCACGACAAGAACAAAGTGGCTCTTATTTGTGGCGGTGGCTCGGGACATGAGCCCGCCCATGCAGGTTTCGTAGGCGCCGGTATGCTGACCGGGGCCGTATGCGGTAATATCTTTGCGTCCCCTAGTGCTAGCCAAGTCAAGCATGCCATCGATCTCGTAGATAATGATAAAGGGTATGAATCTGCTCTCCATCACATTGCTCACTAAAAACACTCCAGCACACTCATCGTTGTCAAGTACGCTTATCAGCATTGCTGCGAACCTCAGCTCTAACATTACTGAAGAAACTATACTGGAGATGTCCTGAATTTCGGCCTTGCCAAGGAACATTATTCTGCCTTGCATCCTGAAAAGGCAGGCCGCGTCAAGTTCCTTGTTGTCGGAGATGATGTCGCTGTCGGCAGGACCCAAGGCAAGATCGTCGGGAGAAGGTCATCGTCGTGTCCATAACCCTGAAGTGTAATATGCTCATTGCCTGCCAGGGGGCTCGCCGGAACAGTCCTGGTTTATAAGATCGCAGGTGCTCTAGCTTATCGCGGCGCAGATCTCGACCAAGTCTATTCCACAGCGAGTTGGGTGGCTGAAAACGTCGGCACCATCGGTGTTGGGCTTGAACACACTCATGTACGTCTATATCACATATCCTATATCAGTATGAACCTTGAAATCGCAGGTACCCGGCACAGCACCATCCGACTCCTTTCTATCCAGCTCCGAAATTGAGATCGGGATGGGCATTCACAACGAAAGCGGTCATAGACGATTGTCTCCCATTCCTACTCTTTCGCAACTCCTTCCACAATTGTTTGAGCTGCTCACATCGACCTCGGATCCCGAACGCTCGTTTGTCCCCTTCAAAGGAAACGACGATGTTGTCCTGCTCGTGAACAACCTGGGAAGCGTGAGCGAGCTCGAATTGAGCGCAATCGTCGGTGAGGCACGCAATACTGTAGAAGGTCGGGGCTTCAGAATTTTGAGGGTGCTTTCCGGCACATTCATGGTAACGTAGTCGCCGTTTCGTCTTTCGACTTGGGCCCATGCAGAATTGTAGACGAGCCTCAATATGCCGGGATTCTCGATTTCGCTCCTTCGCTTGCCTTCAGAACAGGAGCCAAGTGCTCCCAATCAATCGTACATCCTTTCTCTTTTGGACGACAAACCGGACGTTCCGGGGTGGAGATGGTCTTTTGGCGCAGTACCCCTGGATTTCCAGGTACAATTGACGTCAAGCGCTGAATCTACTGATACAGAACATTTTGTACGGCTGCAAGCACCTGATCCTTTGGCATTTGTCAGCAGCATTCAAAGAGCGTGTCAAGCAATTTGTGCGGCCGAGCCGGAGATCACAAGAATGGACACAATTGCCGGAGACGGAGATTGCGGATTAACCCTCAGGGTTAGTGAATTGAATAGGTTTATTAGTTACTTAATCTTAAATCCGAATTTAGGCTGGAGCCGAAGGTACGAGCAAAATTTGACTCCAGCCTGACAGTTATATACTTGAAACATCTAGCAATATTAGCCAAAATTACGGGCCAGATTATCGATGGACACGATGTCGTTCGTTCTATTTTAGCAGTCGCTAAGGTAGCAGAAGACGCGATGGGCGGGACAAGCGGAGCGCTCTATTCGTGGGTCAGATTATCAATCAATCAGCCTCATATTAATCCCCGGTGCAGAATTTTCTTCTCTGGGCTCGGTCAGGGTATCCAGACACGGCTTGTCAAGGAAGGTGCCACTGTCACACCGTCCGATTGGGCACATGCTATGCAGCTCGCACTAGACAGGCTTTATGATTACACGCGTGCCCGTCCTCCGTCGCGCACTTTGATAGATCCGCTGGCGGCATTTGTCGCCGTCATTGCCGCTGGTGAAGACGTCCATACAGCAGTGAAGGCGGCCGAAAAAGCGGCGGTGGCTACCAAGGATATCGAAGCTAAAGCCGGTCGAAGTGCGTATGTCGAAGGTGCGCGTTTGAAGGAACAGCAAGTTCCTGATCCTGGTGCATGGGGTGTGAAAGTTATTTTGGAAAATTTGATAGCTTGAAATAATGAACAAAAACGTAGCCGTGAGGATATTTTGGGTCAGAGACCGATGTCGACAATCCATTGTGACTATACCTGGTTCGCAAGAGCATTTGGCGTACCAGAGTGCGCACGCCCTGGCTATGGCATATCCACGTAGAGACCACAAAGCCTTGTGCGGTCACGTTTTTGGATATATGTTGAAGGAGCTAGAGAATCTTGGCGATTTCTGCATCGGACGCTTTCTCCGCCCTTGTGTGTAGAGGTGGCGTCGATCAGAGCTTACTTCGTTCACGCTCAAGCGCGACGGCTATCGCCCTAGAAAAGTGGACGGGGCCGCTTTTATGTCTGATCTTCAGGCCAAAGTCGAATTCCTTCGCCTTCCTCAACGCTAAAGACGCATGAGGTAAGGTGGCCGCGACCCTTCGACTCAACGGATGGTGAGGTCGTGGGAAGAAATTGATCGCGTTGAAATTGATCTTACTTTTCCCAGCTCTCAGATAGACCTGACAATTTCGTTGCTCTGAAGAACAAATTCGGATTCGCGCCAGATCAGACATTCCACATCCCCAAGAATTGCAGTTGAAAAATGTCGTGGTATGATCTACTGAAAGTGGCGGGCAACCCTCGGGTAACCCGTACCCGTTTTTACCCGTACCTTTCCGTGAGGGTTGAGCACGGGTACGAGTACGGGTCGAGCTGCGCGTAATTGTGTACGAGAAACTGGTTCAAAGATCGGTACGTTCCAATCTTTCATCATGCATTTGATAAGAAAGTGGAAGAACTGGCATTAAAGTGGAGAGACCGTACAAGCTAGGTCGGGTTAATCGACATTCAACTCCCAGGATGACGGAGAAGGAGGTATACTCGCCACAATCAGGGATGGGGAACAGATCAAGGCAAAATGCGTCGTCAGCGCTGACGGCGTGTGCTCCCTGTCCACCAGCTCCTCAGGACACTATACAGATGGTCATGGCCGACATGACGTTCTTGAACGCACCTTCTCAACCATGCGGCTAAGTTTTTGGGTATGCCGGTTCTTCCCAGTTCTCATTTGCATTCCCGTTCCGCGCTCTTCCTAATCGTATGAGCCCCTATCAGATGGATCATTCCGTATCACATCGGGTTTAGCGTCCATAAGGAAAACGGCCTTCCGCCTTCATCTGTGGGAATAGACCTCCGTAACTTCTATTTGCGACAACATGGTATGCGCGCGATCAGCATGATCAGGCTGACCAAAAGCGGTCAATGGGGATGATCGCGTTGCTGGCCTCGGACGGAAAAGGCATCTCGAATAATTGATGGTCAAGTTCTTGTATCAGATGCGACCTGGGCTCATCTGAGCAGCTGGCGGAAGTCCTCAATCCAACATTGTGGGAGTACCAAACAAGCAAGCATAAAATTAGGTCGCAAACGCGCTCATATTGCCTTGCTACTCTTCCTTCCATCAAGACAGGAGGTGTTTCGGGTTCAATGCAAAGTCTTCAACTTTTACTTTGCTGAAGCTGAAACGCATTGAGCACGTATCAATCCAAGGGCGATCCGCAATTGCCCGCTCACTGGGCTATCAACTCCAGTAAGTGTCGATGCCCCCCATAATCATTGTCAGTATGAACATCACGCCAACATGCCACGGAGAATGCAGCGACAGGCCAGAGTCTTCCAGGCTTCAGCGACAACAACAGGAATGGCGCGGGGATTAAATTATCGCACACATCTGTGTGAGCTCGCCCCTTGAGCGTGGAACTACATAAATTCACTTCGCATGGGCCTTGGTTCCCTCACCTTGCCTGCTTTTCTCTTCTTGTCTGCTGACTACTTTCCGTCATGCCCGGAGGTGTTATTACTTCAGGAGGGGGAATTGGTGCCGATGCGCCCAAGGTGAGTTGCTCACTGTGCTAGCTTGTGCTCGTTGAGGTCACCTTTCACAGAACAAATTTGCTGGTATCGCTATGATAGGTTGGTTCTCGTTTTCTACCTGTATATGTACTTGTTGATCCCTCTTCTCAGCGTTCAGTGCCTTCGGTGGTATCTTGTTCGGATACGACACGGGTAACATCAACGGTATCATAGCCATGAACAACTGGCTCCATACATTCGGCCACCCTGCGCCTACAACCCTAGATCCAAACGCCTATGGCATTTCATCGTCTACAGAGTCTCTCGTCGTTTCTATCCTGTCTGCAGGGACGTTTTTTGGTGCCCTTTTCGGTGCTCCTGTGGCTGGTATGTCTGGTTTCTGATAGAGCAGCACAGAAGTCTAATCCTTCGCAGATTTAATTGGCAGAAGATCGGTAGGTCTTAAGCGCTGCTGCTGCCAGTGCTAACAATGAATTGAAGGGTATTGTTCTGGCATGTTTTGTCTTCTCAGTGGGTGTCGCCATGCAAACTGCTGCAGTACAAATCCCTCTGTTTGTATGTCTCATCTGCATAGTCGTTAAGACGGGATTACTCACATCTGGTACAGGTAGCTGGTCGTGTTGTGGCGGGCCTTGGAGTTGGCCTCGTGTCTTGTTTATGCCCCATGTATCTGTCCGAATGGTAAGACAAGACCATTGCAGTTGTACAGCAGTAAAAATGACGCGAGTACAATAGTGCTCCCAAGTGGATTCGTGGTGCTGTAGTGGCGCTATACCAGTGGTTCATTACCATTGGTATCCTTCTGGCAGCTGTCATTGACAACGCAACTAAAGACTTCAATTCACATGCGTCTTATCGCATCCCCATAGCGGTTCAGTTCGTCTGGGCATTTGTTCTTGCTTCTGGTATGATGCTTTCACCTGAGGTTAGTTGCACTTCTATTTGAAAGTGGTTGGGTTTAATGCGAATACGACATAGTCCCCCCGCTGGCTCGTTTGGCATGGACGCGACGAAAAGGCTTGCAAATCACTTGGTCGCCTAACTGGCTTGCCTCCCAATGACCCGGTAGTCCAAAATGAACTGAAACTGATCAAAGGCTATATCGAGGCTGAGCTGGCTCTTAACGAAAGCTCGTATCTTGACTGCTTTAGAATGTCAAGAAACAGGATCTTATTGCGCACTCTGACCGGTATCTCGATCCAAGCGTGCGTATAGTAATTTCACTCTGTTGATACCATCTGACCCCCGATCCCCAGGTGGCAGCAGCTCACCGGCAGTAAGCAATCTCGACCACACCTACTGTTCAACTGGCTGATGTCTGGATAGTCAACTTCATTATCTACTATGGCACTCAGTTTTTCAAAAATGCCGGCATCCAGGATAACTTCCTGATCAGTATAGCTACGAGTTTGGTGAATGTCTTCATGACATTACCTGGCTTGTACGGTGTTGAGCGGCTGGGTCGCCGTTCACTCCTCTTGATCGGTGCCGTTGGCATGACGTTCTGCGAGTTCATTGTCGCTATTATCGCCGTGACCATTTCTACCCAAAACGTTGTTGGTCAGCAAGTTCTCATCGCGTTTGTCTGCATTTATATTGTAAGTATCCATGACGAATTCCTCTATTCGATTTTAACCAGGTTTTAAAGGCTTTCTTCGCTGCAACCTGGGGTCCGATTCCCTGGGTTATAATCGGTGAAATATTCCCTTTGCAAATGCGCGCGAAAGCCATATCCCTTTCAACGGCTAGTAACTGGTTGTGGAACTTTGGAATAACTTACGCTAGTCAGTCATCATCATCACATTCTACCTCACGGCGTATATTAAGTTTATTACAGCTCCATATCTTGTGAACGTGCAGAAAGGTTCGGCGGGTCTACAATCCAAGGTTTTCTTCATCTGGGGTTCCACATGTGCCTGCTGCTATGTATTCACATATTTCTTCGTGCCTGAGGTTTGTAATCTTCGATCGACAGATATCGTTTCTGATTACTGGTTTAGACAAAGGGCCTTTCGCTCGAGCAAATCAACGAAATGTACCGGGAGGTACTGCCCGTAAACTGCTACCAGTACCGTCGCCGCCTTGTTGAACAAGGTCAAGTTAGTTTAGAAAAGGGTGATAGCTTGACAGATGATGTAGAAAAGCCGTGAACGTGCCTTTTCTTTGCATAGAAATGTGTTTGTATTGAATGGTAAGAAACTCCATATAGAATCTGCGAGATACATGCTCTCGCGTGCCAGTGTGAAGACAACTGAGGTACACTAGATGCTTAAAAAAAACCCAGAACATAACACCATCAGCACGTCAATCGGGTCAAAGCTTGACCGTCCAAAAACGCCTCTTGACTTCTAACCACCACCACCCCCCCGTTTTCCCACGTTATCATGGCCCCTCCAGGTCGTGGTCGCGCGGTTCCTCGTGGTTTCAAGTCGCCTCACGCTGACCCTGACCTCGTAGCGCAGAACGACCTTCGCCAAGCTGCCGCCCTAGTTAAGAAGGGGAAGCCCGTGCCTCCCCCAATTCTGGAGCGGTTGGTGCAGCTGGGCCTTTCTGTACCTGGTTTGGATTCGTCGTCGTCGCCGGGGCTATCGGATGCTTACATTGACTCGCCTCATGTTCCCCCCTCTGCATCAAGGTGGGAACGCATGGCTGCCGCCGCCTCCCTCAGGGACCTTGAGGAGGAAGAGGAGGACGACAGCGACGACCCTGCCCTTGACCCTGATGAAATGGTCACCATGTGTAACATGGTCACGGAGTACCTCCAGGAGCTCTTTGTGTCCCCAGATTGCATCCCCCTTCGTGGTATGGTCTCTCTTCGCACGGCGCTGAGTCTCCTGCGAGACCAGCTCGAGCCCCGTCCAGCTGTGCAGACTGGCTCTACTGGCACCCCCGGACATGGATTAGGTGCCCCAGGTCCTCCTCTCAGGACCCCATTTCTCTCAGCTTGGCGGGATGACTTTTTTCCTCCCTCTGGCCCAGTTCCCCCCTTGACCCGGGTGGTCTTCAGGTCCCACCCCCTGTCACCCCTGCCCAGTTGGGCATGCCTGCTCCGGCACAGACGCAACCTGCCCCTTTTCCCCTGGTCACTCCAGCCCGCTGTCTCCCTGCCTCCACCCCAGCCCGTCCTCCCCAGGCCGCCCCCCTTCTTCCTACGCAGCTGCCGCTGCTCGCCCTCCTCCTGGCCGTCTGTCTAGGATGGCTCCAGCTGCTCCCCCTGTGGTCCCCCCAGCTGCCCCCCCTGTCACTGTCTCGGGCACCACGAGACGTGTCCAATCTTGCCTCTCACAGGGCACGAAACTCACGAAGGTCGTCCTCCGCCCCACAGGTGGAGCCGATGCTCCCTGACCTGCTGCCTCCGCCGTTGCTGCCTACATTACGCTTGGGACCTCCAATTCGTTGGTCTCAGCTGCTTGGACCCTCCGTGGGGATTTTGAGGCCGTGCTCAAATTCCCCGCCACTGAAGGTGATGTCGCTGCCGTCAAGGCAGGTCTTCAAGCCCAAATCCCTGGTGATCCCATCCGGCTCGGGCGCCCCACTACCTCAACCATTAAGTTTGTCCACATCCCAACGGCTCGTCCAGACGGCTCTATCAACTCCCCTACGGATTTGCTCACCTCCATTTTGGCCCACCCCAAGTGGGCTGGCGTACAGTTTGCATCGCCCCCGGCTTTTGTCTTCCCCAAGTCCATTGGGTCTGGCCCCCCTTTGTTGGCCACCGTTCGCTGCTCAATCCACGACGACCGTGCAGGATCTTGTGCACACCGTCTCTTGCAGACCGATGTTTCCTTCACAGGAACAGTCCGCCACGCTCAGCCATGGTCGGTCGAGCGTGCCATCCCACAATGCGGGATCTGCCTCTGCTGGGGGCACACCTCTCACAGGTGTGTCTCTCGTTTACCGTGGTGTGCTTTCTGCGTGCACTCCCATCCTTCCACTGCCCATACCGCTGCTGCTGAGCTGGATAGCTCGATGGCAGCCCTGAAGTGCATCAACTGCGACGGACCCCACTCCTCTGTCGACTGTAATTGCCCTTATTACAGGGCCCGCTTCCAGAAGTCGGCGCTGGACTCTTTGGAGTCTGCCTGCATACAACGAGTCAAGGACCATAGGACAGAACGTCAACGCCTGCGTGCATCTACAGCGTGCCCTTCCCACCAACAGCGAGACTCCCGGCAGTCAGCCCCGCTGACTATCACTATCCCGCCCCGTCCCGCCCCTGCCCCCATGGAGGCGACTTCCTAAACGCATCAGTGTCCCGCAGTCAACTCGCAGTGCAGTCCGGTAGTATAGAGTAGTAGCGTCTTCTCTCCCCCTGTAGTAGGTACAGTCCCTCCCAGCCCGCCACGGGCAAATATATCTATAAAAAAAAAAAAAAAAAAAAAAAAAAAGCTTGACCGTCAGCTATCGGCATCGCTCCTACTGAAAAGGGTGCACAGGGCTTACTCCAATAGACATGGCTTCAAGTTGGTCCCCAACACAGATTTGAGCTTGAGATTGAATACCATGCTCGTATAGCAGCACACATCACGAAAACCTGAATTTGGTAATTAAGTCATATTAGGCTGAAATTCCCAACATTAGGTGTATTTCAGTGTTAAGCTGATTAAGATCCCATCCTGTTAATCATTTTCTTGAATTCACATTAATTAAAGCTAAGCAACTCAGCTATTTCTTGCTTTTCACACATACAATGAAAAACTATTCCTGCTATGTGTTGAAACTTTGATAGTTATTATAATAGTTACATTAGATTAGTTACATTCATTACAATAACTAATGTAATGAATATCTTATCTAATATCTTATATAATAAGAATAACTATTAATTAGTGTTTCATATTTAATCATAATAGCTTACATAACATTACCATGTGTTTATGGTTTATCCACTTGCTGCCCTGGCCCTGAGTATTGAAACAATATACAGCAGCACAAGCCATTAGCTAAGTAAGGTTTCAATAACTTACATGGTTAGCTAAGGTTTGCCTTATCACTATGTAGTTTGTTGTAAAACTCAGGGGATAGTCACTCAGAACACCCTCCTTATATATGTTTCAGAAACCCTAACCTAAGTACAGTGTAATCTACCTATTACATAATATCAATCCCTAAAATGAGTCATTCTGAGTCTTCTTCTATTTATATTCCTTCTATGATGTTCTATATGACATCATTTCATTCTATATGATGTTGTATGAGTCATTATGAGTCATAAACATGAGTCATTGTGACTCCAAATGAGTCATAAGTATGAGTCATTATGACTAATCATGAGTCATAACTGTGAGTCATAATTGTGAGTCATAAGTCATATGACTAATATTATGTAAGCTATTTATGATTAAATATGAAACACTTAATTAATAGTTATTCAATCTTATCTTATTAGATAAGATGTAGATAAGATATAGATAAGATAAGATGTTCATTACATTAGTTTTTGTAATGAATGTAAATTATCTAATGTAACTATTATAATAACTATCAGAGTTTCAACACTCCCCCTTGTTGAATATTTTATCAATTGTGTATACCACATCACTCAAGCATTTTATTATGCTTATTCAACATAAGGTTCTTGGTTAAGATATCAGCTGCTTGATCTTCAGTTTTTATATAATAGAGATCAACCAAGTCTTCTTTCATGGATTGTCTGATATAATGATATCTTACATCCATGTGTTTTGTTCTTTGTTCTTGAGCTGGATTAGAAGCCATGTAGATAGCTGCTTGATTATCCATTATTAAAGGAATGGATTGTATATCATATCCAAGTTCATTGAATAAATTCTTTAACCATGATATCTGTCTGCATGCATCTGATGTAGCCATATATTCAGCTTCTGTTGAAGATAATGCTATTGTTTTTTGTTTAGCTGATTTCCAGTATACTGGTGCTCCTGCTAATTTTACAACCATACCAGTTGTTGACTTCCTATCAATTGGATTTGAAGCCCAATCAGCATCAGCATATACAATTAAACCATAAGCATCATGAGCATCATATTTTATACAATAATCTAATGTGCTTCCAACATATTTGATTATGTGTAATGCTTTATTAATGTGTTCCATTGTAGGATTGCTCACAAATTGTGACATTAATATTGTAGCATAAACTGTTGAAACTCTGACAGTTATTATAATAGTTACATTAGATTAGTTACATTCATTACAATAACTAATGTAATGAACGTCTTATCTAATCTATATCTAATCTATATCTTATCTAATAAGATAAAATTGAATAACTATTAATTAAGTGTTTCATATTTAATCATAAATAGCTTACATAATATTAGTCATGTGACTTATGACTCACAATTATGACTCACAGTTATCACTCATTTATAGTCATAATGACTCATGTTTATGACTCATAATGACTCATACAACATCATATAGAATGAAATGATGTCATATAGAACATCATAGAAGGAATATAAATAGAAGAAGACTCAGAATGACTCATTTTAGGGACTGATATTATGTAATAGGTAGATTACACTGTACTTGGGTTAGGGTTTCTGAAACATATATAAGGAGGGCATTCTGAGCGACTATCCCCTCAGTTTTCTAACAAACTAACTTTGAAGTAAGGCAACAGCACTACTACAAATGTAAGTAATTGAATCTTACTTAGTCAGTGCTTGTGCTGCTGTATCTTGATTCAATAGGTTATGGGCCCTGGCAACTGCCTTCAAATGCTCAAGGGTTGGGCATTGTAATGTCTAGAAGGGGGGGTAGTAGTCTACAGTGTAGTATTAATAGTTCAAGTGTGTGATCAGATCAGCTGATGAGATCTCAAAATATCGGAATCATAGATATGGCTGATGGCCCTCTATCATGACTGATGGGATCTATAGCTGATAAGATATGTGTGATCTGTGATTTGACTTTCTCTCATGCCTATGAATGTATGCTAACCCAACTATGGGATAAATAGTTGCTTTATGGTAGCAGGGATACCATTTCTATCACCCTTGTGACAGACTATCTGGGGAGATAGATTAAAAACCTGGTGTCACATATCAGAGTTGTGTGTTGTTGGGAAACAATGAAATCAAAATTCTCCCAGGACTGGCAGGTCTTAAAATATGTTGTGGTTTTGTCATACCACTACTAAAAAAGACATGGGTTTTGGGCCGCTTATGTTATGAGCTCATGCCCCTAACCACAACCTTACAATCCCCCCTAGGGGGCCCACAGGCCTTGTTGCTGGCCAGAGAGTAGAAAGGAGACAAATCAAGATAGATTGGGGTAGAGAGAAACCATCTGAAGTCTGGGGAGACTCCAGCTACATTGTACCTACTTATATACTACTCTATGAGGACCCCTTGTGACTCCCAGACCCATTGGCACTCCCCCACTCTGACTCACTCTTATTGTTCTTGGTGAGCATGTGCTTGGGCGCTGCTGCAGTTGCTGCGCATATGGGCGCATATGGGCATGGCCGCTCTGACTCCACTCATAGACCTCTTCTGGACTGCTCTAGACCCTGACAATAAGGAGCAATGCCTTGAGGCATTGTGCGTTCCCATTGTGATCCTTTATAGACATGTGCGCTGTCTTGCGCCTTTGTCTGATCTGTGATGGCTTGATGTGCTGATCCTCCTGATCCATTGATGCCAAGTGTGATGCCATCAAGGTGGCAATCCACCTTCCTAGTCCGGCCATCCTTCCATATATAGTATTGGATGGTTCCTCCAACCATTGTCTTGCCCTCTGGTGAGCACTCTCATGTGCTGACTCAACTGTTGGTGTCCCATAGTGTCTCATAAGGTCCCTGGCCTGTTATAATGTGTATAGCAGTCATCCCAGATGACTGTAGAGTAAACCAAGTTTGAGGGGCTAGGATTGTGATCCTAACAGCTTATGCGGATAACAGGGTCAATCCCCTGTAAAGGCTTCACGCACCCCCAATTGGCTGTTATGTTATTGCATATATCATAATAACTGTTTTTGTCAGTTTTCTATTTTTTAATTATTTAATATTTGTATAAAGGTCGTGCTGAGGCAGGCTTCCATCATACATGCAGACTATTGTTGGGCAGATGACTAGCACCCCAACTAGATTAGGACGTCTGAGGATGTCACTTACACAGATACATACACAGATCATATATACATACATACTAGTTTGTATGCAGGGAATTTGAAGGAGCCCTGGTACAAGATTGGCATAACAACATCCATATAACCCCAATGAGCCATTTGTGTTGCAGACAAGTCATGATGTATTGTTTCAAAAATAGCACAGCCTAATAAGCACTTTTTTTCTCATGTATCATTTGGAAATAAGAATTAGGCTAATATATTTTTATTTTTAGAAACAAATTGAAATGTCGCACATTTACCAAATTGGTCCTCTTTGCACTCAAATGTTCTATCATGTCTATCTTGATGGGGCTATTGGTTATGAAAATTGCATCAATCAGGGCATCTTAGCTTGGGTCCTGATTAGGAACCAAAAATTGACCAAACAGGACATTCTCAACATCATGAACAAATATGATGCAGATGATATGGCATCATGTAATCCATATGCTTGTCTTGCTTGCCTCATCCATCTGGCACATTCCTGTGCTGGATATAATAATATCAAAGATACCCCTGAGGTCAGGGATATATATCCAGCGATCCGATCTTATGATCTTCCCACACACCAAATTTCCCTTGCCTCTCGTATTGACACATTTGGTTTCATTCTTGATTGTTTCCTGACTGAGGAAGTCAGGGATATCAGCAATAAACCACACATCTTAGGTATCAAGTATAGATCAGATGATGGCATGGCCATCAGCAAGAACAAAGATCTTATCTTGTTGGATCTGTTTGAAAGGGCTGAGGAAGAAGACGGAGAAATTGAGATTGTCACATGTCAAGAAAAGTTATCTGATATACCTGGATTTCCAGAACATCTCGGTCCGAAGTGTCACTATATGGGTTTCGATGGCCACCCTGCACCACAATATGAGTCTTTGAAGAAGACTATTGATATGATGCTTTGAAGGGTTGATGACCCTTATGATCCTAGGGAGCTTTCTCAAGAACTGGCTAGGAAGAGACTAGCCAGAGAACATCCAATCTGGATACATGATGGTGTGTTTTCATATGATAAACAAGATTATGATGAAGTTGTTCATGCATCTGAGATACAAAGGGAGGAGAAAGCCATCAGGGAACTTGAACAAATTCTTGGCAGGGCCAAGTATGAGCCCAAGGTAACCAATCTAAATCAGCTATTCAAATCAAAAACTGATGTCTCTGTGACAGCATACATATCCAGGGGTTGAGAGAACCCCAGTAGTTCAAAGAAGGGAGTTACATCACTCCCCATACAGTCACATTCATCCAGGGAAAAGTCTATCCCTGGTAGCAGGAGAGAGACTGGAGCAGATGCTCTGGAAAGATTCAAGCCCGTCATCCCAATTGAGGACAAAATCAGGAAGTTTGGGGAGCTCAGTCATCTCCAAGGACAGCATAAACTACCAGGTATAGTACCTAGTAGTTATCGTAATTGTACAATTGTGGACCAAAATGGTCCAATTATGAAATTTTGTCACAGTCTGATGAGAACAAAAATCAGACTAAGGATAATTTCCCAACAGTTAAATCTGATGAAACTTCATCAAAATGAGTTTACTCATATGTCTAACTTGGATAATTTTATATATGTTCCTGATGAGATCATCGACATGTATTATCCAAAGTAATCCATTTTTGAAAGAAGAAGAAACCGCATTCACCATCCACAATGAAAACATTGTTCAACAATTCCCAGAGTCTCAAGGATGTATTAATAATACCCCTGAACCAACATTATTAAATACAAAAGAATTATTGCTGAGGATCTGTGAGAAACAGAAAGCTGATGATACAAATCAGGATAATGGTTGGAATGATGAACACAAATCAGATGAATGATGATAAACCTTGGGGATATGGACCAATGAAAGCCTCTGATTGGATTGACAAAAATCAGAAGAAATTGTTTATCCAAAAAACAATATTTTCAAACCAAGGAATCTTCAACAAAAGAAGAGGGTTCATAATTTTCAAGCTCCACAGATCAGATGGCAGAAGAATGTTACACCTATGAGAGAACCAGGTTCTTCATTGAATAGGAAATTTTTAAATCAGGTTCAGGTACTGAATCAAAATCTGATAAGAATATTCATTCTAATTTCAGCGTAAAGCTAAGGAATTAGAACTTGCATTTCTGTTCTTTATAAATGTTAAATATAGGGTTCACAAACAAACACATATCATAAAACATACTAAAAATCATCTATTTGAATAAGAATGGATTATGTTATATGGTTTTGTTTCAACCTCAATACTATAAAAGAACAAGTTTGGCCTATGTATCCTAAATTATCTGAAATCATCTCATATCCTCAACATTGGAGGAGAAATGTTCATTTACTTATGAACATAGTGGGATTAATTATCTTCATTTCACTGAGAATTCTAAATCTAGACTTGCTTGGTGACTCTAGATGATTTTGTTTCCTCTAAAAATAGATTGGTAAATTATATATGTGGAGGAAAAGATGATAAAGAATCACTTGAAAAATATGTTTTGATCTTTAACAGAATAATGGATTATAAAAAGTGGAAGGAAACTTTAATGGCATACTTAGCCATGAAAGGGTATACAAATATGTAACCAGAGAAAAAGAAAACTATCCTCCCATTGTTGATGAAAAATCCAGTACTCTTGAGCAAAAAACATATTGGAATTGAAGTATAAATCTGTTTATGCTGAAAGACTTGATTGGGATGAAAATTCTGCAAAGACAAATGCTATTTATTAAAATGGCATTAGCACCTAATCTATGGTCTTATGTTAAAGATACTCCAGCTCAAACTATTGCTGAATTGGATAAAGTTTTTGGAATGACTGGAATAGCCAAATACTTTATTTTGTACAAAAACATATTCAGTTGGTCTATGAAACCAGGACAAGATCCCATTATAGCTATTTCTAAACTGATGAAAGCTGCTTCCAATCTAGGAACTGAAGACAAATACAAACTTCCAGACTTTGTATTAACATTCTTCATTTACACACTTTGAACCAACAATATGGTACTTTGGTTACTAATATTGTTAATAGCAATATTGATGAATTCACATCAGCAAAGATAGTTCCTAAGATTCAGAATGAATGGAATTTCATGCAATCAAAAGCAAGGACTGGCAGACAAACTGTTCAAATTGCTAACATTGGATCTAACATTAATATGTATCCAAACACTAAACCATCTTGGAATGATCAGCAATCTAGTAATCAATTTCCAAACAACAGGTTTAGAGGAGGATCTTTTAGAGGCAGATTCAATAATAGACAATTGTTCACACCTCATCAAAGCAATAATAGATTTGCTAACAAAGCAAATGCATCTCTTTATATAAAGATTAAGAAGAAATGGAATGCACAGAATCATGATAACAAGAAGCTGAAGAATTAAAGCTTTGCTTGCAGAGTTGAATAAGTATAAACATGAGAATAAGAAAGATTCTCAAACATTACACTTTACAAATAACATGATGATTGAATGAACCGATTCAGACTATAGGAAATATTGAGGAGGAGATACCTGAAATCACATCTAATCATGGTTTATTAGATAAAATAGGTTTTCATTATATAGAAACTGCAATGGCTTATCCTGTGGAATACATCCAAGATGATGTAGTGGATTATGAACTTTCTCCTGAGGGAACAGAGTTTAAAAGAATCTTTATGACACCTCAAACTCCACTTTCACCTATGGCAGAAACTGATGATAGTTCAGTTCCAGATCTTAAATTGTATCAGACAGTAGTGAGGAACACTACAATGATGCAGATGATGGTTATAACAGTGGCATTGAATATATTGATGAGAACATCATAATAATGTTGAAAATATGGATATAACTAACTCTGAGAGTAACTCTGGAGGACCATCTGATGAGGATGATCCATTTGGGTATGTGATAAATTTAAACCATTCTAATTACTTATCTAATACTGTTTTAGTGCTTGATGATCTTACCAATGTAGATGCATTGAACGCATCAGATCAAGCCTTGAGTAACAGTAGATACAATTGTGTATATAGTAATTATGAATATAGGGTTCCTAGTGAACAAATTATGCTCTTAAATAAGAATGATAAGTGGGTAATTGATCTGGAGCTACCAGACATTGTACTCCATTTATAAATGACTTTATGTCATATAAGAAATTTATCACACCAGTTAAAGTTACTACTGCAGACAAAAAATGCAAAAACACTCATTGAAGGCCAAGGCCAAGTATGTTTCCAACATGGAAAACATATGCTAAACTGGATCATATGTTATATGCCAATGTTGCCATACAGAATTATCTCTGTACCACAACTTACTAGTATGAATTATGAAGTATATCACACAAAAACACAAACTATTATACACAAGGGAAACATAATGTTGACAGGATATCCATTAGAAACTAACTCTATAAGTTGGTTATCTACTGAGATTAAAAGACCTTTACAACATTTGTTATTAAATAATAGTTCTAAAACTATTGATTATTTTATTTGGCATCGAGAATGGCACATCCAAGTGATAACATGTTAAGTCATATGTTCAGAAATACTGAAAATAGTTCTAAAGTTAATAAACCACATATGAAAAGCATATGTAAATCATGTATCATGGGAAAACTTTGATAATAGACCATATCACGTTTCAACTAATAGAGCAACTACCTTGCTAGAATTGATACATATGGACTTAATAGAATTACCTATTCAGTCTTACCATAAACAAAAATGGGCTTTATTAATTTTAGATGATTATTCCTCCTTTTCTTATGTAGCATTACTTCAATCTAAGCTGATACTTTTACTGCTATTAAAGCATATATTATATATATTGAGAATCAACTCAATTTCAAAGTAAAAAGTATGTGTTCAGATCAAGGGGGAGAGTTTGTAAATCAAAGCTAAATAACTATTTTCAAGAAAAAGGTATTAAACATGAACTAAGTGCTCCACATGTTCATCAACAAAATGGTAGAGCTGAATGATTAAATGAAACCATTATAAAAAAGCACATACACTTTTATTGGAATCTGGTTGTCCTAAATCATGGTGGTCATTTGCATTTGATACTGCAGTCCACATATATAATTGTACACCATTAAGAAAAACAAAATGGAAAACACCTTATGAAAATATGATGAACAAAAAACCTAACATGTCAAACTTCAGGATATTTGGATGTCTAGCATATGTCTATATAGTAAAAGAAAGAAGAAAGAATAAATTATCACCAAGAGCTGAACCAATGATATTCATTGGATATGAAAGCAAATCATATAAGTTCATGAATGATAAAAATACTATAGTCATTGCTACACATGCCATCTTTGATGAAAACATATTTCCCAAATTAACAAAAGATAAACTTATTCATAAAGATATACCCACATCTTTAGATCTTAAAACAATTCCATCAAACAAGAATTATTATAATCATGACACTACAATCAATGATAAAAGGAATCATTTCATGATTCAAATAATTTAGATGATGATGATTCATCAGATTCAGATGATCATAAGTCTAACAAAGAATTAGACAATCATCTACATGACAGTAATTCTTCATATCATAGCACAAAATCATATTCAGCAGATGAAAGTGATTATGATTCAAATATATCTAAAAGTAATTCATATAGATCAAAGAAGGATTCACATTCAGAATCAGATTTGAATATATCTGATATGTATAAAAGCAAAAGTGATCTTGATGAAGATACAAAAGATCCTGAAATAAGAGATTTTAGAAGAAATGAAGTATTAAAAAGAATTAATGCTAACTTTGAAAAATCAGCACTTTACACTCCCCCACATGTCCTTGTGGAGTCCAGGTAAAGTCCCTGCACTCCAGGACTGTCCAGGTTCAGTCCAGGCACAAGCAAGGTCATTGTAGGGAGTCCAGGTTCAGTCCTTGTGGAGTCCAGGTAAAATATATATTTTGCAAAAACAGTGTTTAGACACATTTTTTACATTCTCCTGATGCTCAATCTAGTTAGTGTACATGAATGTGATGTTTTGGCATGTCTTGGATGCTAAATTTAAGTGACCATGTAGCAGGACTTATATATGTAAGTCTCTGTGGACTCCATGTAGACTCCTGACATTTTGGTCATTGTAACTAACAAATACAAATACAAATATAATTACAGGTTTTCATCACCTTCACCAACCTCATCCTCATCACTTTCACTACCATCTTCACTCTCCCTCTTCCTCCTCTGTCTCTTCAGGACTTGAATTGTATGATAAAACAGCATTGTATGCAAGAACCAGTTGAAATTCCCTGATTTCATCCTCTTCAGAATTGACTCAAAACCACCTAGCCATGCATTCAGTTGCTCACAAGCTTGAGTATTGAATGCTCTCTTATAATACAACTGTCCTTGTGCATTTCTGCCAGTAATGACCAAATTGGGTGCAGAGCCGTTCAGTGGTGCAGGATTGCACCATGTCCTACACAAATCATCTGTTGCACGATGGTTGAGGTAATGGTATGCATCAACAATAAATCTGCTTGTGTCTAGCCACTCCACCAGCCTAGGATCATTCACACATTTGCGCAACACCATGCAAGCCTTGTCAATGCAAATATATGCTGGTCTTTTGTCTTTGTCCTGGTATACTGATCCCAAGAATTTAAGTATGTTAGTTGGTGACTCAGACTTTGTAAATTTATCCCAAGCCACAACAACACCACAAGGAGCACAGATTGTTTCAACACAATATATTCTTGGTGCAGTGAAGCAGTCTCTGCCTCTGATTTCTTGTTCTTCATCATCATGAGGGTGTACCTGGTGAGGTGGATGAGGCATCTCAGGCACTGTATCATCAGGCCTTCTCAAAGCTCTTCTGTAGCCACCCATGACCTGTTTCCTATGATTCAATAGGTGCCTCCTCCACTTCCCTTGATGCTGTTCACATGCAAGTGTTCCTTCTACATTTGCATTTTGACAATTAGCAACATGGCATATACCTCCATATAAGAGTTCATGAAGTGGGCAGTAGACACCACCACGAGCATTTCCCAAGTCAGCATCACAACCTTCAAATGCACAGTGAGTATGTCCCATGACAATACCATCTACCACCACCATTTGCACTGGAGCAGCTTCTTCTTCCACTTGATCAATTTCTTGCATTCTTCCTCGATCATCATTTATTTGGTTTCTATCTTCCATTCCAACCATATCTGCTTCATTTGCATTGGCTTCTACAATCACATCTGCAGTGCTCCTATACTTTTGTGTACACTCAGAGCAGGAATGTTGATCACCAGACTTGATAATACCACCCTCCCCTAAGGCATTGAATGCCTCTCTGGTAACTTCATCAATTGCAAGGCCATCCATGATTGTCAAATTGGTGTCTGAAGCAGAGGCTATGAGTCGAATTGATTCCTGCACAAATGCTTGCCACACATGTCTCCTGCTTATATTTGCTCTGTTATCCAAATTAAAGGAATTATTCCAAAATTCTGCATATGCTGCTGCTGATGCATGAAAATTGTATATACCACTCAACACTGCATTGGAGAATGCCCTGTCCACCCATAGGTTTTGTCCAATTTTTATGTACCTTGCTGAGTTTAGATACACCCTTTCATGCTGGGCATGAGTTTCATGTTTTGCTCTTGCATGATCAGCATAATAAGTAGTCTTGCACCCCTTGCAGTGTCCAGAGAATAGTGGTGTATTGTCATACACTACAAAGTTTTTTATCATCCTTACAAGTGGTACATCCCTTGCTCTGGTCCACTGGTATAATCCCTTCTTTTGGCAAGCCTGTTTGGTACAGATTGGGGTATTTGGACACAAAGTATAAGCTGCTTGGATTTGTTTGTTGGAAACAGGCTTTAATTTGGCTCTGAATCTTCCTGACTTATTGAGTGGGTTTAAGCCTAACAGCCTTGCAAGGGCATCCAGTTTCAACCCAATTGTAATTATGGTCTTTTGTTCTGATCCTTCTGCATCCATGTCTGACTCTTTCAATAGGGAGGCATTTTCTTCTTCCAGCCTTTGTTTCACTGTAGTTGCCAATCCTCTGATCCAGCCAGTGACTAATGTACTATGTTCTTTCACTTGTGCAGCTCTTTGGCTGAAATGCAAGTTCAAAAGGTCTGTATTCTCAGTGATAGTGAAAAGCAACATTAACACTGTTGACAGTGAGACAGTTGAATCAAAATTTTCTTGAATGAACTTGGTGATTTGTAAGAAGGGAATATCTGGGAAGGACTGTTGTTCAATGGGGGCTGCAGCAACCAAGGGCAGACTTGAGATGATCTCCAGCCAGATCCAGAGCACCAAAAACTTGAAGAAAGAATCAAAGATGATAGAGAAAAAACTTGCATATTGATTACTATACACTTCCAGACAGATAACAACACTGTTCCACCTACTTATGCTTCTTTGACTTCTTACCCTCCTCAGAACCTTCTTTGGCCTTATTGCCAGAATCTTCTTTGGCTTTCTTCCCCTTCCCCCTAGTCACCTGCTGCCTTCGTGCCTTTTCCTTTGTCAAATCAGAAAATGTATAAGATAACATTGCTGTTCCCCAGACATCTTCATCAGCTGGACCATCCTTTTCATCCTCCAACCACTCTTGAAGCACAGGATAATGTGCAATGTCATGGAAAGCTGGAGTCATGTAATGATGCCAGTAACTTTTGGAAACAAACAATTCTATAATATTTGTGGCACTGGGCTTCTTAATATCATCAGGCCAGGTTCCATCTTTAATCATCTGCCTAAGGGTGTCCTGGGCAATGAGGCATGCTTTGTACTTGGCATAGTTTAGTTTCAAACCTGGATTCTTTTGTGTCTGAGCAAGATGCTCAGGGACTTTAAGAATAGCAATGAGCTCATTTTTTGACAAGTCCCCTTGCTTTGTGGCAGCTTTGCTCAAAGGGACAGCAGGAACAGGTTGTCCAACAGGTGCTGCCAAGATATCCTTCCCCTCAGCACAAATAGCAAGTGTCAGCTGACCATTGTCAGTTACCCATGAAATATCCTCATCTTCTTCAACAGCATGATTGAATCGACCTTTGAGGTCCCAATTGCCTCCTTCATGAACATAAATTCGATAATTGTTGTGTCTCACAGGAGAATAATTTCTGCCCAGCCTTTCCAAAACTGGTCCCAAGCTGGATTCAGCCCTTGTGCTGAAAGTAAAAATGGCCTTATGCTGTGATGGTTTGAGTGCAAGATCAGAGAATAGTTTGACAGTTCCTTTGGCAGGTATAGCAGGTTCCACCAAGTCATCTGCATCAGGCAGATTGAGTACATTGCCTATTGCCCTACCCCTCAATATGCCTCCTGTGACTCTAGAAGAACCCTCAGGAGGAGGGGAGGCCATATCAATATCTCCACTAGCCCCAATAACCCCAGTTCTGTCAAATCCCAAATCATCCAAGGCAGATGCAATCTGACCAGATTCCTCCTGGTCATTCAAAATATTATCATGTTCCACTTCTTCAATATCTCCCAATGGGTTCTCCTCATCTACTTGTTCAGATTCTGCAGGGACATATTCATCAGTAGTATGACTGTTGGCATCACTTTCACTGCCATCTGTTTCACCTTCCTCCTCATCTACCTGATGTTCACGAAATTGCCTGGTTAGAGTGGCAGGACTGTCAGCAAGAGGGGCAGAGAAGGGCAGGTAATGGGTACTGTGTTTTCGAGCTGGGGGAGCAATTGAGATATTCTTCTTTTGTAGTATCTCTTCTGATCTATAAGGATTCTGTTAGCCTAACAATTACCTTTTATTTATTTCATACCTTGTTGTTTTCTTTGTTTCAATTTTCCTGTTGTTGGGGATGATCAGGTACAGTGAGGTTGACATACAGTGAGGTTGACATCAAATAATTTATACACAGTACAGGTACACAATACATAGTATATAATATAATAGTTGTGATGGTGGCAGGTGATTTGGGGGGGTGGTATAGATTTTTAGATGGTGGCAGGTGGTGGCAGCAGGGGCATGTACAATTTGAGGTGGGGGCAGGTGGGTATGGGTGATTTGAGGGGTGGCAGGCAATTTGGGGGGTGGCATATGATTTGACATGGGCAGTGAACCGTGGTTTGGGGTGGGTGTCGGGTGGTTTGCAGTGGGCGTTCAGTGGCAGGCAGGTGGTGAGGTGGAGTGGCGGCAGGTGGTGAGGTGGTGGCAGCAGGTGGTAGTGGTGGATGACATGGGTGTGGGCAATTTGACGTGGCGGCAGGCGATTCAGGGGGTGGCGTGTTGCAGTGGGCGGTCGGGTGGTGAGGTGGAGTGGTGCAGGTGGTGAGGTGGTGGTGTGGTAGTGGTGGATGACGTGGGCATGGGCAATTTGACGTGGCGCAGGTAGGTATGGGTGGCGGCAGGCGATTTGGGGGGTAGCGTGTTGCAGTGGGTGGTTCGGTGGTGGTAGGTGGTGAGATGGAGTGGCGGCAGGTGGTGAGGTGGTGGCGGTAGGTGGTAGTGGTGGATGATGGGCGTGGGCAATTTGACGTGGCGCAAGTGGGTATGGGTGGTGGCAGGCGATTTGGGGGGGGTGGCGTGTTGCGGTGGGTGTTCGGTGGTGGTTGGTGGGCGGTTCGGTGGTGGTAGGTGGTGACATGGTGGCGGCATGTGGTGGCGGTGGGTGGGCACAGGCGATTGGGCATGGCGTATGGTTCGGTTTGGTGGCGGTGGGTGGGCACGGGCAGTTGGGCGGGTGGCATAGGGTTCAGTTCGTGGCAGGTGGATGGGGGCAATGAGCGATTTGGGGTGGTGGTGGTGATTTGGGGTGGGTGGTGGCGATTTGGGGTGGGTGGCAGTGATTTGGGGTGGGCATGGGTGATGGGCGATCTGAGGTAGGGGCAAGGGTGGGGTAGAATTAATGAGCGAACAATGAAAGAAAAAGAGAAATCACTTACCGAGATGTGGGGGCTTTTGTCACATCCCTGCAGCTCCCAAAGCCTGTGTGGCAGATGCTTGGCTATTGTCGGCATCGTCAGTTGCTTGAAAGAACAATAAAAAAAGAAAAAACCTGTTGTGGATCATTAGTCGATAGAAAAAAAAAGTACCGCACGCTACACACCGTTTGTTTCCTCTCTTTTTCAGTTTTTCCTCTTCTGAATCCTTGTTGTCTGAATCCCCGTCCTTGTAGCCTTCACTGTTATGTTTTTCCTCCTCTTGCTCCTCATGGTGCTTCTTCAACCTTGATCGATGTCTGGGATACAGTGGACATTGTGCACTTGTGACCACTGCGGGTCTTCCTGGGTGACAACAGAGCTGCGCGGGGTGGTGATCGCATGGTGTAGGCTGGATGGGCAATGAGCGTTGGGCGGTTGCGGGTGATGTGGCTTGTGTGTGACAGTGATGCGTGATGCGTGACGAACCACCAAATGAGTGACGGCGCAGTGACAGGATGCCAATGTGTGACATGCGCAGTGATGGCAGTGACAGACTGTGACGAGTCTGTCACATGTGAGTGACAGCTTCAGCAATAGTGTCTCACATATTAGCAGTGCCTGGACTCCAGGGGAGTCCCTGCCCAGTCCAGGTGCAAGGACTCCCTGGAATTGCAGGACTAGTCCTCGCAAAATGCAAGGAAGTCCAGGCACAGTCCAGGCACAGTCCAGGCCCATTTTGGCTGGGGTTGCCTGCCAAACCATGATATGTGAAATGCAAGGACAGTCCGGGCACAGTGCCCGGAGTCCACTTGGACTCCATGAGGACTACGTGGGGAGTGTAAAGAACCTCCCATTCTGCAAAGCTATTGCTTCATCCACTAGCCATGGCCTTGCTACAGTCTCTAGAATTTGCTCTAAACACTGTCCTCACCTCCAAAGTCCTTTGGAGGTTGTCCAAAGAAGCTCTCTCCCACCAACAAACACCATGCCATGCACCTCATCACTTCTAGGAGGGCTGAAACAGCTGTGGATGTGACCAAAGAACTCCAGCTCATTGTTGATCAGCCATTGTCAGTAGATACAGTCAGGTGATGCTTGAAGAGCAGGGAATGAAGGCAGTTGTGAAGAAGAAGAAGCCACTTTTGTCAGCTAGGAGTGGCAGGACTTTGCCTTGGCACACCAATATTGGACTATGGATGACTGGAAAAGGGTTGTATGGTCTGATGAGACTAAAATTAATTGTATTGGTCAGATGGGAGGAAATGGGCTTGGAAAAAGGCTGGAGAGAGCCTGAATGATAGGCTTGTGGAGCACTTTACTCTCCCCCCCCCCTCAAATCTCGGAATCCGAGTGGGTTACGAGGACTCCTCGTATTCCGAGCTCAGAATTCTGGCTGAGAGCCCACTCAAAATGGAACTTGGACTACGAGTGCAGTCCGAGCCCATTCCAAGCCCATTCTGAGCGAGGTCTTTACACTTAGCCACATATCCTGGTGGACTCCGATTGGAGTCTGATCGGACTTGTTATGAGCTCACGCCCCTAACCACAACCTTACAATCCCCCCTAGGGGGCCCACAGGCCTCGTCGCTGGCCAGAGAGTAGAAAGGAGACGGAACAGGGATAGTATTGGGGTAGAGAGAAACTATCTGAAGTCTGGGGAGACTCCAGCTACAATGTACCTACTTATATACTACTCTATGAGGACCCCTTGCGACTCCCAGACCCACTGGCACTCCCTCAGCCTGACTCACTCCTATTGTTCTTGGTGAGCATGTGCTTGGGCGCTGCCACAGTTGCTGTGCACATGAGCGCATATGGGCGCGGCCGCTCTGACTCCACTCATAGACCTCTTCTGGACTGCTCTAGACCCTGACCATAAGGAGCAATGCCTTGAGGCATTGTGCGTTCCCATCGCGATCCTTTATAGACATGCGCGCTGTCTTGCGCCTTCGTCTGATGCGTGATGGCTTGATGCGCTGATCCTCCTGATGCACTGATGCCGAGTGTGATGCCATCAAGGTGGCGATCCACCTTCCTAGTCTGGCTGTCCTTCCGTATATAGTATTGGATGGTTTCTCCAACCATCGTCTTGCCCTCTGGTGAGCGCTCCCATGCGCTGACTCGACCGTTGGTGTCCCATAGTGTCTCGTAAGGCCCCAGGCCTGTTATAATGTGTATACAAGTCATCCCAGATGACTGTAAGGCAAAACCAAATTTGAGGGCTAGGATTGCGATCCTAACATTACCCTCCCTTTAAGGTTTCTCGTCCCGAGAAACCAATGCGTGGCTAAGTCCACCACCGTGGTTGCTGTTCCTGATTTTCTAAAAGAACCCATATCGAATATTAAAGATTCTTGGTCGTCCACCAAGTTCGCTTGTTTTGAGTTTTGATACTCCAGCCCTCTACTGGACGTCGTATAACGTTGACAAATTCCTGATCCTCCCAATAATGATTTAACCCTTGGCTTCCTGCCGGTTACAATCTTGGCCTTTGATCCTTCCTAAGTGCCTACGCTTTAGGCTCCCATGTCATAGACTTTTCATGCTTTTGATAACCCAGCGCCTTACTGGGGCATTCTGTTCAGAAAAGTGAATTTGCCCAAAATTTTTAATTTGTCCTTCAGGCCGTTATTCTAGAGGCATGACGGATATCCTTTGTCATTCCACAAGCACTCCGGATTCCCTTGTGTGTCTCACAATTCGTTCACACACTGCAGGAACCCCTTCGTGTTGTCTCCATTCCTTGGATCTCCTTTTCACCTCCTTTACCCCTTCCTCAAGATTTCTCGTCCCGAGAAATCCCGAGGTTGCTTGGGAGTGCAGCCATTCCAAGGCAAGCGACCAAGTAACTCCCAAAACCAGGCGTGGGCGAATAACATAGTGGTGGAAAAAAAAAAAATTTCCCCTTTTCTGACTTCATATGGCATTTTTCTGCAAGGTTGCCATCCTTCTGCATCGTCAACTAGACCTGCCGACTACTTGACATATAGAACAACCCCTTCAGGCTGTCCCCTAAGCTAAATTCCCTGTATAGCTCCAGTGATTCGTTCCATAGGTCTCTATAATGCCCATGTATTCATCCCAAAAAGTCCGAACCTAAGTGGACTTGAGATCCCATTGAAACAGCATTTTATTTCAAGCAGACTGCTACTGCTTCCAGATTATTTCCACATCCCTCTCCATAGGGAGTATCACTGCTTGTGATTCCGCAAACTTCTGGTATTGACGGTGCTTTTGTTAATCCAGCGCTTTACTGGCATTTCACACATTTCTTTACAGTGGTTGGTTTCCACTCTTCTGTACTCCTTTGGATTTTAACTGGATACATTGAATGTCATCCCTTGTTACTTGTAATCCTTCTGATTAAATCATCCGGGTATAACGTCGTGCAAAGAGAGCATTGTCCTGCTCCCATCCTGAGTTTCCAAATATTTTGCTGATTTCACAATCAGCCGTCTATCCCTGTATTTGTGCCAAGTGATCTAGTTGGTCCCCAAATATTCTCTGCATCGTTTAATCTTTTCAATGCAGTCGATCCTGCATTAGTGATCTTTCCATGGCGTCCACTATTCCCTAGAGGTCTTTCTGGCTCCTACATTTCCGGCTAGACCTTTTAATGAGATGTCCGGCTCATAGACTAAACAAAATCCAGCAAGGCATGCCAGACTTGTTGATTGAGAGAAAAAGAAATCCATCGTTCGTCCTTCGTTGATGGAGTGATAACCGATAACCTGCTTTTGATATCCAGTGCCTTACTGGGTGGCTGTTTGCATGATCCAATAGATCTGATCCCTGATCGAGGGAAACATCTAGAAATTCCTTGCATAGCCTAGTAGAGACCTTATTTAACGTCGCGCCCTAACGACACTCGTGCGATCACTAATCCATGGACCGCTTCCCTTTGTGGTCTTTTATATAGATGGGCGCCCACATTCCGAATGCATCCTGCCGTCCAATAACTATTCGGCTAGACCATTCCTGTTGGAGTCTTTATCTGGCGCTGCCGTTCCAATCCATTTTTTGATCGTTGCGCTCCTGATCATCGCGCAACCCTGTTGATGACTTCTTGTCTCAGGGTCATCTCTTCCTGACTGATGGCGTATGCCTGATTTGATACTGCAGTCGGCTTCTGCATCTGCGATCGACTATCGCGTGGTGATGTTCTTTTATGGCCTCCATCTTTCCATAACGAGTGTGTTGATATGAACTACCCATTTGGTAAGGCGGTCGGCATCCGCCATTGATTACTTTCTTCAATTAATCCTGGGCGCTCCACCAGCGATTAACCTCTTCCTCACGGCCTTTGTAAGATCAATCATACCCCCCTAAGGAAGGAGGGGTGTCGCCTTTTCATCGGTATCCACAATTCCATATGCAGACACACTCCAATGTGGTCAATAACGCACCCACACTTGGATCTTCGATTTAATTCCATCAACTGACCCAATGACATGGTGCCCGGCGCTTCACTAGAGTGTCCTCGTGCTCAGATCAATAGATCCGATACGTAATTGGTATCTCTAGACTGTATGCCTTGATACACGACATGCCAAAGGGTTGTCTTCAACGGTTCCACCGCCTTTTCCGCTGTACTAGTACTAGTGCCTGCAAGACCCTGCCTGGTCGACTACAGCGCGCCCTAGTTCTCGTCTAATACAGTTGTGTTGCCAGTAACCATAATGGTAGTAGTCACTTAACAACGGTTAAGCGAGTCTATCTGCTGGTGGAGTCGAAGGCGATCCTCGAGGCTGCTCATAGCCACACCAACAGAGTGTGTATGAGGTCAGACGATTATTTTTGATGAATTTTGTTGATGTCGCGGGCGATGATGAGCAAGGCGTGCTCGATGCTGTCGATGACGATGACGAGGAGTGTGGTAATAGAGACTTCAGATTATGTTATGAGCTCACGCCCCTAACCACAACCTTACAATCCCCCTAGGGGCCCACAGGCCTCGTCGCTGGCCAGAGAGTAGAAAGGAGACGGAACAGGGATAGTATTGGGGTAGAGAGAAACTATCTGAAGTCTGGGGAGACTCCAGCTACAATGTACCTACTTATATACTACTCTATGAGGACCCCTTGCGACTCCAGACCCACCGGCACTCCCTCAGCCTGACTCACTCCTATTGTTCTTGGTGAGCATGTGCTTGGGCGCTGCCACAGTTGCTGTGCACATGAGCGCATATGGGCGCGGCCGCTCTGACTCCACTCATAGACCTCTTCTGGACTGCTCTAGACCCTGACCATAAGGAGCAATGCCTTGAGGCATTGTGCTTCCCATCGCGATCCTTTATAGACATGCGCGCTGTCTTGCGCCTTCGTCTGATGCGTGATGGCTTGATGCGCTGATCCTCCTGATGCACTGATGCCGAGTGTGATGCCATCAAGGTGGCGATCCACCTTCCTAGTCTGGCTGTCCTTCCGTATATAGTATTGGATGGTTTCTCCAACCATCGTCTTGCCCTCTGGTGAGCGCTCCCATGCGCTGACTCGACCGTTGGTGTCCCATAGTGTCTCGTAAGGCCCCAGGCCTGTATAATGTGTATACAAGTCATCCCAGATGACTGTAAGGCAAAACCAAATTTGAGGGCTAGGATTGCGATCCTAACAGGACTGTCTAGGACTTGAATGTCAGTGTGACACCAGCCAATTTCCATCTCATGTCTGATCAGAGTCTGAGCTTGGAGTCCTTGGACTCCAAGCAGTGTGGGTTGTTGACCACTGGTATATATAACATCCTGTGACATTGTGACATGAGCGCAACACAAGGCTCCATGTGATGGCAGTGACGCGCCGTTTACTGTTTACTACTGCACATGACACACACGTGACTGCCGTGTGTTCGATAGTTGTGATGTGACTGTGGTTGAGTGATGATGGATCAGGCCTCGCCATCTCACCATCGCCACCACCACCATCGTCACCGTCACCACCACCGCCATTGTCACCATCGCCACCACCATCTCACCATCGCCACCACCACCATTGTCGCCATCGCCACTGTTATTGTCGCCGTCCGTCACCACTACCACCACCCCCACTCTCGTCACCGCCCTCTGACGACCACCTCCCGCCTCTCACCACCATCACCCCCCGTCACCACCCCCACCACGTTACCGCCACCACCACCACCGCCCCTCGCCACTCTCGACGACCACCCTGCCACATTGACGGACCCGCCTATTCACCCCCGTTTGCCCACCCACCCACGCCATCACCAAGCACACCTCTTGCTGTGCCGGGGTCCGAACACACCTGTTTGCACCCACAACAGCTCGCTGCTGCATGACGCGAGCACCCACAGGCCCAGACCAATTGTCTGGGCCCCTCGTATGTTTTTTTCTTTTTTATTGCAGATAACTAATTTTTTTTTTTTATTATCGGTTTTTGGATTCGACAGGCCCGTCCACTCACGGCTGCAGCTGCAGCCACCCTTGACCCACGCCTACCCACTTGCGCGTTGCACCCACCCACTCGCACATCATGCCCACCCTCTCGCGCCTCATGCCCGCCCACTCGCACGCCACGCCCACCCATTTGCACGTTGCGCCCACCTCTCGTGCGTCACGCCCACCGCGCCCACCACTCGCACATTGCACCCACCCTCTCGCGTGTCGCACCTACCTGCTCGCGCGTCACGCCTACCCACTCGCAAGTCGTGCCCACCCTCTCGCACGTCGTGCCCACCCTCTGGCATGCCTACCCACTCGCATGTCGCGCCTACCCACTCGTGCGTCACGCCCACCCACTCGCACGTCGCGCCCACCCTCTTGCGCGTCACGCCCACCCTCTCACACTTCGTGCCCACCACTCGCACTTTGCGCCCACCCTCCTCGCACTTTGCGCCCACCCTCTCGCGCGTTGCGCCTACCCTTGCGCGTTGTGCCTACCCACTTGCCTGTCGCGCCCACCCTCTCACACGTCATGCCCACCCACTCGCAGGTTGCGCTCACCCTCTCGCGCATCACGCCCACCCACTCGCACGTCGCGCCCACCCTCTCGCGCGTCGCGCCCCACCCTCTCACACATCGTGCCCACCCACTCACACATCACACCTACCCACTCCTGCATCGCGCCCATCCACTAGCATGTCACACCCACCCTCTTGCGCGTCACGCCACCCACTTGCACGTCGTGCCCCACCCTCTCACACATCATGCCCACCCACTCATGCATCACACCTACCCACTCCCACGTCGCACCCATCCACTAGCACGTCACACCCACCCCCTTCTTGCATAATGCCCACTCCCTCTCCATCATACCTTTCCCCTCTCCCATCATACCCACCCCCACACCATGGCCACTGCCTTTTGTAGTATATATAAATTATGTTGTAAAACATTATCAATTGAATAATAAAAATAGAAATTTTATAAGAAATTGCATATATGAATTAAAAAAACTCTTGATATCTACCTTCTCCACCCCCTGCACACTCTGGTGATGTTTGCTTACCCCTGACAGGTTTCATAGTAAATCATACAGAAAAGCAATGAGGGAATATGGCAGGAAGTTATTTTGACCATGGCAAAATGTAGGAGAGTCTGGGTCAGTTGTGGGATGTATGACTTGGACAGGAATTTAGTTATAGTTACCTATTTACTAAAATCTAACTATGAGAAAATAAAGTAGAGTCCAAGTCATTGTGGGTGATACAGTTTTCCTTTTGTATCAGCTTCCTGACTCAGCAGACTGCTTTACTTCATCACCATTACTCATAACTATGCATGTTTCATATTGGATGCTATCTCTTTTTGTAGTTACCTTTGCATTTCCTTTCTCAGGTAACTACAGCTTTATTTCCCCTTATAGTTTCAATTGTTCTCAAACCATATATAAACCCCATGTACTGTAGAGTAACCTCAGTTCCAACTTAGACAAGTATTGCTCTCAACCTTGTTCAATCTCAACCCTCTCTTCATTGTCCTCAGGACCTTTGTCATCATTTGACTTAGTGACCAGACTCTTCATCCAGTGGCTGGGAGCAGACCAAGACTCTGCTTGTTGCTGTTGACTTAGAATGAACCATGACAAGGGCATCATCCATAACAGTGGGGATGTATATAGATGGAGTCCAGATACCAGTATAGTTTGGTCTATTTTTGATGGTTGAAAAATGTGACATGTTGGTGACAGGTGAGAGAAGTAGTGGAAAGTGGTCTGAATGCATGTCATGATTTCAGTTTGATCATTGTTGGAAAATGTGACATGTTAATGACATGTAAGAGAAGTAGTCTGAAATGGCATATCTTGATTTTGTGCTGTAGTGAATGTGACAAATAGGTAACATGTAAGAAATTTGAGCCAAATGCATGTTGTGATTCTCACCATTTGGATAGTGGAAATATGACATGTGAGAAATGCACACATGTTTAGTCCACATAGACTCTACATGGATTTTCTACATTGCTTTGGTTTTTTCCTGGACTTTGCCTGGAGTCCATGTGGAGTCCACCTGGGTAGGTGCTTAGTGTAAAGTACTGTTCTATTGCCATTGTTGCATTGGTGACAAGTGAGCAGGTCTCCACAGGACTCCTGTCCAGTCCTTGCATTTTTACTTACTACTTTTTTTGCAGCAGTGAACAAGGAGTGAGCAGGGTTCCACAGGACTCCCAGTTCACTCCTGGCTGGATGACTCCTGGCATTTTTGGAATTTTTGCAGTCAATGAGGACTGAACAGGGAGTGAACAGGGAGTCCACAAGGACTCCTTGTCCACTCATGGTTGAAAGGCTCATTTTATGTCAATTTACCAGGAGTCTACAAGGAGTCCACAAGGACATGTGGGGGAGTGTAAAGTGTTCAGAAAGTGTGGAGAGAGAGGATAGTGATAGTGAAAATGAGTGATTGGGTTGTAACTTACATACTTTGTAAGATTAATTAAGTTGTCAGTTGTTCTGGTCAGACTGGGTAAATTTCTTCTCTACAAGTTAATTATGTAGTTTGTCAATCAGAGTCTGACCAGACAGGGCAAATTTCTTCTCTGAAGTTAATTATTCAGTTTGTCAGTCAGAGTCTGATCAGACTATCTTAGTCTTAGACAGTCTGATCGGAGTCCAATAGGACATGTGGGGGAGTGTAAAGTACTGTTCCGAGCCTAGCTAGGACAAATCTGACCAGTCCTAGGACTGGTCAAGCTTGGAGTGTGCTCGGACTACTTGTAGTCCGAGCACACTCTGAGGGGAACCAGTACACAAGCCTCAGATATATATAGCATCTGCTTACATCACATGTGACACAAACGCGCATTGTTGATTGTGACACCGATGTGTTGTTGATTGTGACACTGATGTGTTGTTGATTGTCATGTGACACCACGTGTGCAAATCACATGATATGCCAGCACAGCTGTGCAGTGATTGATCTGATCAGCACAGCCCACCCACCCACCACCAGCATGAACACTCACTCAACGCATTGCGCTAGCCCCCCCTGTCGCTCAACCAAGAGGAACAGAACAGAGTCTGCAGCATCAAATGCCACTGAGAAGAAACAGGCAAAGACAAAGGAAATTGGGAGGAAATCAGGAGCGGTGAAGAGGTGCGCCCGCCGCCAATATTTATTTTACTCACCAGCTGTTCTAATCCCTTCAAATAGGAAGACGTCCGCAGCTCGCATAGCCGAGGACAATGCAGCGGCGAATGATGACCCCAAACTCACCCTGTAAGTCATTTTTTCACTGGTTTCCTCACTATCCCTCTTATTTTTCTTCTTCCCCTCCCTCTTCTACTCCTTCTGGACTTGCAAATGAACATGATTCCTTCGGCGCCCATCCCTACACCAACGCGCTCATCCCCACACCAATGTGCCCTTTCCCTCCTCTGTTGCTTGCCCTCGCCCGCCCTCTGTTGCTCCCCACCCTCTGTCGCTTGCGCACCCTCGCCCGCCCTCTGTCTCTTGCTCCCCTCGCCCTCGCCCTCTCTCCACCGCCCTCACCCTCTCTCCGCTGCCGCCCGCCCTCTCTCTGCTGCCGCCCGCCTCTGTCGCTCACTCACCCTCGCCCTCACCCTTTCTCCACCGCTCTCTGCCACCCTCGCCCTCTCTCTGCTGCCACCCACCCTCTCTCTGCCATCTACGCCACCACCTGCCCTCGCCCTTGCCCTCTATCTGCCACCCTCGCCCTCTCTCCGCTGCTGCCCGCCCTCGCCCTTGCCCTCTCTCCGCCGCCCTTGCCCTCTCTCCGCCGCCCTCGCCCTCTCTCTGCCGCCCTTGCCCTCTCTCCACTGCCGCCCACCCTCTCTCTGCCACCGCCCTCTCTGCCACTGCCCGCCCTCTGTCACTCGCTCACCCTTCCTAGCCCTCTCTCCACCACCCTCACACTCTCTGTCGCTGCCCGCCCTCTCTCCACCGCCACCTGCCCTCTCTCTGCCGCCACCCGCCCTTGCCCTCACCCTCTCTCCACCGCCCTTACCCTCTCTCTGCCGCCACCACCCTCTGTCGCTCACTCACCCTTGCCTGCCCCTTGTCCATTGGACAAGCATATGAACTTTTAGGGGATGGTGGCATCATTAGCATTTCAAGGAAACATAGCTGTAATGAGTGTACCCAAAAATATCGAGAAAGATCTGCCAATCCTGGTGGCATAGACCCATCAGCTATTATTGGTATTGAGGATGGATTAATTGCACCACAATTTCAAACAAACATTGTTGAAAATTGTGCTCCTGTAAAAATGGTTGTGGTGGATGGAATTGTCACAGGACATACTGTAAGTCCACACACTACTATTGCTTAATTTATATTCATGAGTTTCAGTATTGTGGCTATTTGAATTGTACTAGTGACTTGCAGAATCCACGAGGAGGGGTATATTGTGCATTTCATGAAAACTTGGTTGGCAGATTGTGTCATGTCACAGGTTGCAACAGTGTTAAAATACAAGGTACACAAGCATGTGCACAACATCAAGGAAATTGGCAAGGGCATGTCATCAATCACAGAACAAATGTACTGGGGGGTTACAGAAGGTCCATGAGAAGGTTGAATGAGACATGGCCTTGGATGCCTGCTGCTGATCAAGCACAGCAACCCCATGATGTTGAAGATGGTGTTGAAGAGAATGTTGAAGGAGGGCAAGCAGGACTCTTCAGGCCTCCAAGAACCTATTGTGTTGAAACCATTTGTGCACCCTGTGGTGTTGTCATTGCATGGAGAAAGTTCATAAAGTCTGAATCTCCAACAGCTATATTGGAATTTCTGGAGCATGTTTATCCAACTGAGGAGAGTAAACCTGCTTACATTTGTATTGACAAGGCCTGCCTGGTACTTCACACAAGTATCACGAATGAATCATGGGAAAGGTGGAAGAATACCAGTAGATTCATTGTGGATTCTTACCACTATGTTAATCATCAGGCAACTGATACATTGTGTCGTAAATGGTGCAATCCAGCTCCTTTGGATGGATCAGCCCCTAACTTGGTAATTGTGGAGAGAGATGAGAGGGGAAGACCTTATTACAAGCATGCATTTAATACACAAGCTTGTGAACAGTTGAATGCTTGGTTAGGTGGATTTGACAATATTTTGAGGAGGATGACATCTTGGAACTTTCATTTGTTTTTGCATACTATGCTTTTCTATCATGCAAAACATGTTATTGAAAGGCAGGAAAAGAAGGCAGTTGAGGAGAATTTAAAAGACTCAGAGGAGGATTGAGGATAGGTAGAACATATGCATGTACAGTATATTGTGTCTATATATATTACTGACACTATGCAACCACCTTGACATTTGTGAAGGGTTTGACAGGTTCATATCTGTGTGCATCACCACCTCCAAAGTAATATGTGACAACACATATCTGTGTGAATCATCACCTCCAAAGCAATATGTGACAACACATATTTGTGTGTATCATTGCCTCCAAAGTAATATGTGACAACACATATTTGTGTGTATCATTGCCTCCAAGGTAATATGTGATGACACATATTTGAACAATATTGCATGTGTGCCCTGGAGGCTACTATTCATGCATCACTCATACAAACAAATATCCAGATGAGCATGGCTAATCCATGTTGAATTTTACACTATAGCAACATCACCAATGAATGCAGAAACCCAGAAAACCCCAGTAAACATACCTGAAGTTCATCAAACCTCCACAGTGCTTGCAAGCTGGCAAAATGGTTAGAGCATGGCTTAGTGTGGTGGGTACTGATACTTGCAAGTCACACCCATGTTAGGAGACCTCAGAAGAGGTCTAAAGCAAAGGTGTACTCATATGTGTACTTGGACTATGTCATAATTGAAGATAATGCACTTTTAATGCAACTAAGAATGGACTTGGAGTGGGTCCATTCCGAGTCCATTCCAAGTCCATTCCAAGTTCATTCCAAGTTCAGCTCGGAATCCTGTCAACTTGGAATGGACTCGGAATGGGCTCGGATTCTACTTGGATTCCAAGTCCAATTGGTGATAATTTGGAATGGACTCGGAATGGACTCGGATTCCGCTTGGATTCCTTGTAATGAACTCGGAATCCACTCGGAACAGGGGGGGAGTGTAAACTGCTGGGCTTGTGCAGGGGACAGTGAAGTTTGGGGGTGGGTCTGTCATGGTTTGGGGCTGTATGATGTGGGATGGAGTTGGATATGCCACCAGGGTTGGTTCATTCCGAGTTCAGCTCAGAATCCTGTCAACTCGGAATGGACTTGGAATGGGCTCGGATTCTACTCGGATTCCAAGTCCAATTGGTGATAATTCGGAATGGACTCGGAATGGACTTGGATTCTGCTTGGATTCCTCATAATGAACTCGGAATCCACTCGGAACAGGGGGGGAGTGTAAACTGCTGCTTGTGACGGCAGCTTCCTCGGCCTCTTCGGATCCCTCATCGCTCAAGACAACCACTTCCCGCAACTTCACCACTTTCTTTGCACTCCACCCAGCCACTGACACACCACCAATCTTGCATGAGTGCTGCACGTCTCAACACCCCATGCATGCCTTGCTTTTGGCGTTTGCCTGTGGATAGCAAGCCATTTTCAGACGCATGCACCTGCAATCTCCGTCAAAATCTGCTAAAAAGGTAGGAAGCAGATGGCCTTACCTATCACAAGCTGGTTCGTTTGGCGTACTCAACTTTGACTGCTTCGACGGCCCAGCCTCCGCTCCTGCACTTTCCACTCTCATGCGCTTTTGACGCTGCTTCCGCGCCCTTGCTGCCTCCATCTTGTTCACCATGACTAAGTCACTAAGCACAGCCGGATCGTTTGCCAAGACCGCTTTCTCTGTGATAGCTGCCACGGCATGGACAGAACCAACATCAACAGGACTTGCCCCACAGGCCTTGGTTTTGCCTTTTGGACACAGTTTGGGTCTCGACTCCTGTTGCGCACGGGTCCGCTCTTCCAGTATGCGCCACACCTGTAGTGCCTCTGCTTCCACCTCTGCCTCTTTCCGCGCCACTTCCCTCGCTTTTGCCTGATGCCGTTCCTCCTCATGATGTTCCTCATCCTCCCTTGCGTGTCACTCCATGGCCTCCAGTTCTGTGCGATGCCTCACCGCCTCTTCATGCGCTCGGCATTTGGCCTCTGCCTTGCGCACTTTCAGCATGGTGATCTGACACCATTCCTCCTTGTGATGGTTAGTTGTGGCCTCTTCTTGCATACGCCGTTCTTCTTCCTCCTGTGCCAAGCATGCCTCTGTGGCAGCAATAGCATCGTTGAAGTTGATGTCAGTAGGGGAAGAAGACATGAGGTAGGAGGAGAGAGAGATAGAGAGAAAGAAAATTGACAGGGACAACAAAAGCACCTGGGAGATTCCCATGCAACTACAAAGGAAGCTAGGTCTATTCCCATGCCAAAGCTCAAGAGGTCACCATGTCCCATGGACGTCCAATGTCTCAGACCCAAGTCCAGTACCTGCCGCACCGGTTTGACACTCCACACTAGCAACTTACGTGCTACCAGTACATGCTTGTGCTATGGCATATCTCCGCGCCGCAACAGAAGATTACGCCTCCACATCACTGCTGCAAGTCCTACCTGCCAAACTGCACATCCTCCATCACACCAAACTCCATCAATTGATTGTATTTGTACAGCAGACTGACTGAGGGCAGTCAGATTTTTAAGTCCTACCAGCTCCGGGACTATATACGCACTGAACCCATCACTGACAATCTGGCTGATATCTTAGGAGGTCCGCAGTGCTTGCACATCCACACGCAGTCAAGTTGCACATCCGCACACATCCACAGTGCAAGCCACCCAATAGTCGCAGTCATATCCATACCCTTTCACGTTACCAGCGAGTGACATCCATACTTGATGACTACCGCAATGGTCGCCCAATCATCTGAAAGCCGCACTGACTAACAAGCCTTCCTAAATTGGAGGTGTACCACTGCATTTGCCATTTCTGCACTGCCACTTCCACGATAGGCAAGTCTGCCTTCTGAGTACCACGCTCGGGATCCGTTTAGCCGCATGCACATACGATCAGTGGGTAAAGCCAATACCCCACCCAAGATAGCGGAATGAAATCTTTACAGATTGTTGCATCGATCAGTGAAATACAACAAAACAACTACATTGGGCATGAAGGGTCGAGTTCACGGAACAGGTTCACGGCTACCAGGGAATCCATCAGTGCTTATTGATAAGACACTGGCAGTCAATCATCAGCTGACGCTTTCATTACGCTAGCCACCCTTAGGTACAACACCAGTACGGTCAGGGTTTTGCTACAGAGTCACATGCCAAATGAAAATTGCAAGGAATATGCTTGTGCACTAAACCGGATCGGCCAGTGCCTTTCAATTTAACGGATTTGGAAATGCCGTGTGTCCACGAGAAAAGAATTTCAGAGTACACTTGCATCAGTAGGTAGAAAAATGTATATAAACCCTCCTGTTTTGTAGTAGAAATATCATATCATACCCATGCAGTTATCCACTCAAGTCTTGTTCACTCGTGCTCGCTTTCTATTTCTCTCTTGCGTTTGCCTACTCCCTCGTCATTGCAGCCGTTGTCAAGCCCATGTTGTGGAAAAGACTTGTGCTACTCGTCATTGTCACCCGCATTCTGCTACTGTCCTAGTATCTGCTCCAATGTCGACCACAACCACCAACCACTTTGCGTCACATGATTCTTCCGCCCATCTGATGTCCACTATCCGGTGCATTGCATTGCATCTGCAGCGCGCACAAGAGGAACTGCTCCATGCAAATCCGCTCCGCTCTGATCATCTCTGCTACTTATCGCACATCTGTGCAGCGTGACTTCTGACATGGATTGACGGGACATTCATTTCTAGCTCACAACCCTCCCCCTGTCTACCTGTCACTTTGATAGTGTAGAGTGTTATTAATGGTTCCCCAGCAAGCAGTGCTAATGCTATCCCTATAGGAACATCTCAGCCTGCACAGCCAAGTGGGTTCTGTGCATGTAACTTTTGTGGAGAAACAGTGCACTTGATAAGCCACTGTCCAGAGGTAGACAAATATATGGCGAGGGGCAAAATTGTGAAAAATGCTGAGGGTCACATCACATCACCAATGGGAAATTACCTCCCGTGTTTCAACCAGAGCAACACAATGAAGGAAAACATCAATGAGCACCACCAACATACAGACGCGCTGCCCACAGCCTCAAACACCCACCCCACAATGTATTATACCACCCATAGCACCAATACCATAATCGTGCCTGCCATCGCCACCAATGCTGCACCAGTGTTATCATACAGGACCACAGTCGAGGACAAAGAGGACAAAGAAGAGCTGAAACAACTTCAGCAAAGAATAGTAGCACTTCAAACAAAGAAGGTAGTACTGGATCGGGTAGAGATTCTGTTGCGTGCAAAGGGTAAGGAAGCAGTGCCTGCAGGCACTAGGGATGTGGATAAACCAACAGAGATCATATCTCCAGAGGTAGTGAAAGAACAACCAATTATACATCCATTCTCCAATGCCTGCAATGCAAATTACCAGCCACTGCTAGATTGCCTGTTTGGATCTGCACCTAAAAATAGCGGACCTTCCTACACCACCACGTCACCGCACAAAATGAGAAGTTGGTACAAAACCTATTCAAATGCACTTTGCAGAATCACACAGTGCACGTCAGTTATGAGGAGTTATTAGCAGTCTCTCCGGACATCTGCACCAAGCTCCGAGACTACCTAATGCTGCATTGCATTCCCACACCTGCCCAAGCCACCAGCACCAACTTTGCTGATGCACACCTATACGACACAAATACCATCCATGAGATCTACGTCATGCCAGATCTAGCAGAAGTGTTCTATTGCATTGAAGGACCAGGCAAGCCTCGCATGCAAGTCACAAAAGAGTCACATGCAATCTGCTGTGTGCAAGGGATGATAGATGGATGCACTGAGGTAGAGTGTGTCGAAGACCCCGGATGCTCCATCGTTTGCATGTCAGAGGCCATTTGTAACAAGCTCAGAATCACATACAACCCCACTATCAAAATTGACATGGAAGCAGCTAATGGGGAAGTTGACATGTCACTTGGAATTGCCAACAATATATCTTTCTGCATTGGCAACATCAATTTATATTTCCAGGTACATGTTATCCACTTGCCCACTTATGATATCCTGTTAGGCCACCCATTTGATGTCTTGACTCAATCAATTACCAAAACCTCGGAAACAAGGATCAGACCATCACTATTCACAATCCCAACAGTGAGAAAGTAGTAATGGTTCCAACCATGCCCTGCAGCCACCCAAAATATGATATGCAAGAAGAAGAAAAAAAGGATTTTCAAATGACCTTGAGGAATTGATGGAACCTCACGGAGAGGTAGCCTGTATATTATTGACACTGTTACGCAAAAACCCATAGATATTCAGGCCTTTTCCCCCATCTTGTCCTTACAGTCCAACAATCATGTACAGTGACCAGCAAAAGGTTTCCAATGTTTGGTGAAACTGTATTGAATGGCTTATAGCATGAGAAATAAATTATATAAAAGTCCTGAAAATTCATATTACATAGCTTAACATGTATAGTATTAGGTAATACAGCACCATTATGTAATCATTGTTATTGGAGAGAGAATAAAGATTAAACCTCACTGCTCATTGGAAACCTTTTGCTGCTGACAATCATAGACAACAAGATACCTCTTCTAATACTTTGTATACCCTCCCTTTGCCTTGATCACTTTCTCGACCCTTCTAGGCATGCTTTCAATCAACTTCTGACACTCAGAAGCTGGTATTGCTTCCACACCCTCTCAACCCTCTCCCACAACTCCAAAACCCCTCTTGGTGCTGTCTCATACTCTCCCAGCTTCCTCTTCAAGTGGTCCCAGAGATGCTCAATGGGATTGAGGTCTGGTGACTGTGCAGGCCACTTGAGAACATTCATACCATGCTCATCAAACCAATCCTTGGCCTTCTTGCTGGTATGTTTGGGTCATTGTCCTGCTGAAAGATAATGTCAATCCATAATACCTGATGCTTCTCTGCAATTCATCATCCAAGATGCTCCTGTAAAGCTCCCCATCCATCCTACCCTCAACCCTGGTGGCATATCCAACTCCATCCCACATCATACAGCCCAAACCATGACAGACCCACCCCCAAACCTCACTGTCCCCTGCACAGCCCAGCAGTTTACACTCCCCCCCTGTTCCGAGTGGATTCCGAGTTCATTACGAGGAATCCAAGCAGAATCTGAGTCCATTCTGAGTCCATTCCAAATTATCACCAATTGGACTTGGAATCCGAGTAGAATCCGAGCCCATTCTGGATCCATTCCGAATTGACAGGATTCCGAGCTGAACTTGGAATGAACTTGGAATGGACTTGGAATGGACTCGGAATGGACCCACTCCAAGTCCATTCTTAGTTGCATTAAAAGTGCATTATCTTCAATTATGACATAGTCCAAGTACACATATGAGTACACCTTTGCTTTAGACCTCTTCTGAGGTCTCCTAACATGGGTGTGACTTGCAAGTATCAGTACCCACCACACTAAGCCATGCTCTAACCATTTTGCCAGCTTGCAAGCCTGTGGAGGTTTGATGACTTCAGGTATGTTTACTGGGGTTTTCTGGGTTTCTGCATTCATTGGTGATGTTGCTATAGTGTAAAAATTCAACATGGATTAGCCATGCTCATCTGGATATTTGTTTGTATGAGTGATGCATGAATAGTAGCCTCCAGGGCACACATGCAATATTGTTCAAATATGTGTCATCACATATTACCTTGGAGGCAATGATACACACAAATATGTGTTGTCACATATTACTTTGGAGGCAATGATACACACAAATATGTGTTGTCACATATTGCTTTGGAGGTGATGATTCACAAAGATATGTGTTGTCACATATTACTTTGGAGGTGATGATTCACACAGATATGTGTTGTCACATATTACTTTGGAGGTGATGATTCACACAGATATGTGTTGTCACATATTACTTTGGAGGTGATGATTCACACAGATATGTGTCATCACATATTACTTTGGAGGTGGTGATGCACACAGATATGAACCTGTCAAACCCTTCACAAATGTCAAGGTGGTTGCATAGTGTCAGTAATATATATAGACACAATATACTGTACATGCATATGTTCTACCTATCCTCAATCCTCCTCTGAGTCTTCTAAATTCTCCTCAACTGCCTTCTTTTCCTGCCTTTCAATATGATAGAAAAGCATAGTATGCAAAAACAAATGAAAGTTCCAAGATGTCATAAAGTCGTGCATTAGCTTGGTTTCTTCAGGCCATAAAAACTTGCTGCCGTGCTCTTTCTCTAGTGTTCTCTTGCGCTCCCCTGTATAACGCCCGCATGGCTTAAACTCAGGTGGTCTCATGCTTAACTTGGGTAACTCAGCGAGTGGATTGCCCTTAATCTCTCGAATGATACAGAATTCCTTGGGTAGCTGGCTGATGACCGGCTTTACTTTCTTAGTGACAGGTTTATATTTTTTCTTCTGGGTGGATAGGAAGACAGGTGATACGTTGTCATGGCGCGGATTTGTGGATGTATTAAGCTTGTGCAGAAGTTCGCGTGGAGTGGAAGTGGAAGTAGTGGAAGTTGCAGAGGCGGACGTAGTGGAAGCCAAAGTAGTGGAAGCCAAAGTCGCATGGGTGGTGTTATTGTGGAAGACGGTGGCATTTAGATATGTTTGAGTGAGCGGATCGCAGTTGTCCATGCTGACTTCTCGCAGACTTAATGCAACACCAAGGTAGAGATGAACTAGTTGATTATCGGGAGCGGTCAGGGTATATACATTTTTGGTGGACTGTAAAGAAGAGACAGAAGAATACACTTGAATATCTATGGGTTGTTTGGCATGCAGGTCAATAGTCAAGATACAGGCTACCTCTCCGTGAGTGTCCATCAGTTCCTCAAGGCCATCTGAAAATCCTCCTTTTCTTCTTTGCACATATTGTACTTGGGACGGGAGTACTTTACACTCCCCCCCCAATACCACGTGGAATCTGTGCGGAATCCACGGAATCCATGTGGAATCCACACCATTCCGTGCATTTGGCCTTTGTGCTGCATTTGGCAGTGTGGCTCCATGTCTGTTCCACATCCATTCTGTGTGGAATGTGCATGGAATGTGGAATTTCTGTGGAATGGCTGTGCGGAATATTCTGTGTGGACTCCGCACAGCCTCCTCACATAACATTCACCATGACAGGTCACACCCTTGCTCAATCCCACTGTCACCATGACTTGCACCTGGTTGCAGCCCAGCATCACCACCATATTGCCACCCAAGTCAAGGAGTGGTAGGAAACAGGCCATATCAGCAGCATCTGACCGATCGGCCAAGAAGAGAGCCGCAAAGAAGCAGTGGAAGGATGAAGATGAAGAGGAGATGCCTGTCACATCAAAGGGCAAGGGTATATGGTGCGTGGCCTTCTTTTTTTATCCAACAAACTCACTCATTTTTGCAGAAAAACCTCTGCTGCCCATACTCGTGAAGACGAGGCTGCCTCTAGAGCTGAAACAAGCAGGGGCACTCTTGCTGTGTAAGTACTTTCTCCTTTTTGTCACACCTTCCTCATGTATGGGTTTCAAAAACACCTCCTCACCCTCCTACATCAACCATTGCCCCGCCCTCACAATCTCGGAAATGCCGCCTTGCCCTCGGAAATGTTACTCGCCCTCCTACATCAACCATTGCCCCACTGTCATGACCTTGCAAACACCACCTCGCCCTCGCAAACACCACGTTGCCCTTCTACATCAACCATCGCCCTGCCCTTGCCACCACTGCACACCACTGCCACCCGACGCTGCCGCCCTCCTACGTCAACTGTTGCCCTGCCCTCACAACATCACAAATGCCACCTTGCCCTCCTACACCTGACATTGCCCTGCCCTCCTACGCCAACCATCGCCCCGCCCTCGCAACCTCGCAAATGCCACCTCGCCCTCCTACACCTAACATCGCCCCGCCCTCCTACACCAACCGTTGCCCCACCTCCTATGCCTAACATTGCCCCACCCTCCTATGCCAACCGTCGCCCTGCCCTCGCAACCTCACAAACGCTGCCTCACCCTCCTACGTCAATTGTCGCCCTGCCCTCACAAACACCACGTCGCCCTCGCAAATGCCACGTCGCCCTTCTACATCAACCCTCGCAACCTTGCAAATGCTGCCTTGCCCTCCTATGCCTAATGTTGCCCCACCCTCCTACACCAACTGTCGCCCCACCTCCTACACCTAATGTTGCCCTGCCCTCCTATGCCAACCATTGCCCTGCCCTCACAACCTTGCAAATGCCACCTAGCCCTCCAAAAACTGTTGTCCTGCCCTCGCAACCTTGCAAATGCCGCCTCACCCTCCTACGCCTAACATTGCCCTGCCCTCCTATGCCAACCATCGCCCTGCCTCCTACACCTAACGTTGCCCCGCCCTCCTACGCCAACTGTCGCCCTGCCCTCACAACCTTGCAAACGCTGCCCTTGCTGCCTACATACCCTTTACTTGTCATATATCTATTTATTTATTATAAAATATTTAAATGTAACTAATGTCTACAGTGCCTTGCAAGTCCTTGAAAGCAGTGGTATTACTGTTGCTCCACCTGAGCGACCACGTTCAGCAACAGTTGCTTTTTTGAAGACCAAACCAAGTCAGTCAACAGGACATGTGCGACATACTCAAGAAATGCAAGGTAATTATTATTATTAGTGCAAGGCAGTAGTACCTTCCACTAACAAATTGAAGCCCTACCTTCTGAAGATGAGGGAAGCAGTGGGAGTGAGTATGAGCAATCCAGCAGCAGCAGTGCAAGTGAAGAAGAGGAGAGTGAGGTGAGCAAGGTGCTGAGAAGAGTGAAAGTGAGGCAGAAAGTGGAAAGTCCAAGGTGACAGCCATATCCAGTTACATAAGGACTTTATTCATAGTTGGGCAGATTGATACTCCTGAGGAGAAGGAAGAAGCAGCCAACATAGTTGGATTGTCTCAGGTATGTTTTATGTATAAATTAGCAACATCCAGCCATAATTTGGCTCAGGTTACTATCTCAGAGAAGGATAATGAGATAATGGTGGAAATGGGGGATTTGAGGTATTTCTTATGATGTTGACTTTTTAATAATCTTCTTGACATTGACAAGGTTGATGGGGGTTCCCCTGCCAATTTATTTGGTCAAGGTGAAGGTGAGTTATCTTAAAATCATTCAATAGCTAATTATAGCTCACATGGCAAATCCTTCAGATCTTCAAGGTGCTTCTCGCACCACAGGAGGCCTTTTTTGTGGAAAGGCCCATAGTAATGTTTTTAATGTTGGGGATGCTGAGGATGCTTTACAAAGTGACATTGGATCATTGGATGGGAAAATCAAGGTCTTCAGTCCTGGAGATGATCCTGCTTCCAAGAAGGCTCAAATGACAGTAGGGTAAAGGTGAAGGGAACACTGACCCCAGTCCTGACTCAATTTGCAAAGCTCTATTCACCTGTCAAAAGTAAGTGGTTCATTCATTTCCTTTACCTGTCATAATCACTTTGATTTACAGGTAAGAGGATCTTTGTGTATGAAGATGGTGATTGGAGTGTCAAGGGCAGCTTCAAGGTTGCATTGGAAGGTAATGATCCAATTCCAGGGAAAGAGAAAGTGGGGCATATATCCTTTATGTTGCCTTGGTATGTAACTGTTCATGTTCAAATAGAAATGTGACTTGTTACGACTTTACAAATTTCGGGCTATTTTTCCCTATTTTTATCTATTTTCTCTGGGGCCCTATGGATGCATAGGTATACAGGACTCATAGGCGCCAACCCCTATGTCAAAGCACCCATCGGTTAGGTCAGCGGTTAGTCAGCCAGGGGCTGTGCCGATAAGAAGACAATAAGGACCGGATGGGGACACGGGCATCGCGGGAAGGCATAGATAGTCGCCATGGTTCCGTTGCTGCGCGTGCATAGCCCTAGGGGCATGAGGCTGCTGCGCACAGACCATGGTTGAGGTATATAAGGTGGTGCGTTGTAGGTAGGAGTCTCTAAGACTCTAGATAGTTTCCTCTCACCAGGTCACTATGCTATTGTGTCTATTAGCTTTGTCTCTAATATCATCTCTTCTCTGGAAGCTTGTGGTTGTGTGGGATTAGTCCTAACATAATCTAGAGTCTTCTAACCACACCCTTTGTCATTTGCTACAGCGCCGAGCACGTCTTGCTCGTTGTCGCTCACAGCGTCGAAGCAATCCACCAAAACTTTTTTCGTCTGACAAGGCGCTTGTTACACCACGAGACAGTCTTCAGCCTTGATCCGACATAGTCAACAACTGGGTCACGACTGACTCAGGGAACACTCTGTCTACAAAAAAGTTCTAAATGAGAGTAGTCACGTGCTGGGTTTGGGACCAGGCAGGGTCGCCCCGGGCAGCTACATTAGGACTTTGGAAAAGCGCAAGGAACGCGTGAAAGCAATCACTTGTGGTGACCTGTATCAAGGCATACAGTCTCTAGACACCAATCACGTATTGGATCTTTTGATCTGAGCATGAGGACACTAGAGTGAAGCGCCAGGCAGCACTGCTTGTGGTCAGTTGGTGGAATCAAATTGAAGATCTGAGTGTGGGTGCGTTATTGACCGCATCGGACAGTGGCTGTATTAGGAAGTACAGTTATGGAAGAAAAGGTGACATCTCCCTACTTGGGACGTCATCCTATTTTTGGAACACACTAAAGGGATCTGGGATCCAGGAACAATGACACAATTGTTCAACTACGTTTTGCCAAGGGCAGCTATGTCCTTGATGGAGATCGGGAAAATTTTCGATCTAGAATGGGCAGCGGGGTGCCCTTTGCCCCAACAACAAACTGAGTCGGCCAAGCTGGTCGACTACAGACAACGAGATGTGCACGTCCATGCGTGGTATTTTTGGCGCAAGGAGCAGCGCCATTTGGAAAAGCTCAGGCTGCATAGGGCAGCATATGAAAGACAAGTACTTGAGGAAGCGGCATTCTGCGAGCAAGAAGAGGCATGGGAAATCCTCATGCAAGAGAAGCGCGAGGCGCTACAACAAAAACGGAAGTTCCATCAGATGGAACAGGAACTGGAAGCTGATCGCCGAGTGCTCAAGCAGGTGCTTGAACAGCTAGTGGATCAACCGGACGTCAGGGAGGCGGTGTTTGATTCCCCCTCCAACATGCTGCTTCTACTACAAGGGTTCAACGTGTTCACCCTGAAACACGATGGTCTGGTCCTGACGGCGAAGGAAAGGAACAAGATGCATGCCTCAAATGGCAACATCAAGGTCAAACACTTGGGCCGCATGACGCGGTATGCCCCCTACATGTACGAATGGAGGAAAGGGCCATCGAGCTCAGCTCCAGTCACAGAGCCCAACTCTTTGGAAGATCATACCGGACCAGATAATGATGGAGTAATGCTTCCCGAATGGGAAGACTTCATGGACTTGCACCTGGCCGATTGGGGAATTCGGACTAAGAAAGAATATACCGATCACTGGGTCGAGAATCAGGAATGGGTCATACTGCCAGGGGTCCCAACGAATGAGGATCGACCTAACTATCATTGGCAAAAACCGGGTTATTGCTACATGTACCTGTTCAAGCCGGAGTACTACAATCTGTACCACTGGCCCGCCTGGCCCACAGTCACCAAGATAGTGTCTTGGAACACCGAACTCCAAAACCCATTCGCTTGTTTTAGTCTCCAGGACAATTGCCAGCGTGATCAATTTCATGTACTTGAGGAGTTCATGATCCGGCAAGAGGATGGCGACAATATCTGGGACTGGGGCAGTATCGATGAGATGGTTGCGAGGGGGACATACAATAAACGAGCTCAATGGGGTGGCAAGGGCTTCTTCTGCCAAAACAAGAAAAAGAAGAAGGCCCAATCCTACACAGGCTCAACCCTGTCCATTAAGTGTGAAGGAGGTGACGCGGAACTTTCCAATGTCCCTGTACACACGAGTAAACCCAACCCAGTCTTGTACCTGATCACTGGATCTACGCCACCCAGGACCTCGAAACAGTCCACACCACCTCCAGTTCCGCCGAAGGTTCCCACATATGCCGAGGCAATCAAAGCTAAAAAGGCGGAGTTCAATGCAATCATGCGTACCCGCGGCGGAGATTGGAACTGGCACGACGGACCAGTCACAATGGCAGAGGACTGGATGATTGAAGCAGAACCCAGTAATTTGGATCAGGCACAAAAATGGCAAGAAATAGATCATTGGTGTTGGACAGTAGCCAATGAAGTAGAACATGCGTATCCATATCCTGTAGCCAAATCTAGTAGCGAAATCCTACACCCGGACATCCCAGGATTCTGCTATTTGGTGATGTTTGAGAAACAACACTGGAACAAGTTTGAGTGGCCGGCATACCTGCAGATCCAGGAAATTTATCAGTTTGACTGTCGTATGAGGGACTTGCAGGCAAATGTAAGAGCCCAAAAGACTTATGGACAAGAAGTATGCATCCATGTAGAACGCGTGTCTCAGGGTCTTAACGCTTGGACTCAGATGGAGGATTGGATCCTCAAAGGATACGGGCAGTATCATGTTGGCACATTTCAATGGACTGTTCAAATGGCCATAGGACTTAGGGATTTCCTAATCGGATACACGCAGGTCATGCCACATCCCTTGCCGCCGCAAATTCCCTTGACCGGGACAAACCAGGACGACGTAGCAGAAAGGCAACAGCAAATCGATGATATTGAGGAGTCCAGAATGGCAACAGTTAATGGCAACAGTCAATGGCTTTGGACAACTCCTTACTAACGTCCTGGAAGAGTGGCAACGTACACATCTGCATCCAACACCGGCTCCTTTAACAAAAGCCAAGATGCCAGATCACTTCGAGGGCAATCCTAGCCAAGTTGATAATTGGCTGCACATGATGGAGGTCTATTTCACGTTGGCACAGGAAACAACGGTCCGGAGACGCATTGTTATCTGTTTGTATCGTACCAGAAAAGGCAAAGGCAACTGTGTGGGAGAATGGGCCAGAGTAAAACTCCAAGAGATCCAAAAGGCGGATGAAGAATACAAAAGAAACCATGCGCGCACACCTACACGCTATCCTTTGGATCTAACATGGGCGGAAGTTAATAATGGGCATCGAGCTCCATTACAGCCTGAGGACCAACCATTGCAGTGGACATGTCCGCCTAATATGAATAAATATCCATGGACAACCTGGGCGGCTTTCAAAACGGAAATGCATGAGTTCTTCATGTCCACAGAAACCAAACAGCATGCAACAGATGACTCAATGAAGTTGGAGCAATGGAATACTCCAATCGAAGATTACATCATTAAGTTTAACGTGCTATCGCCATTGGTTGGATGGGGGAAAAATGCACTCAAGGATCACTTCCTGAATAGGATCAATCCTGCCCTGGGTGTGGAATTGATCAGGCATGGGAACTTAGCGGATGATGCATCCCTGAAAACAATTCAGGATCGGGCGGTACAATTGGCGCGGGTATATCACAGGGCAAAAGAGGCATACGGCAAGAAGAAAAGCCGTAATGAGTATAAGGAGACGCCGGTGGCTAAAGAAAACAAGGCCCCGATACAACATAGTATGCCCACTATGTCGACATCCAGCAGAGATCCAAATGCAATGGATGTGGATAAAGCGAAACAACACACAGGGGCATGCTTCAATTGTGGCAAAGAAGGACACTTTGCCAGAGACTGTCCAGAACCTAAGCGGTTCAACAGGAAAGAAAAAGGGAAAGGCCGTATCCGAGAGTTGAAGGTAGAGGAGCTCACTGAGGAGCAATGGAAGGAGTATGGCAAAGAAAAGGGTTTTGGTGACAGCCAGTAGGCAAGCGCTCCGTGCTGCTGGCTGATAAAGTTTTGATTCAGGACAAGGACTCATGTATTAGTATACCAGAGTTGCTATATGAATGTTCTTCACATGTCCATTGAATCCGAAACTTGAGTGTGAGCGTAAAACCTAGAATTCCAACTTGGTCCCCTGCATGGGTACTAAGGCGGATTTGGCAACAGGACAAAGACATGGCGGTGCGGTGTCTAAAGGAATGGGTTCACAATAAATGACTTGACAAAGCAACTGAAAACTTGGTTAATGAATTAAACCAACAATCAGAAACAGAGGTGTTGTGGAACCTAATACAGTTAAGACAGAGCGTCATCAAAGCATCAGGATGACAAGAAATGAATTTAAAAGGAACTATTACGACTATGGACACCGGGGTGCAAATCAATGTTATTGCATTAGTGGATTCCAGATGCACAGGGTCCTGTGTTAGTACAGAGTTTGTGGAACGACACAAACTGAATAAGTGAAAGCTCCTTCGACTGATGCCGGTTTACAATGCAGATGGAACACAAAATGCATTAGGGAGTCTCGAGTATATGGTTCAATTCAAATTACAGATAGGAAGCCACAAGGAGATTATTGAGTGTGGGGTCGCGGGATTAGGGAAAACTGATATCTTCTTGGGACACGACTGGTTGCAGCATCACAATCCAGTGATGGACTGGAAGAAACAAGAAGTACGATTCACCAGATGTCCAGGAACGTGTTGAGATCGTTCCCATGTGGAAAGTCTGGAAGACAAGGTGGACCCAATGGAACCATTAGAGGAAGGTGAAAAACTCCTAGCAGTCCATATCGAAGAGCCTGAACTCAAGCTATGGTCAGTAGCAATGGATATTGCAGCTAAGGAAGCTGGTGTGGCAAAAAGGCGTTCCTTAGAAGAAGTAGTTCCAGAGCATTATCTTGGACACCGGAAGGTTTTTGAAAAAGAAACCTTCGACGAACTACCACCCAGACGCCCGTGGGATCATGCGATTGAGTTGATACCAGGATCCAAGGCAGTGGATTGTAAGATTTATCCACTCAGTCGGGATGAGCAGGCTCAGTTGGATGAGTTCTTAAAAGAAAATTTGGAATCGGGACGAATCCAACCTAGCAAGTCACCCATGGCCTCTCCGTTCTTTTTTGTCAAGAAAAAAGATGGGAAACTATGGCCAGTTCAGGACTACTGGCGGCTCAATGAAATGACAATCAAAAATTGGTATCCACTACCACTCATTGGAGAATTGGTCGACAAGTTGTCACAAGCCAAAGTATTCTCGAAGATGGATATTTGTTGGGGGTACAACAATGTCCGAATTAAGGAGGGTGATGAATGGAAAGCGGCCTTCCGGACCAATCGCGGACTGTTTGAACCACTGGTTATGTTTTTCAGATTAACGAATTCACCGGCAACATTTCAAACCATGATGAATGACATATTCCGAGAGGAAATTGCCGAAGGATGGGTCGTTATTTACATGGACGACATTTTGGTGTTCTCAAAGTCTTGGGAGGAACATACCAAACATGTGAATTGTATTCTGGCAAAACTGGAATGTCACAAACTTTCTTTGAAACCGGAAAAGTGTTGGTTTGACCAACCACAGATTGACTTCTTAGGATTGGTCATCAGTACCGACTCAATTCGAATGGAAAAGGGCAAGGTTGAGGCAATTACATCCTGGCCAGAACCAACCTGCAAAAAGGAGCTGCAGCAATTTTTAGGCTTCATCAACTTTTACTGACGTTTTGTACAGGGGTTTGCACAGGTGGCTAAACCACTCACTAAGCTGACGGGCAAGGTTGACTGGTTGTGGATGGAAATTCAGTCTGTGGCCTTTCAGGGACTGAAAGACCTTGTGGCGAGGGAGGTTGTACTTAAAATTCCAGATGATGAAGGCCAATTCCGAGTTGAAGTGGATGCCTCAGATTTTGCGATTGGCGGAATTTTGTCTCAGCAAGGAAAGGACCAGCTATGGAGGCCGGTGGCTTTTATTTCCAAGGCTCTCAATGATGCAGAATGAAATTATGAGATTTATGACAAGGAAATGTTAGCGGTGATGCACGCATTTTATGAATTGTCCCATTATCTTAAAGGCGCAAAAGAGATGGTAGAGGTTTGACGGATCACCAAAATTTGACGTACTTCCAAAAAGTGCAGAATCTAAACTGAAGACAGGCACGATGGGTTACGGACTTACAGGAGTACAACTTTGTCATTAAACATTGTTCAGGCAAATCTAACTCCAAGGCCGACTTACTGTCACAAAGAGCTGGCATGAACGGGGCAAATGACAATGAAGGTGTCATCCTCCTAAAGGAGCACCTATTTGTACGAATTCTGGATGACGACCGAGCCATTGAGGAACTTCTGAAAGATGTTGCAAAGATGACAAAACGGCAATGGGAGTCACAAGTGCATGAAGGATTGGAGAAAGGGGACCCAGACTATGCCATTAATAAAGGACTGGTGCAATGGAAGGGGCAAATTTATATACCCACCAACAACCAACTTAGAGGGGAACTGATCGGATTAATTCACTCGTGGGGACATTTGGGAGTAGTCAAAACATTGGAGTTGATAACTTGGGACTATTGGTGGCCGAACATGCGCAAAGATATTGAAAAATATATCCCTGGATGTGAAACTTGTCAACGCACTAAACCAGATTGACAGGCTAGGGCGGCACCACTTCACCCAAATGAGATTCCTTCAGAACCATGGGAAATTGTATCTGTTGACTTAATTGGACCACTACAGGAGTCCAAAGGCAATGGTATGGTTATGGTGGTGGTGGACCAATTAACCAAAAAGGCATATTTCCTTCCTACAACGTCAAATATTACATTGCAAGGAGTGGCAGTCTTATTCAGAGACAATGTATTTTGGGAGCATGGAATTCCTAGGAAGGTCATTAGCGACCGAGGACCTCAATTCGTTTCCAAATTCATGGATGACCTATACGGAATGCTAGGCATCAAGGCAAACCAGTCTACTGCGTATCATCCACAGACAGATGGGCAAACAGAGCGTGTTAATCAGGAAGTCAAGGAATTCCTGACCATGTTTGTGAATCACCGTCAGGATAACTGGAGTGACTGGCTGGCAGTAGCGCAATTTTGCCACAATGATTGGGTGCACGCATCAACAGGGTACTCGCCATTCTTTATGAACAACGGATGGCATCCCAACAAGGGCGTAAATCCGCTACATACACCCACAGTAGTGGCAGTTGAAGACCTAGCAAGCAAGTTGAGGATGTGCACACTAAGGCCACGAAGGTGTTAAATAAAACTGCAGAAGTCATGAAAAAATGAAACAAAGCGCCAGCACAGGAATACAAACCTGGGGACAAGGTTTACCTTAGTACTGAAAATCTACCCACTATCCGTGCTACCAAAAAGCTGATGGCAAGTTTGTCGGTCCCTTGGAAGTCGTTAAGAAGGTTGGTGCGTCCACATATCAGTTGAAAATTCCTGCCTCCTGGAAGGTCTACAATGTGTTCAATGAGATCCACCTCAAACCATACAAGGAGCCTGTTTTTCCCACTCAGAAAGACAAGGTAGCTCAATGCAAAGAGTTACAAATGGTGGAAGAATCCCAGGATGATGAGTACGAGGTTGAAGAGGTTATGGACAGCCGAGTCAGCGGACGTGGAGGTGGACGCTTGGAATACCTTGTCAAATGGAAAAATTATCCAGTGGAGGAATCCACTTGGGAACCAGCTGAAAACCTTGATAATGCTAAGAAAGAGGTTCAGAAGTTTCACAAGGCAAATTCTAGCACTCTGCGTCAACTGGTTAACGTACGCGATATGGATTACCGGCGATGGCAGAATCATACCCAGGTGCATGTGCCCAAATGTTTGTTTGGATGGGAAAATGGCAAGTTTGAAAGGGAATACCTTGAAAAACTTAAAAGGAACTGGCAGCGGTGGAAAGGCGACCACAAGTTGATTTATGATGAACCAGATATGGACCAGGCGTTTGCAAGAGACCTTGCAAGGATTCCTAAGACGATATCCTCATGCTGACTTCCCGGGACGTGAAGTCTTAAGGGGGGGGGGGGGGGTCATGTTACAACTTTACAAATTTCGGGCTATTTTTCCCTATTTTTATCTATTTTCTCTGGGGCCCTATGGACGCATAGGTATACAGGACTCGTAGGCGCCAAGCCCTATGTCAAAGCGCCCATCGGTTAGGTCAGTGGTTAGTCAGCCAGGGGCTGTGCCGATAAGAAGACAATAAGGACCGGATGGGGACACGGGCATCGCGGGAAGGCGTAGATAGTTGCCATGGTTCCGTTGCTGTGCGTGCATAGCCCTAGGGGCATGAGGCTGCTGCGCACAGACCATGGTTGAGGTATATAAGGTGGTGCATTGTAGGTAGGAGTCTCTAAGACTCTAGATAGTTTCCTCTCACCAGGTCACTATGCTATTGTGTCTATTAGCTTTGTCTCTAATATCATCTCTTCTCTGGAAGCTTGTGGTTGTGTGGGATTAGTCCTAACATGACTGAAATTACTCTATTCAGGAGAATGAAAGTGAAGTCACACCTTTGGTCACAGATTCTGAGGCCAAGTCATCTGGTGCTCTGGCACCTTCTCAGCCTGCTGTTCAGCCAGGTGCTGGCTACAAGAGGGAACTTGTGGCATTGTTAAACATCCCTAGCCACTTGCTCAGGGATGCTGCTAGCAAGACTGATGCAGGACTGCACTTATATTATTCAAAATATCAGGCCTGCCTTAGAGCCCTGTCACTCTCAGAGAGTATGGCCACTACAGGTGCATGGGAGATAAAAAAGCCATCTGACACAGAAATTGTGGAGTTGTTTATTGGCAAAACCATGTGGCATGAGCATCTCAAGAAGCAATTTAGCAGAGTTCCAAAGTATCCTGAGATGCAACAGTGGTTGAATGATGAGGAGGATGCACTTCCAGATGTTGAGATTTGGGGGGAAGAGAAAACTTCACATTCCTTCAAAGACCTGAAGAACTGGTTGGATGATAAGGATCAAAGAGCTAAAGCAAAGGGAAAGGGTAAAGCAAAGGAGGATGAGAATGACAAGAAGAAGAAGAAGAAGAAAGAGAAGAAGGATGACCTCAGCTCAAAGAAGCACTTGACTAGGAGCAAGGGAAAGATGTAAGCAGATATGTAAATGAATGGAGTTCTGTAGTTCAATGTAACAGTATTGGCTTTCTTTTTAGACTATGCAGGTTGATTTTCATGTTCCAAGGTCTACATGGATTATGGGGGATACTGGCCATGCTACTATTTATTCCCTTGGTCTCTGCAGCTCCAGTGAATGAGAGGCCATTCCCAGACATAACATTCAGGGCATTCAGCACTTTTATTGAGCAGAACTTTAGCTCATCAATCTCATTGACAAGTGTTCTGGTGATTTTGTTCAGCATAACAGAAAATGTGCAGCTATTGAGTCTGCATGGGCATCAGCAGAAAAAAAAGTTCATGAAAGAAAGGTCCACAACTGCCACTTCATGGATAAAAGCCCTTGCACAACCACTAAGGAAAAGGCTTGAACAAGATAATAATTATCTAATTGATGAGCAGGACATGGTGAGCAAATGACGGTGGCAGTGGCATTGCAACTTGATAAATTGGCCAAATTGCTCAAACTTCACCCATATAATAAGTCAGGTCATTTTACTGGCAAGCTGAAGCCCATCTCACACAAGGACATACAACCTATCCATGTTATATGTCCAGAAGCTGTTGTATGTGAGACAAATACATGCAAACCACATTCTCTTCCTATGTCTACAAAGATAAGAGACATTCCTTTTGGTCACTTTAGTCAAAGACTTTGGTGTTTATGAAGATGTGCAAGTATTATCTGGGCATTGTCAGCATTGCAAGACAACATACTATGCAGATCATGAGCGTACACCTTCAAATCAACCACCCCAGTATGATAGAGTGTACCTCAATTCAGCAAAATACATAAAGATTGGTCACAATTTATGGGTTGATTGACAGTTTACATCTGCAGTTATGAATGGTGTCTATAACTTTCATGCATCCACTGCAGCATATACAGCATTCTGGAATGATGTCTTTAGCAATAAAGTGACATCCTCTGGTAAAGTGAGCCACAGACAAGTATGGCATGCTTTTGTCCAGGAGTCAATAAGATTCATGGGGTCCATGTCTGACCTTGACTTGAGTATGAGAGACAATCTAGCCATTGATGAAGTGACAAAGGAAGCCTATCAAGTACTGGGAGAGGGTGGTTTGATTAGGGCAGCCAATGGGCATGCCTGTAGTGAATGCACACAGGAGTACAGGAGTGTCGGAGGTGCAGTCCAAGCAAGTGCATCACCAGTAAAAATGGTTGTATTGGATGGAATTGTAATGGGACATACAATATGTGCATATAAAGACTGCACATCCAAGTTGCTGAATGCTCATGGAGGAGTATATTGTGCATTACATGAAGATATGTATGGAGCAGTGTGTCATGTTGCTGACTGCTCAAACATGAAGGTCCAGGGCACTTTGGCCTGTCAGCATCACCAGGGAAAGTGGGACAGATATATGAGAAACCACAGGCAGAGGAACCTGGATGGATATAAAAGGGCAATTAGGTGGTCAGATGATACTTGGCCATGGATGCAAGCCAATCAACAGGTGCAACAGCCACATGATGTGGAAACTAGCACAAGTAGCAACAAAGATGCCTTTGTGCCATCTAGATACTACTGTGTTGAAACCATATGTGCTCCATGTGGGGTTGTTGTGGCATGGGCCAAATTTGCAAAGTCTGAGTCACCAACCAATATCTTGGACTTCTTAGAACATGTGTATCCAAGTGATGACTCAAGACCAGACTATATTTGTATTGATAAGGCTTGCCTTGTGTTGCGATCTAGTATTGCCAATGAAAGTTGGGAGAGATGGAGACAGACAAGCAGGTTTATTGTTGACTCATATCACTACACAAACCATCGTGCAACAGATGCTCTTTGCCGCAAATGGTGCAACCCATCCCCATCAAATGGTTTAGCACCAAACCTAGTTGTCACAGGTACCAATAATAATGGAGAGCCCTATCAGAGGCATGCATTTAATACTCAGGCTTGTGAGCAATTAAATGCATGGCTAGGTGGATTTGAATCAATGCTAAGGAGGATGACACCTGAAAATTTTGATTGGTTCCTGTTACGGACGATGCCCTCGTCGTGGTTTGTTCTAAGTCAACAGCAACAAGCAGAGTCTCAGTCCGCTCCCAGCCACTGGACAAAGAGTCTAGACACTAAGTCAAACAATGACAAAGGTCTTGAGAATGATGAGGAAGAAGAGCGTCGAGTTCAAGCGCGATTGAGAGCAAAACTTGTCTAAGTTGGAACTGAGGTTACTCTACAGTACATATGGGGTTTATATACGTTTAGAGAACAAAGGAAACCATAAAGGGAACAAAGCCGTAGTTATCTATGAAAGGAAATATGAAGGTAACTACAAAAAGGAGATAGCGTCCATGCTGTACACTGCACAGTAATGATGATGATGAAACGGTTCACTGGGACATGGAGACGAAACGAAAAGAGAACTGTAACATTACCCCCTTTGTATGCAAGAAGTCACCGACTTCTACCATGAATTCGTCCAGCCGTGGTCTTGCCTAGACTCTAGCCAACTGATAATATTGCTGACATCTTTGTCAGCAGTCTCTACTCGCCACTGTAGACTCTGGATTGCTTGCTGTAATTGTTTGGCTTGGGCGAGCATTGTGTCTCGTTCCTCATAAGGGAGGGTATGTGGGTTGGTGGTAAGAGTGAGGGTGGTGATGAAGTCAAGTGGCTTGGAGAATAAATTGAAATAGGTGACCAAGGTGGCGAGGTTATTGCTGATGTTGTTGAGCATGGTGTTGCGAGGACGGGTGACAGTGGGCGGAGCGGGTACAATGGGGACAGTGATGTTATCGGCCAGTTCCACAGGGTGTTCGTGGAGTTCGGGGAGATTGGCAAACTCAAAGTCATCTATGGTGATGGTGGTGTTGACAAAAACCTCGAGGGGGAGGTCGTGGGCGGCGGTGAGGAAGGGCGAGAGAGTGGCGGCAGGTTCAACGTAACAATGGCCACATGCTGTGACCAAGAGGGCAAAGGCGAAGGCGATGAGGTAGGCAATGGTGGTGAAGATAGCAGGCATGATATGACAAATAGGTTGGGGAATCTGATGTGTTCCAAAGTGTCCTTTTATGTTCAATTGAACACTTTGTCATCATAATTGACAGTTAGGAGCTCTTCTTCCGAGAATTGGTAAGATGACATGGGCGCTCTGATGGTGGGAATGTATTCAAGTTCTTCATCAGATTCTTCTGATTCACTTAATTCATTTCTGGTAATGGTGGAAACTTCGTTCCCATGCTCGGTGTCTGTGATAGGGTCATTGCCTTGTGTGATGGCTTGTTCCGGTGCATCAGGAATAACAGGGTCGTCAACAAATGCATTCAGGAAATCCAGGCTATCCATTGCATCATCGAAATTGGCTTGTGCATTTGGGACATGCCGATCAGCAACCCAGCGGTATATTTCGATTTCTTTACCAGCACGTTTTAGGTCCTGAATAAAGATGTATTTTTTGGGGTCTTCTCTTCGCAGGGCCATCTCAGCATACACCTCATATCTGTGATTCAAGGGTACGTTGGGTGATGGAAGATATAATCTGGCTTCAGGGTAGTATGGTAACTCTTCAGGATCGAATGTGAGATCCATGTATTTTGGGAGATAATGAAGGCGAGCGTTGAATGGGAATTCTACGTGTCCTTGTGGGTGTGTTAGGTGTCCAGTGGTTAGTCTGGAGACTCTGGGTGCAGTCTGTCGAACTGCTCGGGTTCGGGTGATTTTGGAGAATTGTGGTAATCCTAATGGAGAGGTTGGAGGGCGATAGATAGGAATTTTAATGACTTGTCCTCAAAATCTTTTGTAGAGTTTCGGAGAAGAGTAGAACAGTATTTCTTCGTATATCAAATGTTTTGTTTAAGGATTCGGCGGTTATGATAGCGAGACATGGGTGTTCTACAACTGTCTTCTTTGTTTATATGCTTTCAGGATATCCGCAGCATTGCCTAGATTCCATTCTGGTTCCCAGGAGTTGTCATTCGGACCGTAATTTTTCCATTTAACCAAATACTGATATCCTGCTCCACGCTTCCGGTGTGCAAGAACTGCTTCAACTTCAAACTCTTCCTGTCCATTTACGAGATCAGGAGGTGGGGCTGTGTAATTTGGTCCATGTGTTTCAGTCTCCTTATATGGCATAAGGAGTGATATGTGAAAGACTGGATGAATGCACCATTGTTTCGGAAGTTTGAGCTTATACGTCACTGGTCCCAAAACTTGCTCAATGGGGAAGGGTCCTTCTCGTTTTGGGAGGTCTTTACACTTAGCCACATATCCTGGCGGACTCCGATCGGAGTCTGTCGGAGTCTGATCGGAGTCTGATCGGAGTCTGATCGGACTGTCTAGGACTTGAATGTCAGTGTGACACCAGCCAATTTCCATCTCATGTCTGATCAGAGTCTGATCAGACTCTGGTCGGACTCTGGTCAACTCTAGGAGTCTGATAGGAGTCTGAGCTCGGAGTCCTCAGACTCCGAGCAGTGTGGGTTGTTGACCACTGGTATATATAACATCCTGTGACATTGTGACACGAGCGCGACACAAGGCTCCACGTGACGGCAGTGACGCGCCGTTTACTGTTTACTACTGCACGTGACACACACGTGACTGCCACGTGTTCGATAGTTGTGACGTGACCGTGGTTGAGTGATGATGGATCAGGCCTCGCCATCTCACTGTCGCCACCACCGCCATCGTCACCGTCGCCACCGCCATCTCACCGTCGCCACCACCACCATCGTCGCCGTCGCCACCGTTATCGTCGCCGTCGCCACCGCCATCGTTGCCGTCCGTCACCACTACCACCACCCCCACTCTCGTCACCGCCCTCCGACGACCACCTCCCGCCTCTCACCACCATCACCCCCCGTCACCGTCACCACCCCACCACGTTACCGCCACCACCACCACCGCCCTCGCCACTCTCGACGACCACCCTGCCGCGTCGACGGACCCGCCTATTCACCCGTTTGCCCACCCACCCGCGCCACGTCACCAAACACACCTCTCGCCGCGCCGAAGTCCGAACACGCCTGTTCGCACCCACAACAGCTCGCTGCTGCATGACGCGAGCACCCACAGGCCCAGACCAATTGTCTGGGCCCCTCGTATGTTTTTTTCTTTTTATTGCAGATAACTAATGTTTTTTTTGTTTTATTATCGGTTTTTGGATTCGACGGGCCCGTCCACTCACAGCTGCAGCTGCAGCCACCCTTGACCCACGCCTACCCACTTGCGCGTTGCGCCCACCCACTCGCACATCATGCCACCTCTCGCGCCTCATGCCCGCCCACTCGCACGCCACGCCCACCCATTTGCACGTTGCGCCCACCCTCTCGTGCGTCACGCCCACCGCGCCCACCACTCGCACATCGTGCCCACCCTCTCGCGCGTCGCGCCTACCCACTCGCAAGTCATGCCCGCGTCGCGCCCACCCTCTCGCGTGCCTACCCACTCGCATGTCGCGCCTACCCACTCGCGCGTCACGCCCACCCGCTCGCACGTCGCGCCCACCCTCTCGCGCGTCACGCCCACCCTCTCACACATCGCGCCCACCACTCGCACTTCGCGCCCACCTCTCGCGCGTCGCGCCTACCCACTCGCGCGTCGCGCCTACCCACTCGCAGGTCGCGCCCACCCTCTCGCGCGTCATGCCACCCACTCGCAGGTCGCGCCCACCCTCTCGCGCGTCACGCCCACCCACTCGCAGGTCGCGCCCACCCTCTCGCGCGTCGCGCCCACCCACTCGCAGGTCGCGCGTCGCGCCCCACCCACTCACGCATCACACCTACCCACTCCCACCCACTAGCAGGTCGCGCCCACCCACTCGCACGTCACGCCCACCCACTCGCACGTCGTGCCCCACCCTCTCACACATCGCGCCCACCACTCCCGCATCACACCTACCCACTCCCGCGTCGCGCCCATCCACTAGCACGTCACGCCCACCCCCTTCTTGCATAATGCCCACCCCCTCCCCTCTCCCATCATACCTTTCCCCTCTCCCATCATACCCACCCCCACACCCATGGCCACTGCCTTTTGTAGTATATATAAATTATGTTGTAAAACATTATCAATTGAATAATAAAAATAGAAATTTTATGAGAAATTGCATATATGAAAAAAAACTCTTGATATATACCTTCTCCACCCCCTGCACACTCTGTTACAATCATGCCTCAAGTATGCTTATGTAAAACCCCTATCCCTATGCAGTACGTTTTTCTCATCATTATGCTCTTCTTACTTTGTTGAATATGCCAGAGTCCCTTTTATCACATGCCTATTGTCTTTATCACATGTTACATTCTTTTAACACATGCCAATGTCTTTTATCACATGCCTACCTTTATTATCACATGCCTATGCACTCCTGTAAATGTATATAAACCTTGCAATCCATAGACTGGACCTCCAGTCTAGTTTTAACGGTCAAACCATTCGACTGAACTGTTAGTCGTCTCAGCACACTCTCACTCTCCAGTCTTACACTCGTGTAGTAGCTTGGCTGTTCCTTGAGAAGGCCTTGCTCTCGTTGCCCTTGAGGTGGACGATTTAAACACGTCATAGGTGTAACACACTCTGGTGATGTTTGCTTACCCCTGACAGGTTTCATAGTAAATCATACAGAAAAGCAATGAGGGAATATGGCAGGAAGTCATTTTGACCATGGCAAAATGTAGGAGAGTCTGGGTCAGTTGTGGGATGTATGACTTGGACAGGAATTTAGTTATAGTTACTTATTCACTAAATCTGACTATGAGAAAATAAAGTAGAGTCCAAGTCATTGTGGGTGTTACAGTTTTCCTTTTGTATCAGCTTCCTGACTCAGCAGACTGCTTTACTTCATCACCATTACTCATAACTATGCATGTTTCATATTGGATGCTATCTCCTTTTTGTAGTTACCTTTGCATTTCCTTTCTCAGGTAACTACAGCTTTATTTCCCCTTATAGTTTCAATTGTTCTCAAACCATATATAAACCCCATGTACTGTAGAGTAACCTCAGTTCCAACTTAGACAAGTATTGCTCTCAACCTTGTTCAATCTCAACCCTCTCTTCATTGTCCTCAGGACCTTTGTCATCATTTGACTTAGTGACCAGACTCTTCATCCAGTGGCTGGAGCAGACCAAGACTCTGCTTGTTGCTGTTGACTTAGAATGAACCATGACAAGGGCATCATCCATAACAGTGGGGATGTATATAGATGGAGTCCAGATACCAGTATAGTTTGGTCTATTTTTGATGGTTGAAAAAATGTGACATGTTGGTGACAGGTGAGAGAAGTAGTGGAAAGTGGTCTGAATGCATGTCATGATTTCAGTTTGATCATTGTTGGAAAATGTGACATGTTAATGACATGTAAGAGAAGTAGTCTGAAATGGCATATCTTGATTTTGTGCTGTAGTGAATGTGACAAATAGGTAACATGTAAGAAATTTGAGCCAAATGCATGTTGTGATTCTCACCATTTGGATAGTGGAAATATGACATGTGAGAAATGCACACATGTTTAGTCCACATAGACTCTACATGGATTTCTACATTGCTTGGTTTTTTCCTGGACTTTGCCTGGAGTCCATGTGGAGTCCACCTGGGTAGGTGGCTTAGTGTAAAGTACTGTTCTATTGCCATTGTTGCATTGGTGACAAGTGAGCAGGTCTCCACAGGGACGACTCCTGTCCAGTCCTTGCATTTTTACTTACTACTTTTTTTGCAGCAGTGAACAAGGAGTGAGCAGGGTTCCACAGGACTCCCAGTTCACTCCTGGCTGGATGACTCCTGGCATTTTTGGAATTTTTGCAGTCAATGAGGACTGAACAGGGAGTGAACAGGGAGTCCACAAGGACTCCTTGTCCACTCATGGTTGAAAGGCTCATTTTATGTCAATTTACCAGGAGTCTACAAGGAGTCCACAAGGACATGTGGGGGAGTATAAAGTGTTCAGAAAGTGTGGGAGAGAGGATAGTGATAGTGAAAATGAGTGATTGGGTTGTAACTTACATACTTTGTAAGATTAATTAAGTTGTCAGTTGTTCTGATCAGACTGGGTAAATTTCTTCTCTACAAGTTAATTATGTAGTTTGTCAATCAGAGTCTGACCAGACAGGGCAAATTTCTTCTCTGCAGTTAATTATTCAGTTTGTCAGTCAGAGTCTGATCAGAGTCTGGTCAGAGTCCGATCAGAGTCTGGTCAGAGTCCGATCAGAGTCCGATCAGAGTCCGATCGGAGTCTGATCGGAGTCTGATCAGACTATCTTAGTCTTAGACAGTCTGATCAGACTCTGATCAGACTCCGATCAGAGTCCGATCGGACTTGAAGGAGTCTGATCGGAGTCCAATAGGATATGTGGGGGAGTGTAAAGTACTGGTAAAAGAGATAACATAATCGGCCCCCGCTGCTGCGCATTGGTAAGCCTGAGTCATAGTTCATGAGTCATCGGTCCGGTAGTCCGTAATCTAATCTAATCGTTATCTAATCTAATCTAATCTTAGCGCTGACTAGATAAGATAGACCCAACCTGACTAAGATGTTTGGCTACAGCTTTTGTAAAATACAAGAAAAAGAATAAAAATGTCTTAGAGATTTTGAGCGTTAGAACAGGTCATGACAGTACCCCTTTTTAGGTTTCGGCTTCCTAGACGAACTAAAAATCTTCAAAGGATATATGTCCACCTTTTTCTCCTTTCGCCATCTCATGCATAACTGCCATGCCCAAAATGCTTTGGGCGGGAAAGTCCAAGGATCTACGCCTTGGTCGGCTTTTTCTATCCAACGGTACACATCACGATCCATTGTGATGCGAGGACGGGGAGTGGGTTTCGGCTTTGTTGGAGGTTTGGGGAAAAGACAACGTGATGATTGTTCACAGCAGTGGCCCACGTTTGAATGACCACCGATGGTAAGGATTGTAGTTTGAACTTTTTTGTTGCGGCGGTTCTTACCCATGATGGTAAGAGAGACAATATACAAATGCGTATATATGTTTGAATAACCGGGCCCAGAATAAGGCCTTCCTACAACAAAATGAAGCAGTTTAAGGCCCTACTCCAGGGCCAATCCTTTTAATTTTTTAAACAACCATTACAATCGCATGGACCATCATGATCTGATGGTTCATTTAATTGTTCTAGAAGTTGTTTTCCTTTCCATTTTTGCCAATTTCTTTCCCATGATGCAGTTTCTGCTACTGCATTTATGTCGATCCTAGATATGGCCGTTCCCGGACTTTCGGTGAAGTTTTCATATTTTTGAAGCTTAATTTATCAAAGACACTTTTGTCAATGATACGAATTGCTCCGGGGTTTTATCATAGAAATGCTTAATTTTCTTTTTTGCATTTCCTAAATTTTCTTTTGGCTCCCACGAATTGTGTTCTGCCGTGTATCCTTTCCATTGAACAAGATATTCTATCTTGTTTCTCTTTAAACGTACATCGAGGATCTCTTCTACCTCGAATTCTTTTTCACCATCAATTTCTACTGGTGGTGGTGGTGCAATTCGTTGTCCCCTAAGTGGTTTGACATAGGGACGTATTCTTGAAACATTCACAACAGGATGAATTTTTGTGAGAAGGGTAGATTTAACTCTACAGCATTCGACAAAATAATCTTTTTAATTGGATAGGGACCTATCCATCGTTCTGCTAATTTTCTAGTTGGACGACCAGAAAGCTGAAGATCTTTGGTTGATAACCAAACTCGATCTCCTACTTTATATTCTGGTACTTCAGAACGTCATCTATCTGCATATAGTTTCATATCATCCTGCGATTTCTTTAATGCAGCTTGCGCTTCTTCATGAATTTCCTTCATTTTTTGTGCAAAGTTAGCCGCAGCTGGATGACTTCCTTCCTTTCATTCCCATATTTTATCTTTTCTGACCAAATTATGTAATGGTCGTGCTATTTTGGCGAAGTTTTTGACAAATCGTCGGTAATAATTTGCCAATCCTAGAAAGCGTTGAACATCCTTGACACTAGCAGGTGTTGGCCAGTTAAGGATAGCGTCAACTTTCTTCGGATCCATTTTAATTCCGCTGGGTCCGATGATGACTCCTAGAAATTCTACCTCTTGCACGTTCCATACACATTTTTCTGGTTTGACATACAAATCGTTTTCTTCCAAGCGCCGGAGAACTTCAAGCACTATATTGTTGTGCTCTTTTTCGGTTTTTGTATAAATGAGTATGTCATCTATATAAACAATGACCTTTCCTTCATTTATCATGTCCCGAAAGATATCATTCATCATGGCCTGGAAAGTCGCCGGAGAATTGGTAAGACCAAAGTACATTACTACTGGTTCAAAAGAACCTTCTGGTGTAGTGAAAGCGGCCTTCCATTCGTCTCCTTCTTTGATTCGTACGTTATTATAACCCCACCTAAGGTCCAACCTGGTGAAGTGCTTTGCTTGTCCTGCTCGATCTACGAGCTCCGATATCAATGGTAATGGATAGTTATTTTTAACCGTCCATTCATTTAGGTAACGGTAATCCTGTACCATTCTCTTTTTTCCATCTTTTTTCTTTACAAAGAACACCGGCGATGTTTGCGGTGATTTCGAAGGTCTGATGTACCCCTTTTTTAATTGATCATCAACAAAGTCTCGGACTTCTCCAAGTTCGTCTGGTGATAAAGGATACACCTTTCCTTTCCTGGGTTGGTAACCTTGTTTGAGATCAATGGCGTGATCCCATGGCTTCCTAACCGGCATTCTTTCCGACGCAGTTTTTTCGAACAAGTGTAGATACTTGTGATACTGCGATGGTACCAACTCCTTTGGTTCCTGTTTTTTCAACTCCCTAATCCATTTTGGGTTGTCTGATTTGATTCCAGACGGGAGAAATTCGTATTTTTCTCCTTCCTTATAGAATTTCGGGTGTTTCCATTGATCCAGGAAATCCAAATTCTGCTCTTCCTTCTCCTTTTGCTCTAACCAGTAGGCAAAGTCCAACTCCCGTTCTTTTTCCCAGACGTACATATTGGTTTCCCAATGTTCCGCCTGTTTTGTCCGCTTTTGTCTCTCCTTCGTCCATTCCCTTTGTTTATGTCCACATGATCGTGGGCATCTTGTCAACTCTATTTTACCGGTGATCCAGTTGACATCCGGATTATGTCGTAACCATGTAGATCCAATGATTACGTTTGTTTTGCCTAATTCACATATTTCGAATGTGGCTCGTTCTCGATGTCCTTTGTAACTCATGAGCAGATCTACTTCATGAGTAATCATACCGCCTTCATTGTTAGATCCATCTACATTTCTAACTTGAATGGGTTGATCCAAAGGAATTAACCTATAGCCTTTTTCATTAGCAAACTTGGCGTTCATAAACAAACCTGTTGCTCCAGAATCAAGCAACGCAGTTTCCGTTGTTTGGTCATGTGTGTCTAGAGTTTCTAGACCTATTTCCATTAGTATCTCGTCTTTTTGACCAATAGAACGAACGAGAAACTCTTTTTGTCCCTTTTTAAGTATTCTTTTACCTGATAAGGAAGAATCAAGCACAGGTTTATCCGCCCTGCCACGCTCCTGTGCTTTGGCACTAGAGACCGCTTCCTGCGGGGTGGTCTCAGAGACTGTTGAAGTCTCCGAGTCCTCCGTACCTACCAGTCCGTCTTCTTTACCTAATACAGAATACCTATTTAGAGAGTTCAGTACGGACTTACTGACTCTCGTCTTCTTTTAAATTTTCGCCTTTCGCGAAATACTCCTTCATCTCTTCAAAGGACATGGTTCGGATGTCCAATCCGGATCGGCAATTTCTTGCGATGTGACCGATTCTTCCACATTTGAAGCAGCGCATTGGCGGGCGCTGTGTTCTGTCGACGTCCATGGCGTTCGGATCTGCGGGTCTTGATCCTGTGGTATTATTTCCCGCGGAGGGCCCAGCTCCCAATCGGTTCTGACTCGCTGATCCCGCAGTTCGGTTGAAGTTCCAGCGGGGTTTAGGCTGGCCAGTTCCTACCGTCTTCGACGTATCCGGGCCTTTGGTCCCTTCACTCCTATTGGCGGAGTTACTGTTCCGCGAGGAATAATATTTTTCCTCATTCTTCGCCTGTCTCCATTGTCGATCTAGTCGGACCGATCTTCGATACCATTCGTCAATATTAGCCGGTACTTCATCGGCTTCCATGATCCGTTTTCGGAGCCCTGCATTCAGACTCCTTTTGAATTCTTCAACCAGGGCCCTTCCCTGGTACCCTGTTCCTCGTGCGACCTTTTTAAATTTCTGCACGTGTTCTTTGCATGTGTGTGCGCCCTGTGTCATGGTGCGCAACTCCGAGATCTTCGACGATTGTTCATCTGTATCGCCGAAATCTGCCCTGATATCTCTATATAATTGTTCCACGGATGTCGGTACATCCGTATCGTCATCTGCTATCATGTCCAGCAGGTTGTCCCTCCAGTCCACTGCAAATCCTTCCGACATATATGATAGTACTAAAAGGATCTTCTCTTCCTCTTCGGCACTAATCATCTTCAGCTGTATGTACAGCCGGCAACTATTAATAAAATTTGAGACTTCCGACATTTTGCCAGAAAACACCGGAGGTTTGGCCACATCTACTTTTGATGAGCCATTTCCTGCGGGCGCGGGGATGTTGAATACCGTTCCTTCCGGTATATTAATTACTGGGGCCGGGGCGGCCGGTGGCAGTGCTGCTTGTTGTGCTGCAGCGGCATTGTTTGTTTGGAGTAACAACAGCTGCTCCTGGAGTTGCTGAATAGTTTGATTTTGATTATTCAGCAACTGCAACAGTTGCGCTGATGTAAGATCCTCTTCTCCTTGATCGGACATCGGGATATAGAGGGGCGGTGGTGTAAATGGGGAAAGTGATCTCGACGGTTGTGATACCGATGGAGATCTAAAGGCTGGTGGTGGTGAAAACGGTGGTGCTACTTCTCCGATGTATTGAGCGTCGGAGTGAAATAGGCTATGGATATTTAAAGTTGCGGGGTTCGGGACGAGGATTTGAAACGGTGCAGGTTCCCACTGATGTTGTACCTCGGTGATCGAGGGTGTGGAGTCGGTTGACTCGGTTGGTGTGTGAAGTGCGGGGACGTCTGAGACTGGATCGTTATCGTCAAATGGGTCTGGCCCGAAAGGGTCGTAATCAATATCAAAGTCGTCTAGACCTCCAGTGGTACACCAAATACCTCTATCCAGAAGTTATCGATTTCCCTATCTGTAAGCCCGTGCGATCTAAGAAGATCTCGTACTTCGTAATTCTCCGTTACGTAGAAAGTGAGGGAGGTCTTGGCCTGTCACTTATTTGGGAATGCACTCAGGGTCCACAACCCTCCCTGCAGTGCTAATACGTAAACGGTATAGTACGGTATTTGACTTTTTGAAAATTGACTATACTAAACTGGGTCCGAACGGTTGTCCAGTTAGCACTATACCCCTAATAGGTACGGCCTTTCTCAGAAGCGCGTGGTCAAGCGACGGCTACTTCCAAGGATTACGAAACGAGGTAATTACGTATATAAATGTATAGCCTTCAAGGCCTAGACCAGGGCAATTTAACGTGCGCAGGGGCTGGTGAGGCTGGTCCTACGATGCGAGTGACGTAACATGTCACTACTCCGGCACTGGTATCCTGTGCACAGGTAACCCTATCAACCGGGTTAGGTTCTTCGGTTTGCGTAGACCGGGAACGTAAGGTAAGACTTTTTATGGATGTCTCACAGAACCAGGGGTGACGGTTTTATTGTCCGACAACAAATAACGCTTTATACTCTGCGGAAGAGTGTATGAGCCCCCGATATCAAGAAGTTCCCTTAACCCTGGGATCCGGGTTCGAGCGTGATGCTCTAGTTTACAAGCGTTGGGGCGGTAAGGATGAAATGCAGTCGAGTTCTACTATCAGGACTACCCTTGCCGTGACGGCTTAGGGCCCCAACAATAGACTTAGGAGTAGAGGAGAGGAGAGTAGGGATGAAACCCGAGAGAACTCGACTGAGGACTCTGGGTGCTATCTTGCTCAGTTTATATACTACAAGGGTGGTCTGTGCACCACTCTAATAATAGTAGCTACGCTGAGTAAGTATGAGTAAAAGAGATAACATAATCGGCCCCGCTGCTGCGCATTGGTAAGCCTGAGTCATAGTTCATGAGTCATCGGTCCGGTAGTCCGTAATCTAATCTAATCGTTATCTAATCTAATCTAATCTTAGCGCTGACTAGATAAGATAGACGCCAACCTGACTAAGATGTTTGGCTACAGCTTTTGTAAAATACAAGAAAAAGAATAAAAATGTCTTAGAGATTTTGAGCGTTGAGAACAGGTCATGACAGGTAGCATATCCGCTTCCCTCTTTCTTTCACACTGGCTGCTGTTCACAGCCCAAACAGTCACGCACATTCTTTAGCTTTAGCCGCTCTTTTATGAACAGTAACAACCCTCATGAGGCAATTAGGCCTAACTTTGATACGGAAGTCCACGCACTGGAGAAACAGACCTTGCTAGACAAAGGACTCACCCCCGAGCAGGCGTTACAAACTTTAGAACTGCTATGGACTCTCCAGAACGAACGTGAGAAGGGAGAATGGGACAGGAGGAGGGAAGCTCTGGCACAGGAGGAGGCCGAGGCAACGCGAGCGCTGGAAGAAGCGGAGCAGGCTAGAGAAAGGGAAGAACAGGAGAGCAACGAACTGGCTCGTCGAGAGGATAAGAAGAAGCACAAAGCGAAATACGCAGAAATACCAAACCTCATGGTCCCCACAGACACGATGATATTCCCTTCCCCCTATGCTCTAAAAAAACTGCAGAAGGGCGACTTCGTGGAGCTGTACTATTTCACCAACCGTGGCATCGAGGAGGCGGAAAAGGCCGGGTTAGAGGACGAGAGTTTTGTCTTAGTGCGCGAAGGGGATGCCCAAGCTTGGGTCCCCGCCTCGTCCACGCGCAGTAGCAAGAACAGCTTAGCCAAGGACGAGGACCTCACCTGGGAGGAGTTCCTCGAAGCAGCGCCACGCATGATAGGCTTCATGAAGTTATCGGACTGGCCGGATTCCCATGTCAAGATGTTCGTCGAGTTCTGGTCCAATCTGCAGACCCACGAATGGAGATTCTCAAACAACGAGTTTGCCAAACGCGCACTGTTAGTCTACCAGGGACAGCAAAGGAAGAAATGGCATCTTGCAATAGGAACAGCAAGCGGATATTCGCTAGCCATGATCAATCAAGATCTCCTAGTGAGGACGAGGGACAATCTCCAGTCCGTAGCATTCAACAAAGAGCTCGCGAAACTATCTAAGGCGAGTATCTGAGCTCTACTTTGTCACACACGACACAAGCTGACGTGTCCTCCCCCTCCCACATGATGTTTTTTGCCCCACGTCCCCTTTTCATCTACAAAACTATCAGGACTACCCCTTGCTGTGACGTCTTAGGGCCCCAACAGCAGACTTAGGAGGAGAGGAGTGAGGGTAGAGTGGAAACTCGAGAGAACTCGACTGGGGACTCTGGGTGCTATCTTGCTCAGTTTATATACTACAAGGGTGGTCTGTGCACCACTCTAATAATAGTAGCTACGCTGAGTAAGTATGAGTAAAAGTAATAACATAATCGGCCCCCGTTGCTGCGCATTGGTAAGCCTGAGTCATAGTCCATGAGTCATCAGTCCGGTAGTCCGTAATCTAATCTAATCGTTATCTAATCTAATCGTTATCTTAGCGCTGACTAGATAAGATAGACGCCAACCTGACTAAGATGTTTGGCTACAGCTATTGTAAAATACAAGAAAAAGAATAAAAATGTCTTAGAGATTTTGACCGTTGAGAACAGGTCATGACAAAAACCCCATCTGCGCAATCACGATACGTGACCATGCCTCCCATGCCACCCCACGTGGCCGTGCCTCATATCTGATGTAACATCCCACCAGGTCACATCACGATCCCAAACCGGGTATCACACCCCAGGTCTCGGCCTCTCTTGGAAACGATCCGAGCAGCAGCGCCTACCCGCCAGGCAGCTCTAGAGCTCGTCAACCCAGTGGGCACAAGCGCGCAGCACCCAGCGACCCCGAGGAACAAGACAACGGAAAGAAGCAGCGGTTTCGGGGGGAGCAAGGCACCCTTCCGGCATGTTCAGTCTGCCTCAGCCGCAAGCCGCACGCAACCGTCGCATGTGATGCCACCCGCACATGGGATGGTAAGCACAGCACCTTCGCAAAGCAGATCAACAATCTCTTGTATACGAGAGAGTCGAACAAGCAAATATGTGCGCGATGGCAAAGGGAACAATGTCCACTCAAACACTCCCCTCTACACATCTGCTCCGGCTGTGGGGCCAACTATCATGCAGCGCAGCATTGCCCACGCTAGGGTTCCCGAAGTTCGGTTCGGTTCGGTTCGGGGCTATTTTTGGCCGAACCCGAACCTGGACCAACTGGAATTTGCCCGAACCGAACCTGAACCGATGGTTCGGGTTCGGTTCAGTTCGGTTCCGGTTCGAACCGACTAGAACCGTGGGAAAATTTACATTTTAGGAAATTTGAGCAAAACTGAAGTATTGGAACAAGTCTGCATGCCCACACAGCACTTTTAGGAAATTCCTATTGTTAGGTAGTGCACAAGCATGGAGAAAAGTGTCTGGATTATCAGGAATTGGCATCATATCTGGGCAGCGTGAATAAGGGTGGGAGGAAGGGCAGCAGGAAGGTGGTTATGAGGGTGGCTACAAGGGTGCAATGAGGGTAGCAGAAAGGTGGTAATGAGGATGCAACGAGGGTGGCAGGAAGGTGGCAAAGAGGATGGCAGGAAGGTGGCAAAAAGGGTGGCAGGAAGGCAGCAACAAGGGTGCAACAAGGTGGCAGGAAGGTGGCAAAGAGGGTGGTAGGAAGGCAGCAACAAGGGTGCAATGAGGGTGGCAGGAAGGTGGCAAAGAGGGTGGCAGGAAGGCGGCAACGAGGGTGCAACGAGGGTGGCAAAGAGGGTGGCAGGAAGGCGGCAATGAGGGTGCAATGAGGGTGGCAGGAAGGTGGCAAAGAGGGTGGCAGGAAGGTGGCAACAAGGGTGCAATGAGGGTGGCAAAGAGGGTGGCAGGAAGGTGGCAACAAGGGTGCAATGAGGGTGGCAGGAAGGTGGCAAAGAGGTGGTAGGAAGGCAGCAACAAGGGTGCAATGAGGGTGGCAGGAAGGTGGCAAAGAGGGTGGCAGGAAGGTGGTAACAAGGGTGCAATGAGGGTGGCAGGAAGGTGGCAACGAGGGCACAACAAGGGCAGGAGGAAGGCAATGAGGGTGCAACAAGGGCCGCTGGAAGGCAGTGAGGGCACAACTGTGGCTGCAGGAAGGCAGTATGGGTATAACAAGGGCTGCAGGAAGGCACAACACAGGTGGCAGGTGGATGGTGAGCTTGAGGGGAGAGGAGAGCAGTCAGTGACTGCATAATTTTGTTACTTGAAGGTGTGACTTGAAGGTGACATCAGCCAGTCGGTTCGGGCGGTTCGGTTCGGTTCGGGCATTTTTTGTGGCTGCCTGAACCCGAACCGATGCCACGAGCTTGAGCCCGAACCGAACCGAACCTGACCCGAACCGTCGGTTCGGTTCAGTCGGTTCGGGTTCGAACCGAGGTTCTGAACCGAACTTCAGGATCCCTAGCCCACGCGCTCAGAAACCATCAGACCCAGACCCCGTACAAGGCTAGAGCGTGGGAGCTCGAGCTCCAGAACGCCGGTATCTTGGATCAATTTCACAAAATACCCCCCGGCATTAGACACGGCTTCATTGTAGATTTTCCTCGAATCTCATCCGTACAAAGCCCGCAGAATAAAGACTCAGTTAATACTTACGCAGAGCAGTTTAAAGATACACTAAATAAGGAAATTAATAAAGGCAGGTACTTGGGACCTTTCCTGCTCGAAGACATAGAATCAACCCTAGGACCATATCAAACATCTCCCCTATCCATAATACCTAAATCAGGACGTCCGGGAAAGTACAGATTAATCCAGAATTTCTCATTCCTCTAACCCCATCAGCGCAATTCCCGAACCCTTCCATCAATGCGCACATCAATACGGAAAATTTCCCACCACATGGGGAAAGTTTTCGGTAATATACTCGCTCATCGCCCGTCTACCCCGGGTTCAGAAGCAGCTACGCAGGATGTAGCGGAGGCATATAGAACAGTCCCAATTCACAGGTCCCAATGGCAAGCAGCGGTAGTGAGGACTTCGGACACACAGGGATGCATAGACACATGCCTGGCGTTCGGCGCTTCACCATCAGCAGGTGTGTATGGGCATGTTTCAGATGCCGGATGTGAAATTTTTAGAGCGCGCGGTATTGGTCCGCTAGACAAATGGGTAGATGATCACATTTTCTTTCGCATCAAGAAAATATACATAGAGCACTACAATGAATTGCGGCAACAACAGCATCACGTTATAAAGGCAGAGGGTAGGATGACAACGGGGAGCCGAATATGGTTCAAAGGGACCACATGGAACAACGACGTATCAGAAGAATATGGAGAGGACTGTTCCAGGTCCATCATAGATCTTTCTGATTCATCACCCAGATCAGATCACGACAGGCAATTCACATACAACATCGATGACGTTGATAGGATTTCGGCAAGGTTAGGTATCCCATGGGAACGGGAAAAAGACCAACATTTTGGACTGACCACCAAATACCTGGGATTCCTATGGGATCTAGAGAAAAGACAAGTGTCGCTCAACGAGGAAAAGGCCCAAAAGTACCTGCAGGCGGTGGCGGCGTGGCAATCACGCCGCTCACACACGCTCCAAGACATGAGGGAGATATTCGGTAAACTCCTGCACGCATGTTCAGTCCTGCCAGCAGGGAGGGCCTATCTAACGGGGTTCAAACGGATGCTAAAAATTGGAGCTGATAAACCTTTCCTCCCACACCGACCAGACAAACACATAGAGGCTGACCTCAAGTGGTGGACAACCGTGTTATCCAACGGAAGAGCCATCAGGAATATTTACCCTCCGACCAATTTCCAAGACATACGGGCCTTTTCTGACGCAAGCTCAGAGACAGGCATTGGATTGGTGGTAGGGAACAAGTGGAGAGCATGGACATTGGCCTCAGACTGGAGAACGCGCAATGGAAAAAGGGATATCAGCTGGGCAGAAGCACTTGGCTTCGAACTACTCATCTACACTGTCGCCGCTATCCCTCATGCTAGCGAACACATCATCCTCTATGGTGACAATGCAGGAGTCGTCGAAGGATGGAAAAATGGGAGACACCGCAATAGAGAGGCAAACGAGTGCTTCAAACGCATTCACAAATTTATTAGCACCCTCCCTCGGCGCATGGAAATCCACACTAAATACGTCCCAAGCGAAAGCAACCCAGCAGATGGACCATCAAGAGGCCGCTATGGCAGTTGGGACCAACTTCTCCCAGACATCGTTATTCCCGAACCCATTCGCTCTTTCATCACTCACCCCGATCCCCAAAGATGCAGAGAATCCTCCCGGGGAACTAACCCTAAGGACATCATTCCTGGGACCGCACGCAAGAAAGCCCACAAAAGAGATGGCAGAGACCGGATTGCAGAGGCCGACAGGGAGAGGGAGCTTAAAACCCTCGAAGATAGCCTCATCAAAGAGGCACTCGGTATCGCCCAATGACGGGATGGAACCAAGGTTTGGATCCACGCTGATATCAGAGACGCAAGGCAAACAATCGCGCCCAGCGCCATATGCGCCAAACCTTTCCCCTTTACCCTCCCCCTTGCGACCGCATTGCTTAGCGCGAGACAGATTAAGGCTTTGGAAACCCGCCAACTCACCCTCCAGGGTGGATCCCCATCTAAACGCAGAGGTATCAGAGGAGAAATTAGAACGCATTCTCCAAGTAATAAACGCATCATGGGCAGAGTCAACAAAAGCATCTTATGGAGCAGGACTGCTAGTATTCCATGTTTACTGCGACTTACAAGGCATCCCAGAAGAAGGAAGATGCCCAATATCATCCACTCTGCTACTATCATTCCTGTGCAGCTGCACAGGGGCGTACTCGGGCGCCTCACTCCACAATTACGCAGCGGGCCTGAAGGCATGGCACCTGTTACATGGCCACGAATGGGCAATCAACCCTGCGGAACTCAAAGCAGCACTTGAAGGAGCAAACAGGTTAGCGCCCTCATCATCCAAGCGCACAAACAGGGAACCATTCACACCGAAGTTGCTAGAGATATTCAGATCTCACATGAACCTAGAGGATCACCTTGACGCGGCGATATTTGCGTGCATGACCATATGCTTCTGGACGGTAGCAAGACTAGGGGAATTAACGGTACCAAACATCAATGCCTTTGACGCTCAGAAGCACATAACTACTAGCGGTGTATCTGAAATCACGGACAGAGAAGGAAAGAAGGTCACAAGGTTTCACATCCCGATCACAAAAATGTCGAGCGCAGGAAGCAATGGGGAACACATCCAGTGCTCGAGCCAGGAAGGGCCGGCAGACCCGATAGCAGCGCTCAACAACCACTTGCGCCTCAACAACGTAGGCCCCGACAATCACCTGTTTGCGTGGAAAACGAAAGAGGGAAACTTACGGCCGCTAAGCAAGCGGCAGGTCACCACATTCATCGCGAAGATAGCCAAGGCACAGGGCCTACCGAATCTCAAGGGGCATAGCCTCCGCATAGGGGGCACCCTGGAATACCTCCTCAGAGGGGTTCCATTCGATGCCGTACAAGCACAAGGAAGATGGGCCGGGAAGGCTTTCACACTATATCTACGCAAACATGCAATGATACTCGCGCTGTACCTACAAGCGTCGCCGGCTTTGGAGCCCTTCACAAGGTACACCCAGCCACCAATCAGGTGATGCGCTCTCCAAAGATACCCGCACCAAAGTTCACTAAGGAAGAGTAAGTCTGTCTCCTTCCAAGCTGGGGATGGAGGTTTGCTCACCATTGCGTCGACGACTCTTTCACTGCAGGGAAACAGCTCGCATTACCAACCCCCCCAGCGTTTCGGGCTGGGAGTCTCTCCCGGGGCTTCACCCATCTGTAGTTTCACTGTACAAATCATTGTTCCAGGTACACATTGCCCATAGTCTCTGATAGATACATAGTATGTAAATTTGCGAATCTTGTCAATACTTTCCTCAACCCGCCTGGTATCAAGGGCCTCTATGAGCTCAGCCGGCGTAGATTATTGTAATGAATGTAACTAATCTAATGTAACTATTATAATAACTATCAGAGTTTCAACACACAATGGCTCAAATATATTAAAATCAATTGCAACAGATTTGAGCTCTCGCCATCACACTACAAAACATTGCAAAGGACCGCAACGAATTGCGAGATTTGCGCCTTCCCGTTGGTGAAAATGCACCTCGCCCTCGCCAAATCCTTCACGCATTTCGCACCCTCTAGCAACGCAAAACATGTCTTCCTACTCGGCCTCAGCCCACTGCCTCCTCGCACCAGTTTCAGACAGATTCAAGCAGAATGTAATTTTTCTACGCATGCAATTTCAGGTGGCCCTGCCACATGTGCTATACAGCAGAGGACAACAGGAAACCGACAGATTCAAACAGGAGAACCGTCAAAACGGAAATCTTTGGCTCCACCCTGCTTCCACCGATCCGAGCAGATTTCGCCTGGGGAATTTCTCGTTGGGCTTCAACAGTCTTGACTATCATATACGTTATACTCTTCTTTTTCCTGTGCACGCTAACATCAACCATCACTCCTTTCGGCACGGTAATATAAACCCGAGGAATAGAGAAGACTTTTCTAAGATCCGGTGGAACCAGGAGGAAAAGTTCACCATTACGACCAATAAACCATGCTTCTTCATTCATCTTCTTAGTATGCCGAAAGATCCCATCAGGATCATGCTCTTTGCAAGTCACGAACATTGGTGCAGAAACCTGATGGGTTGGATTTACCAAGCATTCAACGTTGATGGACTACTTCACATTGTGAAAAAAAAACATACTCTTGCATCAACATCAAATGACCACGTCATCATTATGTTGTCGGGCCTCAACCCCGACATGATGCACTTGCTGTTTGGCGATAATGCGCCGGACCTGACAGAACCCTGATGTCCCTTCAGAGGCGCTTGCAGTAGCTCTCCTGTCTCAGTGTCCCACAATCGGATTGTCATGTCCCTCGATCCCGACACAACGTGCTTGCCATCCGGCGAGAACGCAACGGACCTGACCCAATCTTGATGTCCATCCAGAGGTGCTCGCAACAGCCCTCCCGTCTCAGCGTCCCACAATCGGATTGTCTCGTCATATGATCCCGACATGATGCGCTTGCCATCTGGTGAGAATGTAACAGAGCTGACCCGATCTTCATGTCCATCCAGAGGTGCTCGCAACAGCCCTCCCGTCTCAGCGTCCCACAATCGGATTGTCTTGTCATCCGATCCTGACACGATGCGTTCGCCATCTGGCGAGAATGCAACAGACAAGACCGAATTCTGATGTCCCTCCAGAGGTGCTCGCAGCAGCTCTCCCGTCTCAGCATCCCACAATCGGATTGTCTTATCGTCCGATCCTGACACGATGTGCTTGCCATCTGGCGAGAATGCAACAGAGTTGACCCAATTCTGATGTCCCTCCAGAGGCGCACGCAGCGGCTCTCCCGTCTCAGCATCCCACAATCGGATTGTCATGTCATCCGATCCCGACACGATGTGCTTGCCATCTGGCGAGAACGCAACAGACCTGACCCAATCTTGATGTCCCCCCAGAGGTGCTCGCAACAGCTCTCCCGTCTTAACGTCCCACAATCGGATTGTCTGGTCGAGCGATCCCGACACGATGCGCTTGCCATCTGGCGAGAACGCAACAGACCTGACCCAATCTTGATGTCCATCCAGAGGTGCTCGCAGCAGCTCTCCTGTCTCAGCGTCCCACAATCGAATTGTCGAGTCATCCGATCCCGACACGATGCACTTGCCATCTGGCGAGAACGCAACAGACCTGACCCAATCTTGATGTCCCTCCAGAGGTGCTCGCAGCAGCTCTCCCGTCTCAGCATCCCACAATCGGATTGTCTTATCATCCGATCCCGACACAATGCGCTTGCCATCTGGCGAGAATGCAACACAGTTCACGCCTCTAGAATGACCACGTAGTTCTGCCCGCACCGCCGACAACGTTGTGTCGTGATTAGAAATTATCTTTGCAAAACAACAAAACTTGTTTGCAAACTTCCTGAAAATACCCGAGCTCCGGGGAAAATGGTAGTGCTGACAGGTACAGATGGGGGGTGCTGTATTTAATAGTGCACTGAACAGACGAAGAAATCTTTGTGCATCTGTCGCGTCATCCACGATTCCTTTATATTCTTTGTGGGGCTAGTACACCTTAGGACATTTACGATGCACAGAACCTGTTGACATACCATGATCCACTGAATGAGAGATGACAGCGACCTGGCACATGTATCGATGGACTTGAGGAGGCTGAGGGCTTCAAACCAGAACAACAATTCTTCGTTACTGAATAATGAGCGAATGGCATCTGCAATGGACAAGCTAAACGGCGTGTCACAAACATGGGCGATCCAAAATCGACACGAATATGCCAGTTCAAGGGAGATATATTTTTTAATATGCTCATCGAGATCGCGGACCTTGGAATTAGGAAGGTAGAACTGGTCAGTCGGCAAATGTTGAATTGCAGCCCATCTTTCATCCCTTCAAGACAGGAAAAGGCGAGATTTTTCACAACAGGCGACACGTCAACGAAGAACTCGCCGCTGCGATCGTGATCCATCAGGAAATCAGGAAATGATGCATGGAGGGCGCGGATAGGAGTCGGCTCCTTAGAATATGCGGTCCCACTGAGGAGAGCACCCATGGGGATCACAATGGAGCGGACATCGATATCCGATTGGTCGACAAAATGGGACCTCATAGACTCTAACGAGGCAAGAGGAAGTGGCTCGATGGTTCCGAATATTTGTGCCATAACTGACTTGAAGCGATCGATACGATTTTTGCGTTGGAACTGCCGTGGAGGGAACATTGTTTCCAGAGTGAATCTGTACATGTCGTCAAGCAGCGGAACATCTCCACTGCTGCGATCCACAATGGCTCTGAAACGCTCCTCTGCAGTCGACCCTACCCCTGCGTCGTTTTCTCCATTGACATAGGCACATGCCAACCGCGCCCACTCAAACAGACCATCAGATTTGAGAGCAAGAGGATCAGTGAAGTCCTGGACCTCAACCTCTGACAACTGATTGGAGATTGTTAACTGATTAGAGACGTAGCAACGAATGTCACTTCCTGTGGAAAGAATGCTTTCCATAGACTTCCGTCGAACATGGGTGACATCTTTAAACGCGTTGTCAATGTCTGGTAATGGTCGTGACGTAAGAAGAATCCGAAAACGGGGAGGAAGGCTCGTTATGTCAAGTCCAGCATTGGCCCCCGTCTTGGCAGCCAGGATCCGAAGGAGATTTCGCCGCGACTCCACATCGCCACTCTCGTCCAAAGCGTCGATTACGATTACAATAGGTCCCGCTATCTCTGACATTGCCTGAGCGGGTTTAACGATCAGTTCCTCCCACTGCTGCAGAATATCCGGGGTCTTCCTCAGCGACGTATTGTGATGAATGGCAGTGGTCAGCACCTTCCGTAACTGTCCATCGCAACGGGCGAGGTCCCGTGCGATGGTTGTGAAGATTTTCCTATGACGTTGTTCCGCGTTGCGATCAAAAGAAAAGAAAGATCCGAGGCGTTCAAGACTTTTGAAGTGATTAGCGATAGTGTGAGCAATGGCAGATTTGCCAGATCCAGCAATGCCATGAAGCCAGTATACACGCGTGTCCTCATCACCTTTGTTAATCCAGTTCGTGATGTCGCCTAGGATTCCGCCACGGGTCCCTTCCAAACAAAGCTTTTCAGTCATGAGGCCCGCACCCTCAACATACGGCATGTCATTCAAGTCCACATCTTCGGCTGCAACATACAAGAGTCAGGAGAGCACAGCCGGAATGATTTCAAAAAGGACTCACGCAACTCTTCAAGACGATCCAAAAGCCGATGTACAACCACCAGCGTATCTCTCACAGCGTTTTCACGGAAGTCTTGCATAAGTTTGTCGAAAATCCCGTTAAAATCTTTCACGCAGTCATCCGTCCCTGAGAACCAGTTCTTGGTGAATCTTGTCCCTTGACACACGTGAGTTCGCCACATGTAGTATTACAATGCAACCTCAACGTACGGAATTTCTTGTTTTTCGAGTACTCCTGAATGAAGTAGGAACACTCTAAAGTTTGACGAGTGATATCCTCAACAACGATCTTCATGGACTTGATGCGCCACAATCCTTCCCCCGTAAGAAACGTGTATACCTCATTCATCTTCTGGAGGAGAGATATGATTGATTTATCGCGATTTACTTGATCAATAATCATCTGTTAAATGTCAGTCATATTGGTCTCGTGTAACGTATGGAATCCAAACCTTGAATGCAACTGTGAGTATGGTCCAAGCAGCATCCGCGTAAGGGTGAATCTAGGCATTCAATCAGTATATTGGTACGTTTATACAGTACGGGTGACAATTACCTTGGCGTACCCACTAACGATATTTTTGAACTTGGAAAGCTTGTCGAGGAGCGAAGGAATTTGGTCCTCGACTGCTGATACAACACCTTGGGTGCGCGGACCAAGGGTTTCCATGTTAGAGACGCCAGTATTCGTAGCTTCGAGGGTCGCCTCCACAGTGGTAGGCGCCAGCATATCGTCAACGTGGACCTTGACGATTGGATCTTGCGCTTGAAGAATATACGCACCTAGTGAGATTAATCAGGATCTGTCGAAATTAATGTGGTTGAGAAAAAACGGCTCACCTGTAGGATCGCGAATGTCATTTCATGGAATGACAACTTCCATTCCTTCTCATGTTTGAGTTTATTTTTATGCAAGCCTGAGAGATGGCGAGTTCTGAGGAAAGGCGAGCTTCCGATTGTGCAATACTACGACAAGTCAAATTGGCAACTGCAAAAGAAACGGAAGGACGTACATCACTTTATCCTCCAACACCCATCTTAGGTAATTGCCCCAGGTTTGAAACGTTTTTGCACTGGTGACGTCCCTGTGACGCCGGTGTCCAATTCCAATACTGGGGCTACCATCTGGCCTATGGGCTTGCAAGCTCATCTCAATTCCTTCGCATGATAGTGTGAGTGCGTGCGCACTCGGACTCGGATCGCGAAATTATCCGTACCTGTTATGTGAACAGCATCGGTTCTGCATTCTCAATCCAATCAGAAAGCGGCCAGGCTAGGGAATGAGATACTTACAGCGCTCCCTCGACTGTTGTAGAACTCATATTCGAAATGGACGAGGTGGGGTGAAGCGAGCGCTGAAGACCTTGGAAACATTCTAATAGTTGTGGATAGACGCATCGCCTTCAGGCGATGCTCTAGCTTCTAAGACAAAAGCGAGAGCTGCCAATTGAATTGTATTTGGTACTTTGTCACAGCCACGAGTTGATGTCGTCCACTTTCGGCTTTGCTTCTCAAACCTTGTTATGACATTCCTTTACGACTGTCCAGTGTCTTCCCATCTTTTATTGTTCCACATCTGATATATTATCAATCCATATTTAAAGTGACGGCTCAAAGCCTACCAAGCCGCCGCTTTGAGTTCGGCATTATCGGTCTCCCTTGCCTAATGCGACGATCTTTGTCTTGCTGTTCTTGACGCATGCCGGTAAAACACCGACTGGTACGAGTTCACAAGCTGCGTTGTCACCGCGCCGTGCCACATCCTCACCTCATCCACACTCGCACCCTCCCCGTCCAACCCCAGCCCATCCGACCCCACTCCGCCAAAAAGCACCTCGCCAAATCCTTCACGCGTTTCGCACCCTCTAACACGTCTTCCTACTCGGCCTCAACGCCCACCGCCTCCTCGCACCCCTCTCCGAATCCATCATCTCCTTCGCAAGCCAAAACTTCTCGTTCACCGTACCGACGCAGCCCAGACTTGCCACACGCCAGAACCACAGCGTCGTACGCCCCTGCAGTGGGCACCATCCTGCAGTCCACCGTCATCTCCGTCCAGAGATTCATCGCCCGCTCGGGTTCGGATGTCCGCGCGGACGAGATGGGCGAGGCGCAGGTACGGATCACGAGCGTGTACAGGACAACGTCCGGCTGCGGGTGCGCGACGTAGCGCATGTAGGAGAACAGATCCCTGGCAGGCTTGCGCGCGCCCTCAAGAGAGTGGAGGGCCGGGAAAAGAGGGAGGTAATGGTGGGTGTGTAGGTCCGCATGGGTGCTGGGTTGGATTGCAGTTCGTAATGGTGGAGTGCTCGAGTGGTTGGAATGACATCGCCAGGCCACGTTGCGAACAGGTGAGCCTTAAATATGAAAATCTCACTGTTGTTCGGTTGGCGTATCTGAGCACATGTCGATGATCTGATGCTATTCTGCTGTAGAAAACGTACCTGTCATGTATGTCGTCCAACACCTGCGACATTGCCTACATCAGCGTAGACGTGCATAATGTTTGTGATGGCACTTTCCGGGATGGGGACACTGAGTTGCTGATTGGATTGATCACGGGTGATGGAAAGATTACCAAGCCCTGTTATATCCAACGTCGTTTCTGCAGCCAGGTGATCCTGTGCTTGCAGCTAAACAAGTCAGAGAACAAAGCATAGTAGAAGGAACAATGGCGCACACAAAAATGCGTACAACGCGTGCCGTACACTCCTTGGCAGATATGATAGTCGCAGGTGCCTCCATGCGTGATGCAACATCTTGTAAATGTGCAAGCATGCGCGAACAGGGTGCCCTTGCGACAGTGTCCAACTCGTTGAAATTTTCCATCTCCTGGGACCGGACAAGCGCCCAACAACCGCTGTTCGATCGACTTGATGATAGCCATGTCTTTCGCAGTCCACATCATTTTTTGGGCCCACCGACAGATGCGTCTCACCCCGAGTCAAACTCGGGTTCTACAGAACAAACGGCAAATATATTTTCATAAAAAGCGGTGAGCTCTTTATCTGTGTATGACGGCGGATCAAGAGCCCGGCTCTCTGAAACGCAGTGAGAAAGACCGATGCTCAACGAGGACAATACATGCGTGCTTCTTTTTCAGCAGCCTCCTCTAGTGCCCGTACGCGTCTCTCCAGTTCAGAGAATAGCGCAGCCTGACGAAACAGTTTGTATTATCATGTCAAAACATACGATTTTGCCCATGCACATGATGGAGCGGCAGCGGTGGATGTGAGTCGTGGACCACCTCTGTGTGCAGTTGGCGCGCAAGGAGGGAGAGATGGCGTGGGCGACAATGGGCGGCTGCACGAGATGTGGCATTCATACAGACCGTGGATGCGTGCAGAAAAAGAGCGGGTAGTCACAGTCACATAGTCACACCACAATCCGACCAACTTCAACTCGGATGGCATTTCAGCCAGTCTGTTCGCAAACACGAAGGGCGCAAGTAAACCCGTACTCGAGCACAAATTTCCAGGGGAACAGAGAGGATAAAGGAGATCTCTATACCTGTGTGTCTACGGTAAGAATACAATGCTCCTTGGTGCCATCCACACAGCAATCGGAGAATATGCAGACGCTACGGAATTAAGCATCGTAGACTCAAAAAATAATAACAGCGTACAGTAAAATTGTGCTCTCTCAGCCCAACAAGATGGTATATCTGGTTGGAAACAGTCAAGGTAGGCCTTGCACTAGCAATTGATACACCTGCGACGTGAACATGAGCGAAAAGAAAATAGGCACCTGCCAATTTTTCTTTCTCGAGGTTTGGGATCATGCGTTTCCCGCAGCGACAGAGAAGATCAAGGATGGACTCGTTGGACAGTCCAACAAGGATCTTGGTTTGTTGTGCGTATATGCAGGCCAAGCGGATTTATTTACACGCCTGGAACATTTTGACACACGAATACAAACTGATGACAAAGTAACACGGTGTCCGAAAGAGGCAGATCGCTACAGGCGGCATTCATCAATCCAGGAGAACAGCCCACGTATGTCAGTGCCATAGAAAACGGGCAGGCATTGGAGCATCGCCAACAACGGCTGCAAGAGGCCACGATGACGACAGCTTCACTTGTGCTATGGTTTCCAAGCGTGCACCTCTGGGTTGGCAGCAAATTCCAAGAAGGGCCCTCCGGGGCATGGGATGAAGGGAAAAGAGAACACGACCTTGGACAGTTTGCGGTGGTTGATGGGACGAAAGTGGAACTTGCCTGGCTGGGCCATGTATTCGATGCCGAAACACAACGACGAGGTTGATTTCTTTTTTCATGGAGGAGGGGACAATAGGTACATGTTCGATTTGATTGACGACCGTCATCCAAAGATCCAGGCTAGGGAGTGCGTGTCGTGTCGTTCCTCCTCTTGTGCATGCGCGTTAATAACTGTGAGGCTCTCAACGCGAGGCCACCACTAGAGAAAAGCTTTAGCTTTGAAAAAAACAGGATGTACAGGGCACTGGCCGAATATGAGGATCGTATCTTTTTTTCTGAGGACTGGAATGTAACCCTCGCCTCGCATCACAGCCCTCACCCTCCATGATCTCCGGATGGTGACTTGATCGTACAACAATATCGAAGCGACTTCTGCATTTCCGCCATCGGTGTGGTGGAGATGGTCTGCAGCAGGTGTCTCGCATCACTGCTAACTGGCATTGTACGAGGTGAACAGATGGGTTTCAGAGTAGTAGCTTCTTCAGTAGGAGACCCGCTAATTGAGGAGCTTGAGAGCGATGTCGGGAGATCTGGCGTGACTGATGTGTCACATGGTGTGTCATCTACGTCGAACGACAGCGCTGCTTCACCCACCATCTCGTCGCCATGCAACAAGAAGAGCCTTGCACGAGCCTGAGAGCGAGAGTGGTGGATGCCAGACGCGTAAGATGGATGTTCTTGTCAGGCCGCCTCAGACTGGAACCACCTGCCAAACCACATGCGCTCGCAACGCTCGTTATCGTCAACTTAAAACAAATTTCATCATGCTGGCCTTGAATAGTCCCAGAAAAAAGAAATCTCCGTGCCATTGTGCGTCTCGGACGACGTCGGCTTATAATTAGGGCTTGCAACTGGATATCGTGGCTTGACATTTGGGGTGAACCTGCTTAGCATATTCACGAGTATCCAGTTACTACAACGTCGCACAAGGCCGTCGACGTTTATGAAAGACTGGTGGTATGTCACCCCCTTACATGGTCTCTTACTGACAAGGACATTTGAGAGAGAGGATCCAAATAATGTACCTGATCTCGTCATTGCAGGTATGTCAGATATTCTCAAACTCTGCGTCTTTGAACAAACGGATTTGTCCAAGCCAACACGGTCGTTCTTACTCGGGCCCAGTCATCTACTCTGCACCACAATCAATCAAACATTCGAGGTGGTTACAGGTGTAACCGTAGGTACGTAGCACCGACCTAGTTAGACACGCGTGCACCTTTCTCAACCCGAAAGACCTCATCAATGCCTATGTTGAAAGCGGGGAAGCTATCATCATCACGCAGGCAGTTTTTCACCCGGGTGCGCATCGACGCAACTATATTTGACCCTGACTTGACTATTGACAATTGCGGAGAGACTCGGCAGCTTGCTCATCAGCAAGACTACAACAATGTTGTGGGATTTGCCGTTGCGTCGTTTTTCAAGTTTTTGGATTTGCTTACTGAAGAGGAAGCGGACTTGAGATCATTGCATGTTACCCAGTGCTATGACTATGCAGCTAATCTGCTTTGTATTGGCCTTGCGAGTTGAGACGTGCAGCGACCCATTTCATAACTCGGACAAGGTACCGAAAGTGCTGAGCACGGTGCCAAATTCAACGAACGCGAGTGAGCCCCAAGGTCATACCAGACACGTAGAATGTGTTCTGCCACACTACTAGTGGGACTCAGGTATCGGGACAAAACTGACGGGTCGCGTCGAATTCTGTTTCATGGACTCAGCGACCTCATGGATGGCACGGAGCCTTGTGCTGCTTGCATTGTAAGAAGATTGTATTGCAGAGCAAGAGGCGGCCACACCAGATGCAGACATGCCAAAACGCCACCCGGCCAGCCGAGTCTAGTCTCCTCATATGTAGGCGCGTCGTGCACAACTCTGCTGTACAGCAAATGCAGCGGAACCCTGACGTGGTCATCTCGTTTGACGCTGACCAACAGTGCCAAATCAGACTGTCATCTACAAAAAGTCCGTGGCCAGGTCACGCCACGCCAGGCCCGCGCCCGGGTGAATCACGCCTGGCAGGTTCACCAGATCTGCTGAAGGTTGAGATGGGTCGGGGCCCTGGTCAGGCTGCCTTGATTCCGGGTCAGGACGCTTCCAGTCTACCACCTGGCCAGCCGTGGTGAGCTTTGCAAGGCCTGACCCGGGCTATAGCCAGTGTCCACCCAGCCGCTTGCTTACCGCTTGCTTCCTTGCTCGGTTTTCAATCGCTCGCATACATTTAGAGGCGCAATGCCAATTTGATATCATTTGTAGTACATATACGCTAGTACACGGTTTGCAATGGAAATCTAACATTGGTGCCTTGAGAACGTATCATGCAAATCTAATAATGCAACTGGAGAATTAAACACATATGAAAATGAGTCATTCCTCACAAAAGCGCTACTCACCTTTGACTTAGGACCTTCGGCTTCTCGTGGAAGGCCCAGGTGATGGGTTTGGGACCGACTTGCGCTTCTTTGACCTTAGTTGGACGGCACTTCCGAGTCCTGGCCTGGGAGCAACGCCATTGGGAGAAACATTGTTGGGAACGACGCTGTTGCCAGGAGGGAAACCGTTTCGAACAAAAGCTTGAAACATTTGCATAAATTCTCGGGCGCGAGGATCAAGTGAAGCGTTGCCAGAGCTCTGAGTGTATGCATCACTTTGCGGAGTAAATGGGCCCTTGATAGCTCGCGTTGAAAACGCATAGGAATTTGATCTGAAAAAACGCAACCACATACCTGGGAAGCGTTCATTTGTTGGGTATCATCTGGAGAGGAGCTCATACGAGAGAGTTCCGGAGTAGTTTGAAACCGAGGAGAGTCAGGAGGGCCCGGTGACTGGTAAGCGCTACCACTTTCTTGTTCGTCTCCGCTAGCATTCATGTCGTGGTTGCTATTCATGCCTGAAGGTGGAGGTGGAGAATGTCGGGGCTCCTGCCTGTTTACTTGGGCCATCTGCAGACGTCGCATAGTCCAGGACATTTCTATTTCTCGCATTTCATTGTCTGTATCGCTTTCTGTCTCACTTTCGTTCGTCTCAGCCTTGCGTCTCAATTCTTCGAAATTGCATTCCCTCCCGATTTCAGTAACAATGCTTAGTCAAAAATTTTATAGCGCAACTTACTGGTCAAATCTGTCAAATATCTTCTGAACCATCGGGTCTTGTGTGTTGCTCAGGAGAGTGACGATATTATCATAAAAGGTTTCAAGATCAATGCCTTCGACGTCGTCGCTCCACTTGTCAGCTGATGAGATCGCAAATCGAGCCTATAAACCATGGTCAGCTGAGATCATAAAATTATGTTAAATGCTTGAACGTCCTTGGGTTGCCGCATACCACTGTGGGAATTAAAGCATGTGAAAAAAAAGTCCTTGAAGAGGTGAAAAAAAAGTGGAGAAAGTTTCCTTTTCAATGTAGTCAGTGCTTTATTAGCACCTTCTTGAGATCATGGAAACCAAGTACTGAGTAGGTGAAATTCAATTCCCGAGTAGTTGCAATTCAACTCCCTGGAGCTTGAAACATGGAAGTTGAATGTCTCATTTTCACATGAATTTCAGACACCATGGGGTGTGAAATGAAACATCCAAGGGTGTGAGTTTCAGGTCAGATGGACATATACTCTTGGGAGTTGAAATTCCACATTCCAATTGTCACAAACACAGTTATTATTGTTATTTATAATTGAAATAACAAATGGTACACTATAAGTTAATTACTTTCTCATCTTATACATGTGCTAGACAATTTTCAGTAGTTATACCTACATCAAAAAAGCATTTAGTTGGTAAAAAAAAGAAAGAAAACATACAAGTTTGTCTGAGGGAGACATGTAGGACGCACAGGAGGGAGATGGGTGGAGGGTGATGGCTGGGAGCGAGCGCGTAGAGTACGGCGAAAGGGATTGGACGAGCGGGCAACAGATGGGCGTAGGGGCGCAGGGAGACGAGCACGGCGAAAAGGGAAACGAGCGCGACGAGAAGGGAGCAGACGGGCAAGCAGCGGACGGGCGGACGGAGACGGGCGAGTAGACAGGCGGACGCAGACGGGCGAGCAGCGGACGGGTGGACGCAGACGGGCGAGCAGCAGATGGGCGAACGCAGACAGGCGGACGCAGACGGGCAAGCAGCATATGGGTGGATGCAGACGGGCGAGCAGACGGCGGGCGGGCGGGCGGACGGAGATGGGCTAGCAGCGGACGGGCGAACGCAGACGGGCGAGCAGCGGACGGGCGGACGGAGATGGGCGAGCAGATAGGCGGACGCAGACGGGCGGACGGAGATGGGCGAGCAGACAGGCGGGCGAGCAGACAGGCAGACGGAGATGGGCGGGCGCGGCGGGCGGACGGAGATGGGCGAGCAGACAGGCAGACGAGGACGGGCGAGCAGCGGATGGGTGGATGCAGACGAGCGAGCAGCGGTGGATGCAGCTGACGGGCGAGCAGACGGGCGGACGGAGAGAGGGCCAGACGGATGAACGTGACGCGTGACGCGTGAACTAAGCCCAATGCATGAGGGGAGGTCAAGTGAACTTGAAGAATTTTCATGCACATGCCACTAAAACTTAAAATTCCAAAGGGGTTGTTTTTCATTTCTACCAAAGGCACTGATTTCCAGAACTAGGAGGATGAAATTCAACTTCCAAAATTAAGGTATTCATTTTCAATGCCCAGGAGTTGGGGGTTGAAAATCACAATCATGGGATTAACACTCTTGGGCATTGAATTTAAAGTGATCAATGCCCTGGAGGTTGAATTTCAAACTATTTACTTCCCACAGTGATACGCAATCGTGCATTTGTCACTTTTCGTGAAGGATAGCTTTCCAGTCTTGCACCGGCTGTCCTTCAGTGTGATAAGCTTTGGGTTGCAAGCAGTCCTCGGGCCAGTCATGATGTGACGAAAGACACGAATAACTATGTGACCCTCAAGGAGTCCGCTAAGTTTGTGGAGTGGATCATAGTGCTGCATTTCGTCATATAAGAATGTTGGGAAGTGTGTCTCTTTGATCTTCCGCTCACCACATTTCACTTGCGCAATGAAATTGAGGGGATCCTTGTCGAAATCATCAAGTTGATGTCGAGGGCATAGAAGACGCGCTGTATGTGGGTGGTTAAGGCCTCGTTCGGTAGTTGTAGCTTTAGAATACCCATATTCCCTCCACTACTACCCCATTCTCAATCCAATATACATAATGCCGACGATCAACACCTCAACCACGAGGAAGCGCAGTAGACTTGCAACCAGTATAGGCAGCCCCACGGGCGCCCTAGGTAGCAGAAGCACAAGGGCCAAAACCCCAACGGAAAAACCACCTCCACCGTTGATAAAATCCGCCGAGGAAGCCAAGAGGTATTTCGCGGTACAAGGACTCTACGACGACGAAGACGAACTCGACATATCAACAATTCACCTAATCCTGCAAACCTTAGTGGCATCACCTGACCGTACAATGTCATCCTTAACGGATGGTGTACAAGGCCTTTGCCACATCATACAAGAGGCACTGGTTAGTGGCGACCTCGATAACGCCATCACGCCCGGACGGGAGATATACCCTAGCGAAGTTAGAGAGCAGTTTGAGACGCAACAAGACGCACTTAAGTGTCTAGAAAACTCGATAAGCCAGCTAACAAACCACCTTAACACGAACTTAAAAACTATTAGTGTTGTCAATGGCTCGGCTAATAGCTGCTAGCCGGCTTAGCTAAGCTGATGATTAGCCGAGCCATAGCTATTTTTGGCTATGGCTTTGATTGGCTAGGCTATAGACGGCTATAGCCGGTTTAACCATGAGTCATCGTGTCTTTTGCCCCCCTCTCGCCTGTTCGCCCTCTCGCTTCTCGCCCATTCACCGCCCTCTCCTCGCCCTCTTGCCCTCTTGCCCTCTTGCCCTCTTGCCCTCTTGCCCTCTTGCCCTCTTGCCCTCTTGCCTCTTGCCCTCTTGCCCTCTTGCCCTCTTGCCCTCTTGCCTCTTGCCCTCTCGCTTCTCGCCCGTTCACCGCCCTCTCCTTGCCCTTTCGCCCTCTCGCCCTCTTGCTCTTGCCTGTTCACCGCCCTCTCCTCTTGCCTGTTCACCGCCCTCTCCTCTCGCCCGTTCACCGCCCTCTCCTTGCCCTCTTGCCCTCTTGCCCTCTTGCCCTGTCGCCCTGCCCTGTCGCCCTGTCGCCCTGTCGCCCTGTCGCCCCTCCCCCTGTCGCCCATTCTCCCTCTCACCTGTCGCCCTATCACCTGCCACCCTCTTGCCTGTTGCCCGTTCGCCCTCTCGCCTGTCACCCTCTCGCCCTGTCACCCTCTCGCCCCCGTTCACCCTCTTGCCTCTCACGTCAACCAGGTAAGTGCCCGCCGCTCCCAGTCATGCATCAACTCACCAGGCCACTGCCACCCACCTGCACACCCTGTCGCCCATTCGCCCTCCCGCCCCTTGCCCTCCCGCCTGTCTGCCCTCTCGCCCTCTCACCCTCTCGCCCGTTCGCCCTCTGACTCTCACCCATTTACCCTCTCGCTTCTCGCCGTTCACCGCCCTCCTCGCCCCTTGCCTCTCCCCCTCTTGCCTCTTGCCTCTCGCCCTCTCGCCCGTTCACCCTCTTGCTTCTCGCCCATTCACCGCCCTCTCCTCGCCCTGTTGCCCTCTCCCCCTCTCACCTGTTGCCCATTTGCCCTCTCGCCTTTCACCCTCTCACCTATCGCCACCCTTTGTTCCCTCTGTCGTATACCTATTACTATATTTGGGTAGCTTGGGTATAGTAGTGTCTATATTTAGGTAGCTGTTATATAAGAGTTGTGCTGCTGCATGGGCACGACATTTGTCTCTCTCTCCCACCTCTCACTATGCCCCAGCAAGAAAAAATCAGAAAAAAGTCAGAAAAACCAAGACAAGTGATGGTAATTAGATGCAGATAATGAGATACCATTTAGCTTAATGATGATGACTGCAGACTACTCTGAGACACCTAGTTCAATGAATAACAAGCCAAAAACTACAGGTGAATATTTGCTCTGTATTTTTCTAATCTAATTTATGGTGTAAAGGCAAGGAGCCTGCTCAGCAATCATTAGCCCATGGGACCAACAAACCATCTGGTGAGTGGCAGATGGCCACATTGTGGAAAATAATGATAATACCTTATCCATCAGCAGCAGGAACTGACAACTTGGACTATCCATCCCCTGCTCCAGGAGGATCTGATGTATTTGGAAGCCCAGAACCTCAGTTAGGTGACACAGGCCGTGGTGAGTGGAAATGCAACAAGTCAATCATGTCAGGACCAAAATCTTATCCAGCAGTGAGAATTCGTCAACCATCTAAACGAGCTCTCCAAGTGAGCATACAGTTAACTTGCATATTTATTAGATTAAATCTTGCAGCTTGATCCTTTGATGCCACTGACTCCTGCTAGGAAAACAGTTGCAGCAACACCCTCAAAGTCTAGAGCACGTGCTGTCAGGGTTTTTTTACTCCAGCCCAAGTGTCTTTCCCATTGACTGCAGAGGATTTTGGTTCAGGGTCACTTGATGATGAGGAATCACATAAATCACCAACTGAGATAGCTTCTCAGTTGCAGTTGTTATCTGTGGAATCAGACTCCAATGAGTCTTTAGTTGTGAAATCTAAACATAAGGGAAGGAAGGGTGGAGCAAAAGATGTTTGGACATTTTTTGAAAAGAGGAAGGGGAAGGGGAAGGGAAGGGAAGGGGAAAGGGGAAGACTATGGGAGATGAAGAGGATTTAAAGAGTGTCTGCAAGTTTTGTCTGTGAGTTTTGCATTTCCAGACCCTGTCCTGATGTTTAAAATTTAATACATGTTTGTTTTTAGTACAGCTCAAGAGGCTAATCCAGACCATGAAGTTGCAGCTTTTGGCAGTACCACTGGCATCTCCAACCTCAGGTTACACCTAATCAAAGTTCATTTGGAGGACTGGACCAAGTCCTGTGCCAAAATGAGCATTCCTATCACTTCTTCTTTAGCACTGCAAGCTGTCAACACAGAGGGTGACCCTGAAGCTATTGAGCGCCTCACTTATTCTAAGGAGGCCTTAATAAAAGCTTTGGTTGAGCTAATTATTGGGGATGATTTGGTAGGCACCATTCAGTCCATCTCTTTATTGAAAATCTGATTGGGAACAGTCTATAAATATTGTGGAATCCCCAAGGCTGTGCAAACTCATGTTGCTCCTGAGGAAGGAGTTGAAAGAGTCAGAGATTCCTGCCAGGAATACAATCAGAAATCACATCATGACTGAGTTCTCAGATCATCTTGAAAAATTAGAGGAGGAAATGAAGGTTAGTTATCACCTTCATATCTTTTAATTTAAATTTATACTTTACAGGGATCTGTTGGAAAAATATCACTGACAACTGATGCATGGTCAGACCCAAACCTCACCTCATTTATGGCTATCACAGCCCACTGGATTCAAGATGTTGAGGTGAAAGCTTCAGCAGAGTTGCAGAGGAATTTGGAGATGAGAAGTGATCTTATTGGATTCACCAAGATTCTGGAAGGCATACTGGCAAACATCTTGCCCACTGTTTTATTCACATCCTCAACAGACTGAAAATAACCCATAAGGTACTTGTTTCTGTATCTTTTATCTTCATTATTCATATACTCACAGATTGGATGGGTGACATGTGATAATGCCAGCAATAATGACACTATGATGATTTCACTGCAGAGTATGCTTCAAAAGCAGAAAATAAAATTTGATGCAGTTGAAAATAGGATTAGGCAGGATTTATAACTGCTTTTGGTGGCCCTATTAACATTTTCTAGATGCTTTCCACATATTGTTAACCTGGCCTGCAAAAGAACCCTCAAGGCCATCACTGACCCAAAATATGCAGAAACAGAATATGAGCCAAGTGGATTTAGGAAGGACTGTGTTGCCACAATCCGCTCTTTTATCAATACTGTAATACTCTTTATCAATGATTATATCTTATTAATTATTTTATAATACAGGTTCGCAATAGCAATGCCAAAAAAGAACGTTTTTCTGAGTATGTCAAGAAACACTATGGGAAGGACTACCAGCTCCTTCGTGATGTGCAAACAAGATGGTCTTCAACCCTTTTAATGATCAAAAGGGTATTGCAGCTCAAACAGGTATGATCTGAAAGAAAGTCTGGGACATGATTGCTTATGCATCCATAGGCTGTTATTGATATGATCAATGATAGTGAATTTGGCTTAGACACTTATGAATTAACTGAGGAGGATTGGCAAACATTGGAAGATTACAATGAGATTCTCCAGGTAAGATTTTATGTCTAGAAGAATATGTGCTAATACAAATTAAGGTGCCTCATGCATTCCAGCACATACTTGGAACTGAAAAAACCCCTACTCTGCCCTATATCATTCCTGCTTTTTCAGCTTTCAGTGAGAGATGGAAAGAGTTTTTAGATGAGAATGTACACTGGGCCAGTATCATTCAACCAGGCCTAGACAAATTGGCAGAGTATGAAGAAGAGCTGCACAAGACCCCAGCATATGTACTAGCAATGGGTATGTTGACAACCATAGTTTTGTCATGAACTAATGTACCCCCAGCCATTGATCCTAGCTGCAAGTTTACTTATCTGCCAGAGGATGAAGTCCACTTGGCTAAGAGAACACTGCTGAAAGCAGTAAGTTGGTCTTTAAATTACATGTCTGACTTCATTTCACCTTCTGACAGTTAAGGGCATACCAGAGCCAAACAAGAATAGTTGATGTGGCTCAGCAGCAGCCTGCAACCAGATCATCTAGGCAGACTGCTGCTAGTATTTTATTCCCAAAGAAGCAGCACTCAGCACCCAAATCACAAACATTGGATATGGAAGTTGATGAATATCTAGGCTCACTAAGCCAGGAGACTGGGATTCTGGAATTTTGGCAGGTAACTAAGTTTATAATTCCTTTGATTTGCCTGACTTTGAGTCTTGACACAAGGGACAGAAATCTAAGTACCCTCACTTATTCCAGCTTGCCATGGACATCCTACCTATTCAGGCCACCAGTGTCCCATGTGAGAGAGTTTTTTCTTCTGGAAAAGAAACCATGGCACCTAGGAGGAGTAGGATTACTCCTGAATTGATGGAGGCCCTTCAAATTTTGAAATTTACAATTAGGAAAGGCCCCTCTCTGAGCTTCACAGATGGATTATCTTGGGATGATGAAGTTAGGGAGTTTGAGTACATGGCCAGGACTGCCCAGCCAGAAGATGCAGACAGTTATGGCAGAAATTTGAGGCATGCAGGACAGGATGAAGATGAACTGGATGAGATCATTGAGGAAGTGACCAAAGCCATGGAGGATCAAGAAAATGAAAGCTCAGAAGGTGGACTTGAGTATGTTTAAGAGTTGAAAAATTGTATACTTTTACTGCAGAATTGAAATATGCTATCTCATATTGCAATATAGCTCAACTTTTATTTTGTTCTAGGAAATACAGGTAAGCAGGTGGATCTGATTCATCATCTGCCAATTATACTTGTCACCACACAGCCTTGCACAGCATGATCTATAGGCAACTGTGCATAATGACACCAGCCCAGTATTGGACTTCAGCTGGAAGCTTTGGAGGTGGGTTCAGTAAATCAGCCTCATTTGAGCTGGACTTGAATGTGAATCTTTGTGAATGCAACAAGGGCAGGTAGAAGGTGACAAATACTTTAGGTAACAATTTGGGTCCAGCAGAATGCATGCTAACACAACCAAGATGCCTCATGCATTCCAGCATATGCTTGGGACTGAGAGGACACCCTCCCTTATATTGTCCCTGCCATCTCAGCATTTATCCAGGGGCAGGAAGAAATTGTAGCAGAGAAAGTTGAATGGGAAGATATCATCCAACCTGGCCTGAGGAAATTGCAAAATTATCAAGGGCTTCTAGAAAAAGCTCCTGCCCATTTTCTTGCAATGGGTACAGGAGTCATTCTAAGCTGCTACTAAGGTCCTATACAGTTCTAGCAATTGATCCTGTTCACCAGCTTCCAAATTTGTTATTCAGCTCAGCCAAGAGAGTATTCTTGAGAGCTGTGGGTTGATCCACAGCTGCTGATGTCTCAAAGTTGCCCCCACTGCTAGAAGATGGAAGGAGTTGGAGCATGAGGACAAAGGGTGAGACCATGGAGATGACCAGCATCCCAATTATATTGATGGAGTGGATGAGTGGTGATAGAACAGTGGTAAAAATGTAGTGCTGCCAACAGCTTGACTAAAAGCCACTTATAGCCAATTTATCAGTGCCCACAGAATTTCACTAATTATCTTCCATACCTCCTGCATCATTCAGCATGTATGTGGCAACCAGTGAAGATGTGAGACAATGGGTAGAACTGGTGCTAAGCCCAGACATTCAAGGCCTGAAATAAGATAGATAACATTCCAAAAATGGAATTTGGAAGATGGTGAATCCTCTACTAGCACTGAATGTGGAACTCCTAATTGACCAGCTGTCTGTGCATTTGAGCTGCTATCCAGTGCTATTTCCTTGTCTCACCAATATCTTATTTTGGACTGAGAGCAACAGGAATCATTTGAGGTGAGTGGGTGTGAGGGACTGAGAGTGCATGAGTGGGGCATGGTCAGATGATGGCAAGCAAGTGGGTGAGGTGTAGATGGGCAAGGGAGTGTGCAAGTGAGTATGTGGGTGAGTGGGTGGGTGAGCAAATGGTGGGTGGGCAGGCATGGAGGGATTATGTGAGGGAATGGGTGGGCATGTGAACAGGGTGAGGCATGGACTAGCAAGCAATGAATTGGGTGGTGGCCTAGGAAGGGGTTGAATGGCTGGCCTAGTGAAAGTCTGAGAGACTGGGTGGGTGAGTAAGAATGCAGGTGAAAGTGGGGGCATGTGAGAGCAAGGATGACATGAAGAGAGGAGAGTGGGACTCATTGGTTCCAGAGCAGGTGTATTAAATTATCTATAGCACCACTTTGTAGCCAAACAATGGCTATGACTATTGGGCTATAGCTGGAGAACCAACTCCAGCCACTTGGCTTAGCTGTAGCCTAGCTCAGCTAAGGTTTAATAATATTATAGATGATCAACCTTCAATGGTAAGAACAAGGGCAAGGGCAAGGAGGTAAAGGGAATGGCATTTGAGAGGATGAGCAAAGGCAAATGGGAATGCAGGCAAATGAACAAAGGGGGAGGTGAACAAGCAAGGGGGGCACACTATGGAACAAGTTGCAGCCAGCATAGCAATGATCCTTGTAAGCAACAAGAATATCAAGCATGTCACATGCTATGCCAAAGACACAGGGAGATTCAAATGGTTCACAAATCAGGGAGTGGAGATGGGGGAAATGGAACAAAGAGGGAGAGTCACAAGAGAAGCAGGAGCACCCAGACAATGAAATAACCAGGGCAAGCAAAGGGACAGGGAGAGAACATAAGGAGAAAACCAAACAAGGCAGACAGACATCAGGGAATGGATTGTAAGAGAAGAAAGAGAAGGGAACTGAGATGCAGAAACCAGAGTGGAACAGGACAGGCAGCAGCAGAAAACAGTCATGAACCCAACTCAATGACCAAACAAATCATGGACCAAAAGCTCAGGCCTGCACAGGGACCTGGGCATGCAGCAAAGGAAGGAACTTTATTGGCAAGGGAGCAGGACAACTAGTACATACACAAAACACACAACACCTTACCATGTAACTTAGCAGTACAACAGGGCCTAAACAAGGATTTAAAAATTAAAAGCAAGGGGGGAAGTGGTGACATGGAGGTAAATGGTAAGCAGGTAAGAGGTAAGCAGGCAAGAGGTAAGCAGGCAATGGCAAGGGTGGATGGTGAGGGTGCAAGTGGATGGGCAAGAATACAGGGAGTGGGTGAGCAGGTGAGGGTGGAGCAAATGGGCTGACGAGTGGTGCAAGTTGGAGGAGAACAGTATGCAGGGGAGGTGAACGGGTGATGGGCAAGGCAAATGAAGGGGGAGGCAAGAGGGTGATGGGTGGGCAAACAGGCGATGGTGTGAGGGGAGGAGAACTAGGAGAACAGGTGACAGTGTGAAAGGGAGGTGAACAGGCATGGGCAAGGTGAACAGGTGACAGTGTGAGGGGGGAGGTGAACGGGCAATGGGCAAGGCACAAATGGGTGATGGTGTGGGGGGGAGACAAACAGCCAATGGGTAGGGTGAACAGGCATGGTGGGAGTGGAGGTGAAGGAGGTGAATGGGTGATGGTAGAGGGAGTGAATGGGTGATGATGGACGAGCAGGCGATGAGTGCTTGAGCAGGGATGGGCGATGAATGAGCACGCAACGGGCAAGTGAGGGGAGGCGAGCGGGTGAACGGGCAATGGGAGAGGTGAGCGGGTGAACAGGCAAGTGGGCGAGGGTCCAGGTGAGCAGAGGACAGGCAAGTAGGGGGGGAAAGGGCAAGGGCCAGGTAGAGGTGAATGGGCAAGTGAGTGAGGGGACTGATGGCGAGTGAATGGGTGGGGAGAGACAGTGAAGTGGGTGAGCGAGCGAGCAGGCAAATGGGCGAATAGGCAAGTGGGTGAGTGAGAGGAGGTGGTCGCAAGGTGTGTGGTGTGTGGTCAAGTGGTTGGGCAAATGTGGAGGGGGTTAGCTAGCAGTGAATGAAACCGAAAAAAACATACGAGGGGGCGAGTGAGTGGACGTCCGACAGCGAACAGGCGAGAGGCAAGTCGGTTGGGTCATGGGTGATGGTGGGTGACGGCGGGTCGGGTTGGCAAATGGGATTGGGCACGGGGTGCAAGGTGGGTGCGGGTTGCAAGGTGGGTGCAGGTTGTGAGGTTGGCCGTGGTGGCGAGGTGCGCGGCGCGCCGCGAGTGACTGGGGGAGGCGTTGGCAGCGAGGGCTGTGGTGCGTTGCGATTGGCTGGGCCATTACAACAATTTACCTGCGTGAAAAACGGTTTAGTTAGTTATGAAAAAAGGAAAGAAAAACATATGGGGGGCCCAGACGAATCCCTTTTGTGTGGGCCCTAGTGATGGTGGGCCCTAGTGATGGTGGTGGGTGCGCGGGAGTGGGTGCAAACGAGGGCGGGGGCGAGGGGGCGAGTGGGCGTCCGAAGGGGAGGCGAGTTGGTTGGTCGTGGGTGACGGAAGGACGAGGGTGGGCGGGGGTTGCGTGGTGGTGGTGCGTGGTGCGTGGTGCGTGGTGCGTGGTGCGTGGTGCGTGGTGCGTGGTGCGTGGTGCCGCTGCGTGCGTGGTCGGGTGGGCGAATGTGGAGGGCTTATCGTCTGGGCCTGAAGGACGGTGGCGGTGGTGCCTATTAAAATCGGCTATAGCCGGCTATAGCCAGCTATGTAGCTGCTTTGTAGCCAAACAATCGGCTACGGCTATTGAGCTATAGCCGAAAACCGGCTCCGGTGACTTAGCTTAGCCATAGCCTAGCTTAGCTAAGCTTTGACAACACTACTTGCGCCAGAAATACCATGCGCGAATGTGCGCATCTCGTTGTCGGTGGTCGATCGGTTTGGTCGACTCAGTTCGTTGTTGGGGCAAAGGGCACCCCGCCGCCCATTCTAGATCGAAAACCCTTCCGATCTCCATCAAGGACATTGCTGCCCTTGGGAATACGTAATTGAACAAAAGTTCCATAGTTTCGGATCCCAGATCCAAGATTGTTCCAAAATCGGTAAGACGTCCCAAGTAGGGAGATGTCGCCTCTTCTTCTGTAACTGCGCTTCCTAACGCAATCACTGCCTGATGCGGTCAATAACGCACCCGCACTCAAGTGTTCGATTTAGTTCCACCAAATGACCTAAAGGGGTGGTGCCCGGCTCTTCACTCTAATGTCCTCGTGCTCAGATCAAAAGATCTGATACGTAATTGGTATTTAGAGACTGTGTGCCTTGATACACGTCACGCCAATAGATTGTCTTCGCCGGTTCCAACGGCTTTTCCGCAGTCCTAGTGTAGTTACCCGGGGCGACCCTGCCTGGTCCACAACCCAGCGATGCGACTACTCTCGTCTAGAACTGTTGTGTAGACAGTATGGTCCCACAGTCAGTCATGACCGCGTTGTTGACTGTCGGATCAAGGCTGAGGACGGTCTCGTGGTGCAACGAGCGCCCTGTCAGACGAATAAGATTTTTGTAGGATCGCTTCGACGCTGTGAGCAACAACGAGCAAGACGTGCTCGGCGCTGTGTCAAACGACGAAGGGTGTGGTTGAAAGACTCTAGATTATGTTAGGACTAATCCCACACACAACCACAAGCCTCAAGAGACGAAATAGAATTGAGACGAAACTAATGACACAGTAGAGTAGTGACCTGGGTGAGAGGAAACTATCTAGAGTCTTAGAGACTCCTACCTAAGACGCACCACCTTATATACCCCAACCATGGTCTGTGCGCAGCAGCCTCATGCCCCTAGGGCTATGCGCGCGCAGCAACAAAACCATGGCGACTATCTACTCCTTCCTGCGATGCCCGTGTCCCCATCTGGTCCTTATTGTCCTCTTATCGGCACAGCCCCCTGGCTGACTAACTGCTGACCTAACCGATGGGCGCCTGGACATAGGGGTTGGCGCCTACAAGTCTTGTATACCGATGCGTCCATAGAGCCCCAGAGAAAATAGATAAAAACATGGAAAAATAATTGAAAAGTCGTAAAGTCGTAACAAAGATCCTCTTACCTGTAAAACAAAGTGATTATGACAGGTAAAGGAAATGAATGAACCACTTACTCTTGACAGGTGAATAGAGCTTTGCAAACTGAGGTCAGTGTTCCCTTCACCTTTACCCTTACTGTCATTTGAGCCTTCTTGGAAGCAGGATCATCTCCAGGACTGAAGACCTTGATTTTCCCATCCAATGATCCAATGTCACTTTGTAAAGCATCCTCAGCATCCCCAACATTAAAAACATTACCATGGGCCTTTCCACAAAAAAGGCCTCCTGTGGTGCAAGAAGCACCTTGAAGATCTGAAGGATTTGCCATGTGAGCTATAAATTAGCTATTGAATGATTTTAAGATAACTCACCTTCACCTTGACCAAATAAATTGGCAGGGGAACCCCCATCAACCTTGTCAATGTCAAGAAGATTATTAAAAAGTCAACATCATAAGAAATACCTCAAATCCCCCATTTCCACCATTATCCTCATTATCCTTCTCTGAGATAGTATCCTGAGCCAAATTATGGCTGGATGTTGCTAATTTATACATAAAACATACCTGAGACAATCCAACTATGTTGGCTGCTTCTTCCTTCTCCTCAGGAGTATCAATCTGCCCAACTATGAATAAAGTCCTTATGTAACTGGATATGGCTGTCACCTTGGACTTTCCACTTTCTGCCTCACTTTCACTCTTCTCAGCACTCTTGCTCACCTCACTCTCCTCTTCTTCACTTGCACTGCCACTACTGGATTGCTCATACTCACTCCCACTGCTTCCCTCATCTTCAGAAGGTAGGGCTTCAATTTGTTAGTGGAAGGTACTACTGCCTTGCACTAATAATAATAATTACCTTGCATTTCTTGAGTACATCACACACATCCTGTTGACTGACTTGGTTTGGTCTTCAAAAAAGCAACTGTTGCTGAACGTGGTTGCTCAGGTGGAGCAACAGTAATACCACTGCTTTCAAGGACTTGTCAGCTGGATTTCAAGAAAACAGAAAACTATTGCCTTGTCTTCTACAGAAGCTGAATATATGAGTCTGTCTGATTGTTCACAACAGATCATGTGGATCAAATCCTTATTTAATAAAATAGGATTTGACACTGGACCAATTGAACTCAAGGTTGATAACCAAGGTTCAATATTCTTAGCAAAGAATCCTGCTCAAGAACACAGAACCAAACATATTGACATCAGATATCATTATGTTAGAGAACATGTTGAAAATAATGAAGTGGAGATTACATATGTTCCCACAGATGAACAGTTAGCTGACATCTGAACCAAAAATTCAACATTCTTCAAGTTCAAGGAACTAAGAGATAAAATTGGCATAGAGATTCCTCAATGAGGAGGAGTGTTGAATATGGAACATTTTGTCATCTTCCTGAACTCTATAATTTATGTCAAACTCTATATGTAATAACTGTCATGGAACCTATAAGGTTCAATATATCCCTATGGGGATTAATCTATCTATATGGGATTAATTTATCTATCTTTGGATATCTCCTAGGATCTCATATAGATCTCCATGGACATGTACAGCAATGACTTTGCATGACATCATGTATAATGCAGCAATGACTGCACATTACTCAGTCAATACAATTGCTTGTTCAGCACTTGTAATGATGCTTACACATAGAGTAGATAGCAAATAAGCCACATGTATAAATACAGTAGCTAGAGATGCAATCTACATTCTACTTGCCTACCAGCACACTCCAAAGCAGCACATGTAAGTACTTCCTTACTTAGCACTGCACCACAGTGTTGCCATCTCCATGCTTCAACACCCCAGCCTGGGCTGAGCTGGGCCATAGCTGAGCCATCTCTGGGGCTTGGGCTTGGCCTGATTTTTTTGTAGGTGGGAGCCACCTCAAGCTGGGCCCAGAAGACATTAATCCATGGTGTGGAATACATCTGTATGGACATTGTATATGATATTGCTTCCTTCATGCAGCAAGCAAAAACTGCATGTGTTTTATGAGTAGTGGGCTGCAGCACAAGTGCCATGCTCCATATGCTCCATGATTTATCTGGTCAACCTTGAATTTTTTGTTGAATGATCTTCACCCCAAATACCCCTAAGTATAGTCTTCAACACGACTATCAATGGTTTGACCCTTAGAGGGTATTTTTTATTCTTTTATTTCTTTTATTTACATATATTAGATTACAGTCTATAAACATGTACATACACTAAAAGTGTATATAAGACCTGTAGATATCCAATATATGTTCAGTTGCTCTTTCCTGCCTACCAGCATGTGAGTATCTCCTCTCTATGAGAGTAAGACCCGGAGAGGTCTCTGTTCACTGTCTATGACAGTGATACAATACTCTTGTCATCACAAATGTATGACTCTATGTCTAACGGACATATGAGCTCATCATTCATAACAGTGACAACCACTGAGACAAACCATGTCTGACGGACATATGATTGCTGCTCAACAGGTTATGGGCCCTGATAAGCCCGTCATTGTTGTCAACGATAACAAAACATGTCTCAAGGACATGATCAACGACGACAAAAAATTTTCATATTTTTCAAAATTTACTTTTATGAAACAAATACACTAATAAAACATGTTTCATAGATAAGACCATCATATACTATGTCGTCCTCTAAGACTTCTACTGGCATCAATTCTATCAACACATTCGCCGGTATTGACTACCGTGTCTGGGCAGAAAGGATGAAGTCCTATCTCCTTCATATTGGGTCCTGGTCCATCATCAATCTCTCATTTCCGAAACCATCCCCTCCCGCAGATCCTGCTACAGCTGCAGTTGCTGCAGAATATAGAAAAGAACTCCAAGAATGGCAAAAACTTAACAATTCCAGTCTGGGCGCCTTACATCTCAAAGTCTCAGATTCTATCAGGCAACATATAGCTACCGATGATCAATTGCTTTCAGCATGGAACACGTTAGCTACTAGCTATAAATGGACTACACCAGCACTCATATTTGACCATTTCCAGAAAACAGTTAAATTCCAACTCTCTGGAAAGGATCCTGTACTGGAGATTGAAAGACTTGGATCTTATTTTGCGCAGCTCACAGAAGACAAAGTCAAGATTCCCAACTTTATGCAGGCCCTTATTCTCATAGCAGCCCTTCCTAAAGAATGGACTGCCATCTCCACAGCTATGTTCCAACTATATGGAACAGAAAATTTCACTTTTGAAACTATCTCTGATTCCATCATCGGAGAATATCAAAGGAGTTACGCTATGAGACAGCAATACAATTCTAGGGACAAAGCGAACAAAATCAGCGGAGTAAAAAGAAAAGAAAAGGATGCAACCTGGAATAATCAGAAAAAAGATGACAAAAATCAGCATCAGGGTTCTGACGAATCCAAAGAACAAAGACCTTGCCCTTGCAAGGGTTTCAGAGGCAAGGGAAAGAAATGCGCCCAAGAAGCAGACGTTCCACCAGAATCTGATCAGGAACATAATGCCGTTGAGATCATATCTCCGGCTCATTCCATTGCAGCAAGAAACATACAAAACCGCATGTTCCCACCAGCTGCCCAATTCACAGGTCAGTCACAAACCCGAAAGGGTATATGGGACAAGTCTAATAGGACTAGATCACTTGCAGAACGCATCGGCATCAAACCCACGATGGAAATGTTAAAAATACTTGATACTGTCACAAAAGATGAAATATCTTTTGAACCACCTCCGAAAAGAAAAAGATCTGAGATGGATCTTGACTACTCAACTGTGGGAAATCCACAAGACATTTTGGAAGAAACATTGTTTGAGGACGGAGATAAAGATTATGACATCCCAATGGATCCTTTTGACGAACCAATGGATCCACTCTTTGATGACAATGCTGTAAGCCTCAGTGATGAGTTAAGTCATTCATTTGACAATAGAGAAACTACTAAATGCTTTTTACAGCAACATGGTAGTATAAATGTATATAATGAAAGTATACATTATTTTTCTCATTGCAATAATTGTGTGAAATGTAAAGAAAATGAGTTGTCATGGATTCTTGATTCAGGAGCATCATTGCATTTTACACACAATCAAAATGACATCTTATATTATTGACAATTGATCGATAAAAGGTTTGTACAAACCGCTGCTAAAGGAAAAACTTTACAGATACTAGGCGTAGGAGCCGTTATGATCAAAATTATTGTTAATGGAAAGACTGATATAAAATTGATCAGGCCAGTCTTTTACATTCCCAACATGGATACGAGATTACTCTCCATGGGAACATTCCTGAATCAAGGGTATTCTCTTTCAGGAAATAAAGATCATATTGATCTTATTAAAGAATCCTCAATTATCAGATTCTCACCACATGAAAAAGGACAAACCATATATTGGTTAGATTCCAAAATTCATAATGAATCAATAAACGTTGTGACATGAAAACCTGATTTTCATATATGGCATAAATGATTGGGACATCCACAAGATGAAGTAATCCAAAAAGGAAAAATTCATTTAGACGGATTCCCAAATATTCCAGTTCCAAAACGGAAACAAATATGTTCAGGATGCGCAAAAGGAAAAATGTGAAGTAAATCATTTCCAGAATCACAAAGTAGAGCATTGTCTCCTTTTGATTTAATACATTCAGATCTTAAAGAAATCTCAATGATATCATATCACAAATACAAATATTTTGTGACATTTATTGATGATTTCTCTGGACATTTATGGATTGGTTTATTAAAAAAGAAATCCAATACAGAATCTTTGCTAAAACAATTTGTTGCATTAATAAAAAACAAATATGGAATATTGCCAAAGAAATGGCAGTTTGACAGAGGAAGTGAATTCACTAAAAGTAAAAAATATCTGAAAGATCTTGGTATTGAGATCCAGAATTCACTTCCATATACATCACAACAAAATGGCAGAGCTGAACGAATGAATCAAACTATTTGGGAAAAGTCACAATCCCTCAGATTTGACGCCTGCTTACCACAATCTTGGTGGGAATTTGCACTTGAACACGCAGTATACCTATATAATAGGACTCCCATAGCTCACAATAAATGGCAGACACCATATTTTCTTATTGAAAAGAAAAAACCAAATGTATTGGATTTGTGAGTGTTTGGATGCCAAGCTTATGTATATATTCCTGCTGAATGCAGACAAAATAAGCTTGAAGCCAGATCTAAGATGATGATCTTTCTGGGATATAAAAATGGAATGAAAGGATATAAATTTATGAATCCTGAAAATAATACCATTTTTATGGGAACAACAGGAGTTTTTGATGAAACAAAATTTCAAAATTCTGATCTAATTCCCACATTCCTCAATCCAGAGGAAGAGTTTGAGGATCTCATGCCAGAAATACCTCATGGAACGTCTAAAGAACAAAATACATCAGATGAAGAAGATTCATCTAAATCAGATAGTGATAGCGACTCATCTGATGAATCTAGTACATCTCCCAAAGTAAAGGGATCTGATGGTTCAGACAACAATTCAAAAAGTGATGATTCAGATAACTCTGGAAGTAATTCTGGAAGTGATGATTCAGACAATCAAAAGGAAATTGAAGAGGACCTATTTGCTCCTTCAAGATCCCCATCTCCAGGTCCATCAAGACCAATTAGAAATAGACAACCAGTCAATTGACCAGATAATGTCTATGGAGATAAAGATCCAGTTGAAATTGAAAAAATTGATAGAAGAACAAAATTAAATTGTTTCACAATTAATAAATTATTATCATGTGCAATTCCTATCAAAGAAACAGCAAATACAGCTGTACCTGAACATCATCACGAGATATTTTGCTTACCAATTAGTGAACAAAAAGATTGGATAAATGCCAAAAAGAAAGAATGGGATATGCTCATCAAAAGAGGTGTAATAACAAACCTACAACATCTCCCTGAAGGCCAAAAGGCTATAGGTTGCAGATGGGTTTATGTCCAAAAAGACAATGGATGTAAAAAAGCTTGTCTAGTTGCCCAGGGTTTTTCCCAAATAGATGGCATTGATTACGATGAAATATTCTCACCAGTTGTTAGATATGAGACATGTCATCTCATACTTGCAATTGCAGCACTAGAAAAACTACATGTATCATTTCTAGATGTGACTGCTGCTTTCCTATATGGAAAACTGGATGAAGAAATATATATGAAACAACCACCAGGTTTTATAAATAAAGATAAAAAAGACATGGTATATAAATTATATTGTGCACTTTATGGATTAAAATAAGCTTTTTAGCTTGGTGGAAATCATTAGACGAATCAATGGAAAAAATGGGCTTTATACAAATACATTCGGATGCGGGTGTATTTGTTTTTAAACAAGGATCCAACATTGTCATAGCAATAATATATGTTGATGACTCAATGTTCTGGGATCTAACAAAATCATAACATTGCATAAAAAGCAAGAATTCATGAATAGATGGGAATCTAGAGATTTAGGAGATCTCATTGATGGTCAAACAAAAAAATTTTTATCATTCCAAATAAAGAAACAAGGAGATAAAAATACCATTGATCAAAAACCTTATTTGCATAAAGTAATCCAGAGATTAGGAATGAGTGATGCTATGCATATGAACACTCCACTTCCCACTGGATATGAACCAATGACAAATGATCAACCACTAGATCATAAGATTGGATCACAATATCAATCAGTTATTGGATCATTACTATATTTAATGATCGGAACAAGACCAGATATATGTTTTGCTGTGATAAAAATGTCTCAATTTTCAGCAAATCTGTCATCAGATCATTTAAAACATGCAATAGGGATGGCTAGATATCTAGCAAAAACTGCAGATCTCTTCATTAAATATGATGGATCATTAAGATCTGGCCTAATGAGCTATACTGACTCAGATTGGGCTTCAGATAAAAATGACTGACATTCCACATCTGGATTCTTTACTCTTTTATCAGGAGGAGTAGTATCTTGGACATCAAAAAAACAGAAAACAGTGGCACTATCATCAACAGAGGCTGAATACATGGCCTTATCTGACTGTGCTAGAGAAAATAAATGGATTAGATCAATACTAAGTGAAATCCATTTTCCCATAACAATTGCACCTATATATGGCAATAATATGGGACTTCTATTCATTGCAAATAACCCTGTTACTGAAAAATGTTCCAAACATATTGATATTAATATCATTTTATACAAAAACTCATAAAAAAGAAAGAGATAGAATTACGATTCATTCCAGGATCTGAAAATCCTGCTGATATTCTGACTAAAAATCTTTTGAATATTATTTGAAAATTTCACACCAATGTTAGGTTTATCAGAATCATTAAATTGATTACTGATGGCCCTGGAGTAGGGCCTTAAACTGCTTCATTTTACTGTGATAAAGAAACCAGCCTATCACTGTAGAGATTACTCCAGTTAAACAAAGAACATTGAACAGCTTTATCATTATGGGAAAAAATAGGAAACCCTGCAGTAAAAAACAACAACCTATTCTGACTATTGGAGGACACTCCAATGTCGGACACAAATGTGAGCGGTTGTCTCACTGCCATTTTGAGGAACCCCCACCTCCACCACCTAAAAAACCACAGCCTTGGATAACAATGACTCCGGCTGTTGCCATATAGATGGACCAAGCCCTTCAAGGACGAGATCCTTGGAAATTTCCTCCCAAAGCTTTTTGGGCTTGGCAATTAAAGGAAAGATGGAGATGTGAGGGAATCTCTGGCCATATGTCTTTCAAAGATTTTTGAAAAGAAAATACGCACCTCTTCTTGCAGGCCTGTGAGAAGATCATTACTAATCAGTACATGACTGTACAGATTATGGGGGGGTGTTGAATGATCTTCACCCCAAATACCCCTAAGTATAGTCTTCAACACAACTATCAACGGTTTGACCCTTAGAGGGTATTTTTATTCTTTTATTTCTTTTATTTATGTATATTAGATTACAGTCTATTACACAAACATGTACATATAGTGCCTTGAAGTCCAGTTGCAGCAACCGGCAAACAACTGCAACTGGACCGAACCATCAGTCAGTTGCACCCAAACCGTCGGTTGCAGTTGGGCTGGCTGTTCATCAGTTGCAGTCATGGTTGCTACCATTTCCAAGATAGTAGCAACTGGGTTGCAACCGGTCACAACTGGTTGCAACTGGCCATGGCCATGAAAAATCTGGCCTCACTGAGATTTATTCCGCCCCCGTATGTGATACTGTAGTATGTCAGTGACAAAGATCAGTATGTGCTGGACCCGAGCACTACTAGTAGCTTGTAGCCCAGAAATCAATCAACTAAAATAGTGTGACAGTTTCTGTCGGTCCAAAATCAAAACAAGTCATGCCAAATGTTCCATGCAAGCATGAACGACCCACCCTACTTCAAATCGACATATTCGCAGACCAACTGAGAAGGCAGCTGCTCTTGCTGAAGGAAGAAACAGCTACAACCCAACTTTCAGCACGCTGCAGAATGCTAGCAATAAGAAGGCCTCCAACAAAAGGCGTACTGCTGAGAGCAGTGACTCTGAGACCTCGGAGACATCCAGAAGGCCTGCTTGCAAACGTCCTCGACAAGGAGTCAAACAAGTTGAAGAGATTGAGGTTGACAATGGCTTGTCATTAGATGATGAACCAGAAATATTTGAGCTGCCTCAAAGCGATGCTGAGGATGGAGGACCAGGGGATATTGAAGAGGTTCCTGATGCAGATGAGGTTCAAGCAATAGACAGGCAGGTTAGTTGAGCAACTTGTTCAACGTAGGAACAGACGGACACTCACCAAAATCCTCAGGGCAATGGTCTGAAGCAGCAGCACCGTGCTGAGTTGCCCATTCTACATAAAACCAAGAATGAAACAACACAAGATCTTCTGCTGGTGTTCACCGAGCGACGAAAGGTGACTTTTCAGATGAAAGGGGGGCAGCAAGAGACAAAGGAAGGTCGTTGGTGTCAAGTCTGTCAGTAAGTCATGACTATTACATTAGGATGCAATCAAAACTCACCATCCTGGCTTCTAGGGATAATCCTGAGCTCATTCGCACCAAAACTCTTCAGAAAGTGTTCTTGACAGGCAGTAATACCACGTGTCGTGGCCACATTCGGCAGCACTATGAATATAGTAAGCGATGTAAAGAGATGGAATTAAGGAATCAGACTATTGCGTGCCTCGTACAATACTCCGAGCACGTCAGTCAAAGTCAGTGGTCCTAACCCAAACAAATTGCCCACCATCGTGACTGGGGGACAGCCGCCAAGCAATTTACGCGTGAGGGAACATTGCGCTGCATCACCAAATTTATTGTTTGCGATAACCAGGTAAGTCTTTGTAGTGACTGGCAGTTTGCCCGACTCTGATCTTCCAATTACTGCCGCTATGTAGTCATTTGAAATCCCGAACAAACCATCTTTTCGTAACTGCCTCATATCAATGAGGCCACAGACTCTCAAGGCAGAGTTGCAAGCAATGATGATGTCCGCCACTTCCTTTCAAACGATTTACCCAATATATGATCAACCTGAAAGAGATGATCACTGTGAGTTGCCTAGCATTACTTATTGACTGTTGAATTCACCTTTGTGATGACAATGACCAGGGTCTCCCTGGCAAGGCATCAATCACAATTGATTGCTGGACGGCCAACTCCTCCAAGCAGCATTTGTATCAGGACTACCCTCGCCGTGACGGCTTAGGGCCCCAACAATAGACTTAGGAGTAGAGGAGATGAGAGTAGGTATGAACCCGAGAGAACTCGACTGAGGACTCGGGTGCTATCTTGCTCAGTTTATATACTACAAGGGTGGTCTGTGCACCACTCTAATAATAGTAGCTACACTGAGTAAGTATGAGTAAAAGAGATAACATAATCGGCCCCCGCTGCTGCGCATTGGTAAGCCTGAGTCATAGTCCATGAGTCATCGGTCCGGAGTCCGTAATCTAATCTAATCGTTATCTACTTCTAATCTAATCTTAGCGCTGACTAGATAAGATAGACGCCAACCTGACTAAGATGTTTGGCTACAGCTATTGTAAAATACAAGAAAAAGAATAAAAATGTCTTAGAGATTTCGACCGTTAAGAACAGGTCATGACAGTACCCCTTTTAGGTTCGGCTTCCTAGACGAACTAAAAATCTTCAAAGGATATATGTCCACCTTTCTTTTTCTTTCTCCATCTCATGCATAGTTGCCATGCCCAAAATGCTTTGGGCGGGGAAGTCTCCAAGGATCTACGCCTTGGTCGGCCTTTCTATCCAACGGTACACATCACGATCCATAGTGATGCGAGGACGGGGAGTGGGTTTCGGCTTTCTTTGAGGTTCGGGAAAAGGACAACGTGACGATTGTTCACAGGCTAGAGTATCAGCATTCACTCAAAAGTATCTGCTTCTATGGTGTAGGACATGATAGCCAAGGCCCGTTGGTACCTATTACACAAGGATGTAGTGTTTAGCTGAATTCCGACTCTGTGGTGTTCAGGCTTGGCACGGGGCATGCATCTTATGCGTTGTATCTCTGCATGATAGTGTGACTAGGACAAAGCTATGTCTTAATGACCGAAGCAGAGCGGAGTTAGTCATATTACAAGTGGCGATTAGATATGTTTTTGAGTATGTAAACACGGGCCCTACGTGAAAACTACCTCACGAGACCCTAATACCTCAAACCTATACTATATATAGATGAGATCGCAGTTCTAATGACACATGGAAGACTCCTATCCGTGGCCCAATCTTCTTAATGTTTTAAACAACCGTTACAATCGCATGGACCATCGTTGACTGATGATCATTTTAACTGATTTTAAAAGAGCTTCACGCTCATAATGTAAACAAAACTTATCCAATTTACATTGAACCAAA